>JAQPCC010000020.1:0-600000 GCA_028392965.1 Lindernia subracemosa | reverse complement strand
TGCGCGCGCCGCCTGCCTCGCATGCCGCATGCTGCGCGCGGCCCTGCCCAAAGTGCTGCGCGCTGCACGCGGCCATGCCCAAGGTGCCGCGCGCTGCGCACGGCTGTGCCCCTGATGCCGCGCGCGCGCCCGTGCGCCCTGCCCTGTGCGCCGCGCGCTTGCGCGCTGCCAGGGCAGCCCGCGCGCTCAGCGCGCGGCTTAGTCCTGAGGCCGCGCGCTGAGCACGGCCATGTCCCGAGGCCGTGCGCTGCGCGTGGCCTGGGTTCGGGTGCCGCGCGCTCCATGAGCGCGGCTAGGGCAGCGAGCCGCGCGCCTACGCGCGCGGCCAGCCCCTCCAAGGGCGCTTCTTCGGGCTTCGTGGTCATAGTCCCGTGACTTAACCGAGCCTAAGGCTCTGATACCACTGTTGGGAATCTCCGTAGGGGCCCGAGGCCCTCGTTCCTTGAACGACGGAATTTTAAGTCTTTTAGGGATTCCCGCCTTCCCTTGGACCGCTTGGTATTACACGAGAACAATTAGAACACAAAAGGGAAAGGGACCAGCCATGATACCTCGCAGATAAACTCGACGATGGCCAGCTACGAACCCTTTCCTTACACCAAAAGCGCACGAACGAGCAAGATTGTCACGCCGGCACCACACGAACGTCACGAGCAGCCCTTGCTATATGCGGCTAGGCCAAGGGCTGAACGTTTGTTGCCCCCGAGAGAGAGAATGCGAGAGAGAGAGATAGAGAGAGGAGAAAACCCTAGTTTTCTTTTCTTTTGCCCAAAGTGACATTTGTTTCTTTTTTTTTTTTTCAAAAATGAAAAACCCTTATTTATATTAAGGGTAGGGCACGAAATTTTCATGTGGAGTAGGGAGAAAGTTTCTCACCCTTGGTTGACTAGGTCTTTTTTTTCAAATTCAAACTCAAATTCAAATTTGAATTAATATTAATATAAATTAATATATATTTCTATATTTAGTATATTTAAATATATAATATCTAATATATATTTAATAATTTTCGAAATTTTATCAAATAAAAAATCGAAACTTATATATATATATATATATATATATATATCTAATATATATATTTTATTTAATTCCAAATTAAATAATATTATTTTTCTAACACAATAATAAAGATTTAAACCAAATTTACATATACTAAATGTTAAATATCCAATATTTTATTTCAAAAATATTTCGTGAGGTGAAAAGACCATTTTGCCCCTCACTAGTCAAACCAAGTTACTTCGGCCGTTTAGGGTTTCGGCAACGCCCTAAACCCTAATCTCTCACTCCAGGCTCTAGACTGGTCTCTCTGTCTTATTGACGTTGTGTTGGTTGCCCTTTTTAAGCCCGACTCTCTTGGTTCGTCTCAACCGGCTCTGGGACGAATCCAAGAGTTCGGTATTCACCTAGCCAGCCCCGTGGTACCGAACCGATCCCGAGTTGAGTACGAATAGGTATTATTCACGAACCGACTATAGATTATCGTACTACGTATAAACCCTTTACGTTTGTCCCGGTCGAGTGAAAGTCACGCGTAGTCGAACTTACAGGACTCGACTCTATGATGTTCGTGTCGGTGACATTTACCAAAACTGCCCTCCACGACACTCGTGAGTCAGTTTTATGCTCTGGCCAGAGGCTTAGGTAAATTCTCGCACATCGAAACTGCATAAGATGTTAACCTTGAATTTAATCAAGGCCGTAAATTCCGCTCAGTGGTATAACAGGCAATCACGTCGAAAAGTCAAGACCGCATTTCGCCGCTGACCCATGCTTCATGCAATTTGGGCCTAGCAAACTAGTGACAAATCAAGACCTTAAGACCAACCCCGAGTTAAACCCTTTCGGTCTAAGGTTCACGTAGACTACTATAGTCAATCGATCGATCAGCGACTTTACCAGCGTGTGATCGTTCGATTACGAGCCAGTGTCCAAATACAGACAATCCCTTGATTCGTCTTGTATCAATGTCACGAGCTCCCACTTCCCAAGTGAATGGTTGGCACAACCATTTTAGACTCATCGACAAACAAGTCGTACTCGTCAATCCAGTCACCCTACTGGAGACTAAGACTTGTGGACTTAGTTTAATATTACAGTATGTCAGCTTACTGGTGTCCCCTCTCTATCCCCACAGAATCAGTAATTGAACTGTAAATATTGGGGTTTTATTAATTCGTCTTATTACCCGACTGCAAGGTTAATTTATTTAGACGAAGTAATAATATGCCTTTCTATTATTTGTCATACTAAAATTGACAACAAATAAAAACGTAATTCCATTATCAAATAATCCAATTACAAATGTTAAACACAACAAAAATTACACTAATACCCTCGTACTATCTAATCCTCGTACGACATCTAGGGCATAAACCTCAACACTCCGAGTACCAACCGTTGGGTGTTCTTCTCCAGGTACCACTTGGTATTCCAAGGGCATTGTTTGTTTCCTCATATGTTCTGCTCGTGACGGCTCGAAGGTAGGCCGTAGGGGCCCAGCGAGTCCGCTAAGTTTCGTCGGATATTTTACCGTAATTTTCTCCGGGGGTAACAATAGCCCCCTCCCCGAATAGTTCAAAAGGAGCGTTGAGTATGTTTTGGAAGTGGGTGAAATATCTGAATTCTTCAAGCTTTGCGATGTGTTGCTTTGGTAATGTGACTTGCGGTTCAGCCGCGCGGTATGTTAGCATCGGACCTCAAATCAAATGAGTTGTTCAATTTTTATAACATTTTCCTCCTCTCTTAATAAAGCCATGAATGACCCATGTATTATGGGCTCATCAAAACATCCATTTGGGCATGTGATGTTGCTCGATAATAGTCATAGATTGATATTAGATCCAACTACCCTTATCAAGCCTTGGAACCCTATAAATATATTTCCTTCCTTTATTTATATCCTATTTGCATCCAGAATCTTTGGCGAAGGCTCACCCGGCGGCCTCTTCTATTCCCATTGTCGAGCAACTCGGCGATCTCCGTGACTCGTACGTTTCCTTGTTCATCATTATGCAATCATCCCCCGAATCGAGTGGATCTCCCCCTAGGCAAGGTGAACTGATTCTCGGGCCAGGTCAGTTGATCTCACGGCGAGATCAGTCACCCCCGGTGTCGGACAATAGTCATGGTTTCGATTCGGGTTCTACTTCTAGTGATTCATCGAGCTCTTCCTTGGGTCGGGAGGGGGAGATAGAAGACGTTGTATCCCTATCAGTCATTCCCAGCAGGTTGCCCTCGAGGGAAGGTGTCACTCCCAGTCCCAGGGGAGTGCCCTGAATCAGATCCCTTTAGACTTGATCCGACCCCCCATAGAGGGCGACTTTCCGAACAACCAATCGTTTCGATCTGCCTTTAACAAATGGATTCGTCAGGTCGAGCAGTCCCGAAACGCCAAGGGCCTTCCTTGGCATCAAGTAAAGGTTTCCACCTTCCCCTCCACTAAAGTTTCAGCCCTTCGAACGAAGTCGGGTATGCCTAAGGGATTCGAAGTAGTCGTTCCTAGTCCCTTGGATATAATTAGTTCTCCTCCCGAAGGGTACAACACTTTCTTCTACGACCAGGTGGAGATGAAATATGGTCATCTAAAATAATACGGCAAAAAACATTCTCGGGGGGAGCCAACAACCGTACCGAAATCCTTGATTGGCGAAACTGCTCTCGAGCAAAGCCCAAAGTGATACAAAAGGTCATCTCGTACCAAACTAGGAGCATGGAATTGCCTTTAACCTACAACCTTCAAGAATTCCTCCACCATATTTGGGGACTCGAGCAACAAAGGATGGTCAGGTATACCCTCCTCACCCCACAAGGCGGAAGGAAATCGAGGGTCCCGATGCTCGAGAGGGGGCCTTAAAGAAAAAAAAACTTACTCATCCAACCCTTGTGACGGATTCCCTAGGATAAGTTCATCATTTGATGGGAAGAGAAAAAGAATTTTCTGCAGCCCTTTTTATTTATTCTAATTGATGCATTCCGAAAAAATCCGATCATAGCGGTCTCTTGTCGGTCTTCTTTGGGTTGCTTCTCCAGACTCTAAAACCACCCCTCTTTGCCTAGGACCTGCACAGAAACACGTTAGAAGGGTGCCGGGGCATTTCCGACAACACCCCTCCGATGCCTAAGTTAGTTCCTTTCATTTTTCTTCGCTTCTTACAAAGCACTTTGGTACTCTAGTATAATTATTAGCATGTTGTTATGGCGTACCTCAAATGAACATCAAACATGTGTATTTATACAGGGGTCAGAGGGATACGAGGGGGCGTTTGTGTAACGTCTTCGTTCCTATCCCTTATTATGTACATATATAATAAGCGCATAAAAATTTTTGCCGTCCATAAACATTCAGGTAACAAACGAACGGGTACGCACATCTAGACATATCACTTCAACACGTATACTCACATGACACACGTAATATACATGTATTCACATACAGAAGTCGATAATGTTTCTTAGTCTATATGCAAATGATGAACAGAGGGAAGCATGATGAAAGTGTAGCCGACCGACCTTGAATCCATGACTTTACGCGGAAGCTTTACTTTAAAACGCTCGTTCGGTATCTACAACAACTGTGAAGACAACTATTCAGAGTATGATCGCAACATGTCAATTCATAACTATAAAACCATAATCACATAACATTTAATCCATCGAGTTCGTATCATCCTCATTTTTCCATCGTATAGCCATTTCGTCAGGTAATTAGTCATATAACCATTTCATCATATAATCGATCATGAAATCATCATTCATATGATTTTTATAACATATGTAGTCTATATGATGATACTCCCGTTATGAACCTGCTCGTCTCGAACTATCGATCATATGTGTGCCCATGCATGGGACTCTATAGTCATTTCTTTCTTTTGTTGCCTGTACAGGACTCTGTCATCCCCCGATATGTAGGGACGTAACCATGGCATAATATATCGCGTCATCCGAAGCCGTAGCAGTCATAACGGTTTCTCCCTTTCCTTTTCATGTGAATGCATATGACATATAACATAAAACCGTACATATCAAATCATTTCATATATTTCACGCATACCACATAATTCATCACTTTTCATGTTCGTTCACATATCACATGACGTATCATATCAATTTCATGTAATACAAATGAAATCATCAGTCAAACAGTTCACATATAACACATAAGTACACGTTGACGATCATACTCACAGGTTTATGCTTACAACCCTTTTTCGGAATCACGACCTATAATAATATCAGTCCAAACATCAATATGCAGTCTATATGAGTATTCTATTTGCATTCTGTAATTGACTTAAGTTTGATTGTTCTTCTTTGATACTCAATATTTTTCGGTAACTCACATTTTCGGTACCTTATCGTTTTTGGAACCGGTATCTCAATATTTTCGGGACTTATGTTTTCAGTAAAATACTCATTCGGGTACCATTCTTATTCAGGTACTTTCGGTCAACATATTTATATTTCATTTACTTTCGGGTAATATACTTATCTCGATACTTTCGGATAACAATTAACCCTTTTCGGATTCTATACATTTTCGGATAATCTTTTAATAATACTATATATCTTTTTGGGTAACATATATTTTCGAATAACATTTGTATTCGAATAACTTTCGAATAACGTATTTATTCGAATAACCCTGAACTTTTCGGGTTCTTGCTCTTTCAATATTTCAGATTTTCGGAACACATATTTTCGGGTACTCAACATTTTCGGGAGACATATTCGAATAACTTTCGAATATCATGTTTATTGGAATCATTTTCGGGTAATAACCTTCGGGTAACACCTTTATTAAGATACTTCAAATTTTTCGGATGCATACCTAATCTAAATTTTCGGGCAGTCCATTTATTCGAATAGTCTTTCTATTTTTAACTTTTCGGATACATACCTATTCGAATAACTTTAATCTTTGAGCATATTAAGGTTTTGATACTCTTCTATGTGATTGAAGAAATAATTTCATCACCTAAGCATCATATATACATTCTAATATATATATATATATATCCTCATGTTCAATCCCTATTTTCTTTCTTAAGCTAACCCTAAGGTTAACTTTATTCTAAATCTTCTAAAAATGAAAGAAAACATAATTTAAATGAAGAGTTTCGTATAAGTAATTATACCTTACGTTGTGTTTGAATTCTCTGTTTGTTTGTCTACTTGGCTGATGATTGATGATGATGTTTTGAAAATCCTTAAGTGCTGTTCACGTCGTTTTTCCTTTGATGAAATGAATAATATTTTGTTGTTGTTGAGTATATAAGGTGATAAGTTTTGAATTGCTTAGTAAGTTGCTGATTAAAATATGATGTGTCAACTTCTCTTACTTTGCTTTTACTTTAGGTTTTCATTTGTATAATTTTTCGGATGATACTCTTTATTTAATGAATTTTCGGTAACATTTCTTTTCAATGTTTATTTTTCGGGCTTAATCTTTTCGGGTATCAGTTTTTCGCCGCTTTATTATTTTTCGGCTCAGAATCTTTCAATGTTGATTCACTTTTCGGGCTCTATTATTTTCGGTATCTCAATTTTCAATGTTGTTTTCGGTACCTTAATATTTTTCAGGGCTTAATGTCGGGTATTCTTTCTTTTCGGTATCTTAACATTTTTCGGTACCTACATATCAAAACGTTTCGGTATCTACTTATTAATAGTTTCTGATTTTTCTTCTGTAATACACAAAATAGTCTATTACCTTAACCAAGTCTTATAATACATATGCATCACATATGCAATCATATAAATGCATGACTTATGAAATCGGATTTCGGTTTCGGTTTCGGTTCCTGACAGTTTGGTCCCTTAGGCCAAGGATGCCCGAACTTTCCCGGTTCAATGTAAGTCTTTTGAAGTATTAATGCATGATTCATCATGATACTGGGTTCCATGTACCCGGTCGATTCATCTATCCTCTATAACGGGGTGCAGATTCGAAGAATCTGTTGCTTCGACTCCCTCAAGATATCACTTCAGATGTCTTTGAGTATCATTTTCTCCGGGTACCACCCGTTGGATTATTCTTCCTCGGATACCACCCCTTGTAGCATTCTTCTCCGAGTACCACCTGTTGGAACACATTTCTTTGGGTACCACATGTTGGGTGTTCTTCTTCGGGTACCACATGTTGGGTTATTCTCCTTTGGGTACCACCCGTTGGAGTACTCTTCTCCGGGTACCACCCGTTGGGTGTTCTTCTCCAGGTACCACCCATTGGTATTCCGAGGGCATTGTTTGTTTCCTCAGACGTTCCGCTCGTGAGGGTTCGAAGGTCGGCCGTGGGGCCCGGCGAGTCCGTTAAGTTTCATCGGATATTTTACCGTATTTTTCTCCGGGGGGTAACAAATTGTATTCACATAAACAACACGATATCAACGCAAGTGAATGTAATGTTGGCTGCAAAAGATCGTCACCTCAGCGGCTCAGTCGTAAAAAAACGTGGCGCTTCTTGTTCACGAAGATAAATATTTTCTTTAACAGAGAGAACGTATAGCAACAATGAAATAAAAAATATTGAACGAAATTTATTTCAAGTTACAACGGTGGCAAATACTCTCCACATTTCAGCCTTTTTCCCTAGACACCTTTAAAGTTGAGGTATATAAGTCTGATATTGCAGCGATAATTCAATACTTTGTCTTGTGAGGAAGATTTAACATATTTTTGACTTCAAGAATTTGAAAGAGATGCATAACAGAACATGCGTTAATATCATATCACCAACAATCTATGAGCTTTCCAAGAGGCCATGACTACGACTTTCGATAACATCTAATCCTCATATGGCATTCTTAGTGTATTTCCCTAACAGATACATTCTCATGCAATAAAAAGACCAAAGGACGGTTTACATTGCGAAGAATGACAATTGGAGAATTTAAGGCAAATGCAAGGATGTTAAATGTGGATGGAGAGTTCAAGCTATTAAAAATGGTGAAAAGTGCACATGGCAGATCAACCAAGGAGTATTAACTTTTTCATGATTGTCCAGCTACATATTCAATCGAGAGCGTGAAGTCGTCGTCATGGCTTGTTCAGAGGTATTTGACTTTATCTAAGTCATATCCAAACATAAGTTCAAAAGGGTTAAGAATTTATGTTAGTGCTGATATGAGAGTTGATCAAGCTTTAAGAGCTAAGAGAATGACGACCTTAAAGGTTTTAGAAGGAACATCTCGGTGGATCAATATGCCAAGCTATGGGACTATGTCGAAGAGTTTAAACAAACTAATAGTGGCTCTACAACGATATTAGCTACAAAAGATTTTGAACAAGAAAATAAATTTGATAGGTTTTATGTATGCTTAAAGCTTTGAAGGATGGCTTTCAAGTTGGGTGTCGAAGATGTATTGGCATAGATGTTTACCATTTGAAAGGACCAAACGGTGGAGTTTTACTTGTGGTTGTAGGGGTTGATCCTAATAACTTAAACCCTATATACACAGTTGTGAAGAATAATTCCTTTGAGACTTGGAGTTGGTTTTTTTTTTTTTACTCTAAGCCCTTGTTTAGTTCATGGATTTAGAAATTTTTAACATTAGTTTATAGTATGTTGGTGTGTTTGGTACGTAAGTTTATATATAACATGTGTTTATATATAACTGCTCTAAACTCATGTATACGAATTTAGATAAACATATCTCTCAGATGTATTATTATAAACTTACTAACCAAACACACATTTTATTTTATATCAACTAATTAGTTTTATATAAACCTTAATAACTCAAACCCTCCTAAATATAAACAAACGTACCAAACAAGCACTAAGAGTACCAAGCAAGCACTAAGAGATGACTTGAACATTGCAATGAGAAGACATGCAGTAAAAAAGTAGGAGAGACTTTCGGAAGGAAAAATGTGCTTTCTCCAAAGAACCCTCTCCATTTATGACGTGGAGTAGGGTTGCAAATGAATCGAGTTTTTTTTGTTCGATTCGAGATTCGATTCGAAATTTAAGATTCGAATTCGAAATATCTAACTATCAAATCCGAATAAAAATAGTATTTCTTATTCGAATAATTTTCGAATATGAATAAAATATGACAGTATTCGATTCAAATAATTATAGAATATTCGATTCGAATTATATAAATAATTTAATATATTATATATATAAGTTATATTGACCCAATAAATAATAAATTCACAATATTAATATTCAATATATAATTGAAATGAAATATATTATAATTCAATATATATATATATATATTTATTAAATAAAATATATTATAATTCAACATGTATTTAAATATAAGATACTATAATTAAATATATATTTTAAATATAATTTTATTTTTATTTTTATTAAATAAAAAAATATTATAATAAAATATAAATTTAAATTATAATATTCGAATATTCGATTCGATATTCGAATGTCATAATCAAATCGAATTCAAATCGATTTTTAGTATTCGAATAGTATTCGTATTCGAGTTCGAATTCGAAATTTGATAATAGAATATGAATAGAATATCATGATATTCGACTCGATTCGATTCGTTTGCAACCCTAACGTGGTGATAACTTATTTCAATCCAAAGAAGCAACTCTGACGCCACATAGCTTTTATTTCCCAATTATTTGAGATGTGCAGATCACATGTCGGAGATTAGTCCAAAATTTAGGTTTCTGACTCATTGGGTCCTTAAATTATTTTAATTTAGAAAGTTAGTATTCTTAAATTGTAGTCCTATAAGTTGGATATCCTGAAAATTCCACCACCTCGTACTTGCGTAACAAAAAAAAAATTGTTAACCCTTATAAATCCGTATGAATTTATAATCGAAATTAACTTCAACGACATCGAGGGATTGTGTTACTAACGTTTTATGACTAATTATAACTAATTAAGTATTATTAATTGTAATGCTAATAATATTTCATATCTCATAATATATTAACTAATGATTAAATATAATTAAAACAATATATAGACGAGAATAAGGGAGCAAAAAAGAATTTCAATTTTCTCAAGGATATCTTATATATTTTTAAGTGAAATCTAATGCCCTATATGTAGGGAAAAAACTACTTTACATAACGTGTTTAATTTTCAGCTACATGATCCAAATTTAATTATTATGGGGAAAAACATGGATTTATGAGCATTATAGGATTTTTATCGACTGAATGATTTTGATAAGGGAGAAAAGTCTTTCAATAATCAAGTGGGCACCCTACGTGGAAAAGCAAACACGCAGTAGCCGAATTTCTTCTATAAATAAATTTAGGAAGAAAACTCAAAATAGTCTCCAATATAAATAAATTTAGGAAGAAAACCCAAAATAGTCTCCAATGTTTACCAGGTGGACCAATTTAGTTTTTGATATTTCGTCGGAACCAATTTAATTCCTGGTGTTGTCGATTTTGATAAGGGCATCAACTGTCAATTGGTCAGTAATATGAATGTCAAAATTACCATTTTGCCCTTTCTTTTTTCTTTATTCCAATTATTTCATCACAATCAATTTTTTCTTTAAATACTTAAAAATAATTCAAAATTAAATTAAATTATATAATTGATATATTAAATATTTTAAATTAAAAATAACTCTTAATATACAAAATATTATTATATATGATTATATATTAGTATATATGCATCGTACTTTAAAATATTATATATGAATGTCAAAAACATTCGGGATATCATCAGCCCAACCAACCGAACGATCTTTGAATTCCTATAAGCCAAATTCAATCCAAACCACAATATCAGTTTGAAATAATATTTATATATATATATATATATAAGCAAAATTATCAATTTGGATCTAGTTTATGATTTTGGCTAGTATATTTAATATTTAAAAAAATAGGTTCCCAGCATTTTATTTTTCTTAGTTAATCTCCAAAACAATTATAATTATATATATTCCGATTCGATTCTTCTTTCCGTCACGGCATCTAACCTTTGAATATCATCCAAATCATTTAATTATTGCAGCTTGATTTGTAATTCCACATGGTTCAAACATAGTCCATGTTTTCAATTACATAATCTTTGCATGATATCATTGATCGTACTTTAATATTTTATCATTTGATCTTTCGTCCTTTTATCATTCGTGGAATTTAGTGAGAGATGCCGACAAATGATTTTTATTTGTTTCTAAGTATTTTTATTATTTTTTCAATGACTTGGTTTGACTTGAGTGTACTTTTGTGGATTCAGTCTAAGCCCACTATCTTTTTCTAACCAACATTTAAATTGGTGAGGTTGTTGAAGTGAATAAAGCCTCATTTTTCAATTCATGGTTTCTATTTTGTAGTTGTAGTGCAATGTATTTATTTATTTATTGATTTATTTATTTCGTTTGTTAAATTATATTTGACCAAGCTGGTTTAGTTCAACAACTAAACAATAAAATCTTTTTAATGTCCCCAACCCCATTGAAAACGTGATCTACATCGTAATATAATAGTACAACGATTACAATACAACACTTGATTTTGAGAAAAGGTTCGCACTTCATTATATTTTTAGTATTACATATATTCTACAATTAACATAATTAATTGGCAAAATTATAAAATTGGGCCTATAAATATATAGGTTTTTAATTTGACTTATTATATTTGATAATTGCAATAATAAGCCACTAGCTTTATATATTTGAACAAATTTGAGTCGTTGATTGTTTATTCGATAAGATAAGTCAAAGTCCAATTTGACGTAATATTTTTCGGGCACTTGGGTGCTAACTTAATGTTATGTTGTACTATTTTTGACTTATTTTATTGAAAAAAAAAAAGATGAAATTTAACATCAATATTTATTCCAACATATTAACTTAGTTAACTATTCCATTTTTAGGGTGTAACGACGGGAACACCACCAGAGATTGGTAAACTCACGGCCGTTGCAATACCATGCAAATCACAGTGGGAGATAAACCAATTCTAGACAAGTCTTGAAAGCCAGGCTCATGTGAAGTAAGGGGTATGAATGAGTTAAACCTAAACAAAATCTTAGAGTGGCCATAGACAAATGTTTGGTCAATTTCTATTTCATGTAGAAATAAGAATTCAACTCTCGACCTTCTCTTGATATCAAGGAAAGTTTTTTTTACCACTAAACCCATATCATCCACTTAATTAACTATTTTTACAATTATGAAATATAGTGATCCAATATATATGATTTTGCCATTACTGACTGTATTGTTTTATTAGTTCATGGATTCTTAATTTTTTTAGTTTTATTAGATCAAATTAATTCCAGTACAATCTGAAAACACGAGATGATATTTATTTAATAGCTAAGCATAATTCTTCTTGAGATTAGATCAACTGTTTTAGTATTAATATTAATAATAATAATAATAATAATCGTAGTAGTAGTAGTAATAATAATAATAATAATAATAATAATAATAATAATAATAACACTTAATGCGTGCTAATAATAATAGCACTTAATGCATGTGCTGAGTATATAATATTATTTTACATCTTAATTGTTATTTATGATTCAAAATATATAATGAATAAAATTATAAATTCATTTTTAATATAATTATATAATATTTATAAATGTCTTGAAAATTGATTTACGAGGTTAAATTAGAAAAAATACCAAAAAATTAAGGACAAATTTTTAATTTAGCCTGATAAATCTATTAATTAGGGTGGATGAAAAGAGAAAGAGAACCCGAGTTGATACTTGATATTTTTTAAATTTTTTTAACAATTATTAATTTGTAAATAAAATCTGATTGATCAATTGAGAGACCAAACTAATTAAATAGTTGTAATTTTTAAGTAACATTGAGTATTAATAAAATAGAATAGATAATAATAATAATAATAATAATAATAATAATAATAATAATAATAATAATATACGGATAAAAATAGACAGTACATAAAAATAAAATTATAGAGAAGAAAAGAAAAGGATAACTACAATACAAAAATAGCAGTCAGTTGTCTCGTTGTCAGTTCCATAGAAACCAGAATGACGAAGTAAGCAATGAACGGTCCAGATTTCATGATGGAAGCAACATCATTCAACAACTAAAATCTGCACTTAACATCTATCTTTTGGTGTTCCTCTTAACAAAAAATAAACAATAACTAATTAAGATTTCTTTTATTTTTAATAACTAATTTCGATATTAAATATTCGACTCTAATAATTTTATGCAATTAATATATTTATTTATTAAAATGAAAAGACGGCACATATAAATATAGCATTTAGTTGTAGTTCCCTTCCCTTCCACCCCCTGCACTACTCATCATCCCTTCGCTCGCTCTTTCAAATACATAGTTTTACATTGTATTTTAATTCTAACTATTTTAATTCTGTTATCTGCAAACTTTTATTGATTGATCAATTACAGTCTGAGGGAGGGAGGCCATCACGAAAACACAATCATGCTGCAAGGTATTATTTTTCGCAACCTTTTTTTTTTTTTTTCATTCTTCACAACTTTAATACGTTGTCATGCAAACTATTCCTATTTTACGCCCAAGGAGTAGGAGAAAACGAAACCGTGGAGCAAAGTGGAGAAAACTCAGAAGCAGAGCTACCGTCGGAGCAGTCATCTCCGAGAGGCGTCCTTGAGATTCCGACGGAGTCAGATAACAGCAGCAGCTTCGACGGCGAGGAATCAACCAACGGAGGAGAAGTGTCGCAGGGAAATCTGCAGTGGAAAAGGCTTCTCAGTCAGATAAAGAAGAGGTCCGTCTTGAAAATCTCGACCATCCCTCTGCTCTACGGATACGACTACCTTTCCAAAAGGGCCTTCAAGAAGAGAATAGGAAAGAACCAAAGCGCCGACGATTGTGCAGGTCTTGCGGCGCCGCCTAAGCCATCTTGGCGCAGCTTTACCTTCGAGGAGCTTGAGCTAGCTACAGATGGCTTCAGCCCAGGTGATTGATTATATATCTCCATGCTCTGTTTTTATGAAACTTTGCTTTGTTCATCGATAGTTCCTCCTTGTTTATTACTAATATAAAGCTGATTAGACATAACGATGTGTTAGTTAATCACCACACAAAGTACATGGCACTTCAAGTGTTTGTTTTGTTATTAAATGCTTGGCTTGGCAATGGCAATGGCAATGGCATGTGTTGCATCAAGCCAACTACTTTTGAAGGCGCATTATATATTTATGTACTCTTTCATTCCAACTCAAATAAAAGCTTAAGCTGTTATGGAATGAAGGGACATTATTATTATTATTATTATTATTATTATTATTATTATTATTATTATTATTATTATTATTATTATTGTTGCATTGAATGATAAATAATACCTTCCTATGACCTCTGCTATTACCACTGAGTATTCATTAAATGTCAGCACAAACAAGGTTGTACCATAATTTGGAGAAGGAAGACATTTCACCTGCCATGTCTAAAGTATATATATATATATATATATATATATTGTTTTTCATTTCGTTTTGGGTAGTGGGTCGTGTGCTAATTTATCGTGGTCCCAAAAAAAAATATTAAATAAATTATTATATATAGTGTGATTAGTCAATGAGTTCGTGAGTTCGCTCACTCTACAATTACTGCCCACTCTTATGGTCAATGTTTATGTGACAAATCAGACATTAAACTAGAAATATCTGTGATGTAGTTTACTAGAAAAGTCTCAAATTCTTGAAGAAAAAAGGGCGCTTAGGTCGCTTTCTTTGCAAGAACTTTTCTTGTAGTATAAAAAAATCCAAGAAATGAACTCTATATAGCCTAAAACATGGCCGTGACAGACGTAATCAAGGGGGACTTAGGTTATATTTTGGTTGATATGCAGTCACTATCAAATAACTGATCATCTTTTGAAGATTCAAATACTTAGTCTTTTGGTCTATACGATGTAGATAAGTTGATTGGAAAAGGTGGGCATGCAGAGGTATACAAAGGGATCTTATCGGACGGGCAAGTCGTCGCGGTTAAGAAGATCACGAAAGAGAAAAAGAACGACGGGGAAAAGGTCGGAGAGTTCTTGTCCGAACTCGGCATCATAGCCCACATCGATCACCGAAACGCCGTGAGATTCGTCGGGTTCAGCGCCGACCATGGTCTGCATCTCATGCTTCAGTTTTCTCCCCACGGCTCCCTCGCCAATGTGTTGCATGGTTTGCCTCCAAAATCTTACATTGCTAATTATTGCAATAATCTTCGTTTGATGTCATATATATATATATATATATATATATTACTTATGAAAGGTTGTGAAAGTAAGTTGGAGTGGAGTGTAAGGTATAAGGTGGCAATAGGGGTAGCGGAGGGACTGCGCTATTTGCATTACGAATTCCCGAGGCGTGTGATTCATCGGGACATAACCGCCTCGAATATATTGCTTTCGCAAGATTATGAAGCTCAGGTGCTTTCTTTACCCTTCTCTTAGGCTCGGTTTGATACGCCGAATTTTTGCGCGGAAAAGACGAAGGAAAACAATTACTAGTGTGTCAAGCAATGATACGTTACCCTTCGAGTGTTGTACCATCACACCTTTTCTTTTCTTTTCCACGTCCGAATCTTTATACCAAACACAGCCTTACAATGTGATAAAAACAAGAAAGTAAGCTTACGTCTAGTCTAACCTGCAGATATCTGATTTCGGGCTAGCAAAATGGCTCCCAGAAACGTGGGCCCACCATGTCGTTTCTCCGATCGAAGGCACTTTCGGGTAAGAAAATATCATTTAATATGAAAGTTTAAGATGATATATACTGATAAATAGAATGTGTTTGCTTTGCTGCTCTAGGTATATGGCTCCTGAATACTTCATGCATGGAATAGTGAATGAGAAAACGGATGTATTTGCATTTGGCGTTTTGTTGCTCGAGCTTATTACGGGTCGTAGAGCTGTCGATTCGTGTCGGAAAAGCTTAGCCATGTGGGTACGACGAACACCATAACTAACTACTCTTTTTTACTTTAGTAAGAGAAGTTATGTTATATTTTACGTGTGAACAGGCAAGGCCATTTCTTGAGAAGAACGGCGTGAAAGAAATAGCAGATATTCGGTTAGGAGACACTTACGACGTGGCTGAGATGGAGCGGGCGATGTTTGCGGCTTCGAACTGCATTCATCACCTGCCTGATATGAGGCCCAACATGAAGAAGGTACTAACTAATAACACAAACATCTTCTAGGTTGTTTTTTTTGTCCGAAAATCGCGATATAAGCTTTCATTCTTTCTTTCGGTTTGATGTATCTAAGGTTGTTCAGCTGCTGAGAGGTGAGAATGAACAGATCGATGATCTCAAGCCAAAGTCGATGGGCGATGGGGCTTTTCTTCTGGACTCGTGCGATTTGGAGGAGTACACTTCGACGACTTATCTCAAGGACTTAAACAGACACATGGAACTAGTCATGGAGTAATCGTTCGAACGACAATGTTCGATCCCTCCTTTGTAGTGTGTACGATATGTATATATGCATTGTGAAGGATAGTCCAAGCAATCTCTGAAATAGAGAGTGAATTGAGTCGATCAAATCATATCACCATTCACTCTTAGAAGCATCAACCATCATATAAACCTAAATCCAACGGAAATTTGCATGCATGTATATTATTATAATCATCATTATGTATTTTTTTCGATTCGGTAGAATCCGAGTATAGAAAATGGATTGAAAATTAATCCATACTCGGATCCCCCATCATTACACCTAAGACAAACGAAGAAAAAAAAAACGAAGGAATGAAGCTACTTACACAGCATCATTTTTCCTTAAACCACCTACCATGTTAGTTTTTCCTTTCTTCCTTTTTTTTTCAACACCATCCATAATGATTAGTAGCAGTAGTAGAAAGAAAAGCAGTCATGTCGCCTAGTAGCTCTAACCTAACCGCGGTCGAAACTCAGTTAAATGACTGATGATGATGAGGCCAGATGAAGAACTCGGGCGGCGGAGCAGCACTAGCACTAGTCGGGATCATGTCCGAGCTGGGCCCGCCCCCAAAATTTTGGAAGAAGGAATGGTGGTAAGGGTCGACAAAAGGCACACCGCACGGCACGTTATTGAAGCTAATATTATTACCAACGTCCGCATTGTTGTTGCTACTACCGCCACACATGATGAGCTGCTGCTGCTGCTGCTGCTGCTTGTCTTCGAGGTTGAGCTTCAAACGCTTAGCTGTCCCACCGACGGGGAGCGGGCTCTTGGATATGGCCTCCACGTCGTACCTGCTCATCTCAAAGTTGGTCACAGCGTTCACCCCACGGAATTTTATCGCAGCTATGTCGTATGCTTCAGCCGCTTCTTCCTCCGTTGCTGTCCAATGAAAACACAAAAAATGACATAATTTGTTTTATCACAATCACGACAGTTTCGCCTTAGATTCGAAAAGCTATGATTGGCGAGAGGGATGTTCGTACTAATGCGTACCGAATGTTCCGAGATAGAGATCTTTGTTTCCCGCCACGCGGCCGATTCTCGCCTGCCAACGACCTTGTTGATGGTGCCTGACGAGAACCAACAATTTTATGTTACATTAAAAAGGGCGACGTATGGGTTTTTTTTTTTTTTTTTTTTTGGCAAACGAATGTTGGAACCTTGTAACGCCGCGGTAAATGGATGCTCCCCTAGAGAAACCGCTGCTTTTCCTATATTCATAAATATAAATTATAATACAATTATTGATGAATTGATAAAAACAAAAAGGAAGTAGAAAATAAATGGAGTAACTAAGCATGCATAGCATAGCATATATGTATGTGTGTGTACCTTCGAAGAGAAGCAATGAATTCTTGTTTAGTAACATGCTTCATCTCCTCCATCTCCTTGGTATAGTTTGTCATCTGAATCATAGATTATTTTAAAAATATAATAATTAGGCTTATATAAAGTTTAATAAGATATGTAAGATACGATTAATGTATTAATAGTATTACGGGGAAATTAGTAGTAGCCGTTGGACCCCAATACTTGAGAGCAGCCAAATCATATGCCCTTGCAGCCTTATCTTCCTTATCATATCCACCTGAAATTATATGCCAAGATAAATGTATTAATATATATGAATAGAGAGGTTCAAAGAACTACTAACTGAAGTGTATGTAAACTACCTAGGAAAAAAAAAACAAATAACTTACCCAAATAAACTGTCGTAAGAACAGCAGCATCATGCCCAATAGATTCCACGATGGAAGAAAACCATTAGAGCTCGTTAGAATATAGATGTAGCATTGATTTGATAATGATGTCATAAGATGGTAATTAAAATGCATTTTCTTTTTAAATTTAACACTTTTCTTCTTATTTTACCATTAGTACTAAAAGTTGCACCGAAGATGTTGTGTTTGAAAGCAGCAAAAATAGAGATATGAATGCGGAAAATAAGGTGGGCAGAGAGAGGCTCATTTAATATTCCCACGTGGCTATGGTCAACAAAGGGAAATCAAATAAAGCTAAAAATAAAGAAATGAAAGCTGATAAATTTCTCAGAAATTCAGGCACTAGTGTTCAAAGTAGCTGATGAAGCATGAGGTATTGTGCAGCAGTGACTATTCAATAATGGTGGGTCATCTTCAACCTATAGATAGATATGCTACTGCTATAGAGTTCAACCAAGAAAAAGAAAAAGAAAAAAAAAAAGAAAAACTATAATAACTCATGGACAAATGTATCTAACATCCAAGTATGACTATGAACCTGGAGATCAAAGAATCTAAAGAATATATAGGTGCAGTGTAATAACAACTATCTACCAAATTCAAGTACACTTTTGTTAAATTTTGCTTAAAAATGGCGGCCCAACTTCACTGAACAAGGATTGAAGCAAGACATGGAGGTATCAGGGACAAGTACATATAGTACATAGTTATATATGTATATATTTCTTTCAGACCATCAATCAATCATTAAATCTGATTTGAAAGAAAGAAAGAAAGAAAGAAACCCTCTTTTCTGGACCCATCCATGAATTTATTACATGCAAATCACATAGCACTTTTTCATATGTCAAAATTTTTAATTACAAAGAAAAAGAAAAATTGTACCTTGACGCCCTTTTCTTGCTTGACCTTCTCGTCTACAGCTGTTATCCCATAGGTGTGCTTCGTATCTTCCAGTCCAACGATGTCTGTATAAAAAAATTAAAGACCCTTTTCAGATGTGATAAGAGAAAACCCTAGAATAACGATAAATAATGGAGATCTCCAACGTTTTATAAAAATAAAACTCAAAAAAAAAAAAAGATACAAAAATATTATTTCTTCACCGACTCACCTGGTAACACCCCTGTAAATTGAGGTTCTCTGACCGAAAGTATCGGCGACCTTCTTGCAACCCTCGGACTCAAGAGGAACGACGGCAACGTGGCCACCACTGTTATTGCCATTATCATTCTCCGAGCAGAAAATATTGGTATTATTATAGCCAGCGACCCCAAGTGACAAGGCGTTAGTATTATTCGCCGCAGCAGCCACATTTACTGGGCACTGAGAGTAAGCCACAAACTCGTTGTTCGACTCAACAGGCGACTGAGCATGGCAAGCAAAGCCCGCGTCGTCGACCTCAGAGCCTGAGTTTGCAGAAAAGGCCTGAAACACCGCGAAGTTCTTGAGATCGGCTTGTGGCTGCTCGGTTAAGAACGAGTTGTGGTTTTGGTGGTCGTACAAGTGAGTCATAGAGGACTCCTGCGTCTCCGTCGACTCGCCGGCGCCGGAGAAGAAGTCTTCGAGCTTGGGCGGCGGTGGCTGTAATTGCATGTAGTTGAACATGTTTTCCTTTGGTTGTTCTTGAGTAGGGTACATGGCGGCCTCTTGGTGTCTGTGGGCAGCCCAAGTACTCCCTGCAGAAGAGAGTTAGGTTGATATTTAATTACTACACATCAAAAGCCAGTTGAGAAATCTCTTTATGTATAGAAAACCCTTGTTTTCTTTTCTTCAACAAATCTGATGCCAAGTGTAAGAAACTATGGGCAGTGCTTAGGAGGAGAAGGAGAGAGGTATGAAACATTAATTGTAAAGAGAGAGTAGAATCAAAACGAAAGGTGGGCTGGTTGAAATAATCTGTCGTCCTTGAATTTGAACACTAATTACAAATAAAAAAAGAAGAAGAAAAACTCAATTAATTCTTGTAACCGAAATGAAATATGCACGCTTTCGAATTTTTCTTGTTCTTTTGTAGCTTTAATTCAAACTTGCTTGAGTCAGCAAAACGGAAACATGGAGGCTGTTCGTGCAAGATTTCAGCCGTTTTATTCAAAGACTTGAAAGAAAAAAACAAAGTGTGGGTGAGGAGAGGACATGCAAGCTCACACGTGTAAACCGCACACTAACACGTGTATGTGTTTACCATAGAAGTTATCGCCATATGAAGGGTCGAAAGGCTGAGAATGATGACCAGCTGACGTGGGCTGATGAAACATCGACTGCTCTGAGGCGCCGCCGAGCATTTCCATTGAAGACAAGGAAAATGATAGCCAGTTGTTGCTTTGGTGATGATGATGATCATCATCGGTGGGAGCCATTTTTTTCTCAACAAACAATTTCTTTCTTGTAAATCAAAAGAAGCCCTTTTTAGACTTCAACTCTATAGCAAAACAACCCTAAAAGAAGATACGCTTATGAGCCCATATCTAACCAAGATTAACTTGTATAAAAAGGTGGATATATAGCTGTTGAATGTAGAGAGAGCAAATGCAAAAGACGGAAATGTAACTAAGGAAGATGAGAAATTACTTTAACTACAGCTATCAAAGCACATCTCAATTAATAGATATACTTTAATATACAGTGGTAAAAAAAATAAGTCAGTCGTACAGTAGCTAGCGTAATTACATCACGTTAGTGTGAATGAAACAAAACAGAGTTGGGAAGACTTGAGACACGTGGTGGGATTTGATTGGGTTTGAGGGGCGGTCCGATTCTGCCGTTCGGCGTAAAACAAGAGGGCTAAACCGGGTTAATTAATATATATATATATATATATAAATATATATTTACTTTGGTCTATACTTTTGTTTATAACTTGTGTGAGAGGAAAAGTGTGTGAGAGATATTTCAGCATTATTATTATTATTATTATTATTATTATTATTATTATTATTATTATAGTATGTAGAGAGACTTTTGGCTCTGCGGTAAGGAAAATTTGTCTGGAGCAAGTTTGCTAAAGATCCGGGATGGGTGTCGTTTTACCTAAATATTGTTAAAAATTATTGATTTTATAATATATAAATCTTTTGTTAATATAAAATATATATGAATTATAATATTATTTATAATATATAATAGGTAATAATAATAAGGAGAGAAAGAGAGAGAGATAGTGGAATATAACGTGTATTATTTCTTTTTGTGTGTCTAATTTACAATGATACTACAAGCCTATTTATAGGCTAGAATTCACCTAGTACATTAATTTCGTTGGGCACACACTTCTATGAGCATCCACTTAAATAATATATTTATAATACCCCCTTGGATGTCCATTTGAAGAGTAATCTTTCTGATCCGATGATATTAGCTGCCTCGTTAAAAACCTTAATAGGAAAAACTCACTGGGATAAAAACCTAGTGAAGGAAAAGAGTGCAACTCATCTTATCTCCCCCTAATGTAGACATCACTCCAGATCCCTAAACCTTCGAAGTCCAATTAAATAAACAAGTTTCTCGAATATCCTTGGAGGAAGTGCTTTAGTGAGTAGATCAGCAAGGTTGTCACTCGAACGAACTTGTTGTACTTCAATATCGACGGTTTTCTGAAGATCATGCGTATAGAAGAACTTTGGTGATATATGTTTAGTTCTATCACCTTTGATGTATCATTCCTTTAACTGAGCGATACATGCCGTATTATCTTCATGTAAGATTATCGCGAGTAACTTTTCTGATAATATCCCGCAAGTTTGTTGTATGTGCATGATTATTGATCGCAACCAAAAACATTCTCGGCTAGCTTCATGAATAGCCAAAATTTCTGGATGATTAGATGAGGTGGCGGTTAAACTTTGTTTAATTGAGCGCCATGAAATAGCGGTTCCGCCATATGTAAATAGATAACCCGTTTGCGATATAGCATTATGTGGATCAGATAAAAATCCAGCATCTGCATACCCATTTAAATCTATCTTTGATTCATTTGAATAGAACAACATCATATCAGTTGTTCCTTGAATATTATTTATAATATATAATAGGTAATAATAATAAGGAGGGGATGAGAGAGAAAGAGAGAGAGTGGAATATAACGTGTATTATTTCTTTTTGTGTGTGTAATTTACAATGAGGCTACAAGCCTATTTATAGGCTAGAATTCACCTAGTACATTAATTTTGTTGGGCACACACTTCTATGGAAATCCACTTAAATAATATATTTATAATACTCCCCCTTGGATGTCCATTTGAAGAGTAATCTTTCTGATCCGATGATATTAGCTGCCTCGTTAAAAACCTTAATAGGAAAAACCCAGTGGGATAAAAACCTAGTGAAGGAAAAGAGTGCAGCTCATCTTATCTCCCCCTGATGTAGACATCACTCCAGATCCCTAAACCTTCGAAGTCCAATTAAATAAACAAGTTTCTCGAATATCGTTGGAGGAAGTGCTTTAGTGAGTAGATCGGCAAGGTTGTCACTCAAACGAACTTGTTGTACTTCAATATCGCCGGTTTTCTGAAGATCATACGTATAGAAGAACTTTGGTGATATATATTTAGTTCTATCACCTTTGATGTATCATTCCTTTAACTGAGCGATACATGCCGTATTATCTTCATGTAAGATTGTCGGAAGTAACTTTTTTGATAATATCCCGCAAGTTTGTTGTATGTGCATGATTATTGATCGCAACCAAATACATTCTCGGCTAGCTTCATGAATAGCCAAAATTTCTGCATGATTAGATGAGGTGGCGGTTAAACTTTGTTTAACTAAGTGCCATGAAATAGCGGTTCCGCCATATGTAAATAGATAACCCGTTTGCGATATAGCATTATGTGGATCAGATAAAAATCCAGCATCTGCATACCCATTTAAATCTGTCTTTGATTCATTTGAATAGAACAACCCCATATCAGTTGTTCTTTGAAGGTATCGAAAAATTCGTTTAACTCCATTCCAATGTCGACTAGTCGGCGAAGAACTATATCTTGCCAATAAATTTACAGCGAATGCTATGTCAGGTCGCGTATGACTCGTAAGGTACATTAGTGCTCCGATAGCAGTAAGATATGGCACTTCAGGACCAAGTAATTCTTCATCATTATCGTGTGGTCTGAACGGATTTTTATTCACGTCTAAAGATCGAACGATCATTGGAGTATTCAATGGATGAGCTTTATCCATGTAAAATATTTTCAAGACCTTTTTTGTATAAGTTTTTTGATGTAAAAACATCCCATTTTTTAAATATTCAACTTGCAGCCCAAGATTAAATTTTGTCTTTCCGAGATCTTTTTTTCAAACTCCTTTTTCAAACAATCAATAACTTTTGATAACTCTACAGGAGTTCCAATTATGTTGATATCATCAGCATAAACTACTATAATGACAAACTCCTTTTCGCATCTCTTCATGAATATGCAGGGACAAGTTTGATCATTATTATATCCCTCTTTCATCAAGTATTCACTGAGGCGATTATACCACCTACGCCCAGATTGCTTTAATCCATACAACGATTTATTCAACTTAACTGAATACTCATTATGGTGCCCTGAATTTTCAGGCAACTGAAATCCCTCGGGAAGTCTCATATAAATGTCATTGTCAAGTGAGCCATATAAATAAGCAGTGACAACATCCATAAGACGCATATCGAGTCCTTCACGTACTGCCAGACTAATTATATAACGAAAAGTTGTTGCATCCACCACAGGAGAATACGTCTCCTCATAATCAACAGCAGGTCTTTGTGAAAAACCTTGTGCAACAAGCCGTGCTTTATATCTCACAATTTCACCTTTTCATTTTTCTTTCTAATGAAAACCAACTTATATCCAACTGGTTTTACATTTTCTGGTATGCGGACTACAGGTCCGAAAACTTTTCGTTTCTCAAGTGATTTCAATTCAGTCTCGATTGCATCTTTCCATTTTGGCCAATCATTTCTTTGTTTGCATTCTTTTATGGACGTTGGTTCATGATCCTCATTCTCATTCATCTCATTCATTTCATGTAGCGTTACGTTAAATGAGAATTTGTTATTAACGTTGACTTTTTCTCGATTCCATCTAACTCTATTTTGGGCATAATTTATCGAGATCTCTTCATTATCATTATTTCCTGAATGTTTAGGTACTTGAGTTTTATTCTCATAATCTTTTATGCCCATGGACTTTTCTAGAGTCGATAAATCCTCGACTGGACCACTTTCATTATTTGTTCATTTTCTTTTCCGATGATTTTTATCTGTGGAACCCGATGGCCTACCACGCTTCAGTTGTAGTTTAGCCTCGATAATATTCTTTGTATGTTCTGCAGGAACATTGATTTTTGCAGGAGGATTAACAGCTGATATATGTGATTTCGTCACTCTTTTAAGGTCTGTAAAACTATATGGCAGTTGATTGGCTAAACCTTGTAAATGAATTATCTTTTGAACTTCTAGTTCGCATTCTTTCGTTCGAGGATCATAATGATTTAACGATAATTCATTCCATCTTATATTTCCTTCCAGCTGTTTCGTTTTTCCCCCTAATGTCGGAAAATTTGATTCATCAAAATGACAGTCGGCAAATCTGGACGTAAATAAATCTCCAGTTAGAGGTTCTAAATATGTTATTATCGATGGAGATTCAAATCCAACATATATTCCCATCCTCCTTTGAGGTCCCATCTTAGTGCGTTGTGGTGGAGCGATTGGAACATATATTGCACATCCAAAAATTCTGGAAAATATCTGGTTCCTGATCATAAATCATTTGTATCGGGGAGATATCATTATAACTTGTTAGCCTGATGCGGATTAGTTCCGCTGCATGTAGTATAACATGTCCCCAACAAGACGATGGAAGTTTCGACTTCATTAATAATGGTCTTGCAATTAATTGAAACCTTTTAATTAACGATTTTGCAAGACCGTTTTGCGTATGAACATGTGGCACAGGGTGCTCAACATCAATTCCAATAGACATGCAATAATCATTAAATGCTTTGGAAGTAAATTCACCTGCATTATCAAGGCGTATTTTCTTTATCGGGTAATCTAGAAAATGTGCTCTTAATCGAATCAACTGAGCAAGCAATCTCGCAAATGCTACATTGCGTGTTGACAACAGACATACATGCGACCATCTAGTTGATGCATCGATCAATACCATAAAATATCTAAATGGTCCACATGATGGATGTATCGGCCCACAAATATCACATTGTATTCGCTCCAGAAAATTTATAGATTCATTCTTTATTTTTACTGGTGATGGCCGAACAATTAACTTCCCTTTAGAGCAAGCGACACATGATAATTCATTAGGTTGAAGAATCATCTGGTTCTTCATTAAATGCCCGCATGAATTTTCAATTATTCTCTGCATCATAATTGTACCGGGATGGCCCAACTGGTCATGCCAAACAATAAATTTACTGTCATCGATAAACTTCTGGTTTACGATAGCATATGATTAAGTCGTTCAAATATATGTATAATATAGTCCAGAGTCAAAAGATGGTAATATTTTCACAATTTGTTTATCATTCGAAGTTATCTTTGTAATGTGCAAATATTCAATATCTTCCTTTTCTGTGGTCTCAATGTGATATCCGTTATATCGAATAGCTTTAAAGCTTAATAAGTTTCTTTGAGACTTAGGAGAATATAAAGCATTTTCAATTATCAGCCTTGACCCTCTTGGCAATAAAACATTAGCTCTTCCGGAGCCTTCAATTATATTTGTGCTACCCGATATAGTAATAACACTGGTATTTTTCATATCAATCTGATCGAAATATTTCTCATTTTTCAAGATCGTATTAGTCGTTGCACAGTCTGCAAGCCATAATTCTCCGTTGCATATGCCCACATCCATCAGATAAAGGCTTTTTTAATTAAATAAATAGTTTTTTAATTTTTATTTATAAAATAAGTTAAAAAAAATACTTATTAATAAAATAAGTATTTTCGTAACTCAGAGATACGAGTTATAACTCGTAACTCAGAGTTACGAGTTAGATCTGTTATACGAACAACAGACGACGAACGACGCAGACGAAGAGGCGACGGCGACGGTGCAAGGCGAAGGCGACGGTGCAAGGCGACGGCGACGGCGAACGGCGAACGGAGAACGGCGACGGCGACGGTGCAAGACGAGAGTAACTCGTAGCTAATAGGTACGGGTTAGTTTTTTTGTGATTGTATTAGGAGTATTTTGTTGATTTCGTATGAAATTGTTGGGATTATTTATTGATTTCGAAGAATTGATGAATGTATTGTTGAGGATAATTTGTGTCGAAATTATTCGTAGAATTAAGAATATTTGTGTTGGGATTAACGCGTGTTTTTGTCGTTCGTATTCATTGGATTTATTGGTGTTTTTGTTGATGTTTTTGTCGTTCGTTTGCGTTGTATTGTGTTGTTCTTCGTAGGATGGAAGACACGACTTTGTACGGCCCTATCGATGATTCGGTGTTGACGATGCAGTCGAATCATCGATCTCGTGATGTCCTGCTGGATGCGGACGTGATCGATAAAACGATCAAGATTAGATCGTTAGAAAATGTTGTATGGGGTACGAAAGAGCAGCCTATAATTCTACACGGTCGTTTGCTGAAGAAGTTGGATGACATGGGATTGTACGGGGTATATAGCTGCATGTCGCATAAAGTAGACCCCCACTTGATTACTGCGTTAGTAGAGCGATGGAGGAAAGAGACGCATACGTTTCACTTTTTTGTTGGGGAGGCGACTGTTACGCTAGCGGACGTCGGTATACTATGGAGGTTGCCGATAGATGGTGAGTCCGTTTCGGGTGTGATCGAGTCGAGGACGACGTCGCAGTGGCAGGATGAGTGTGAGCGGTTGCTAGGATATCGACACCACAAGACAAACTTAAGGGGACGGCGTTAGCGATGAGAGCTCTAGCGGATTGGTATATAGCCAATCCAGTCACAGATGACAGTGAGGAAGTAGAAGTCGAGCAAGCTGCACGTGGATATGCGATGCTGTTATTTGGTGCAGTTATGTTCCCCGATTGTAGCGCCAGCACCGTCTCGCTCACATTCCTCCAGTTATTAGAGGACATCGACGAGGTGCACACTTATAGTTGGGGCAGTGCAGTACTCGCCTTTTTGTATAGAGAGCTTTGTTCGGCATGTCAGCCGAAAAAGCTTAATATAGGCGGACCTCTACGGCTGTTGCAGGTAATAATTTATAAAATTCAAATAAATTTGAATTTTATATTTTCGTAATCATAGATTTAATGTAATATTTTTTTGTAGGTGTGGGCGTGGATGAGAATCCTGCCTTTACAGCCCGTTCGTGTAGTGGAGCGCATCCATATGGCGCCCCAAGTAATTAATGGGTTTGAGCTGCCGATGCCACCAAATGCTGCAAGGTATTATAATTAATTTATTATATATACTTATTATTATTTATATGTAGTAAATTATTTATTTAGTCGAATATTATTAAATGTTTATTGTTTCGTAGGTGGAACGCTCGATTGGATCATACCAGTTCGACGCGTTCGAATATACGCACTATGCGCGAGGTGCTCGATATGATGCAGATGTCGCAATTTGTGTGGGCGCCCTACGACATTTCTTTACCGGAGATTGAGTCGTTACCTCCCGAGTGCCTGCCATTAGCTAGTCGTTCGATGTGCCCTTTGATCTTCTTCAATATCGTCGAGCTACATTATCCAGAGCGTGTTCTGCGTCAGTTTGGGATTATCCAAGGCATCCCCGCTCAGCCTAGCTTTCGCGAACGGAATCTCCATTCGTTCGAACGTCGTGTGCGCACAGGGATGGACTGGACGACAGTTCATGCGGAGTGGATACAGAGATGGGCGGAACGAGATCAGACCGTTGTCAGTGGTCCGACTGCTACTCCACAGGTATCGGTCCATGATGGTTACTACGACTGGTACTATCGCATTACACGACGCTACATCTCTCCGAACGCTAGGCAGGTGCCCCGGGGCTTTCAGATGGGTGATGCCGTATTCTTATCGACGATTGTGAGTTTTGTTGGTATATTAACTTATATTTGTTTTCTATTTATCATATTCTAACTTGCATTGTTAATTATAGGAACATCACATATCTCGTCAGGCAGATTATTTTAGAGACGATAACGTTGAAGAAGCACGACGTCTGGCGTATCAGATGGAGAACATGTTTATTGGCAGACGTCAGCAGCCAAGACGAGAACGTGATCCAGATGTTGGACACTCGCACCGATATGAGTCGGGGCCGTACGAGGTCGGGCCATCTGATCGATATGAGCCGGGGCCGTCTCAGCCATACGAGGTCGGGCCATCTCAGGTGCACGATGATCCACACTCATCGTTCTTCGATGATATAGATCTAAACACGGTAAATAATAATATTGTTCTTTTTTTATTATTTCATTGTTGTTGTTATTATATTTTTATTATTATTTGTTTTATTATTATTATTATTTTTATTATTTGGGATTATATTTCAGGTGTTTATGACACCTTCACCACATACGCGGCGCTCGAGAAGTCCTGATGATGAAGATCAGGCTGATGTCCGACGAGGAAATAGAGTGCGTAGGCCTAGGCGTTGTGGGACTGGTTCTCATTTTTTCATCGTGGACAGTAGATTAGACGTCATTTGTAATTTGTATTGACTTATTCTTATTATGAATCTCGTTTTAATTAATTATATAAAATAAAATAAAACAACGGGACTCAAACAATACAGAATGAGTGTAAACGTATCAGTGTCTTCCACGCTGCCTAGCACGAGTTTCACCCCTATCCATCTCATTGTGAATACGAGTTCTCCGATATCTTCCTGGTCCTGTTATTGCTCGACGTGCTTCGTTATGAGTAAGATTAAAATCTGCATCAGCCCAATAACATTCGTCGTGTAGGCTCGAAAACACCCTGATATGTGGCTGAGTACGAGACTTTGCTGTAATATGGCGCGACATATTGACCGGACTGGATTTGCCAATGACGACATGCCGCTTGTGCGTGAGAGCATGGGATCTTGTACATGCTCCAGTTTCCACACGAACATGTTCCAGCGCTAATATTCACTACATGTGTTTGTGTATGAACGCCAGCTGTTACAACTTCGGCCGTATGTTGTCGGACATCAAATCGATAGACAGCATGATCCCAAGATTGCCTCGTCCAATTTTGAAACATTCTTGTTGCATAGCGTGACCAATCTGTTTCAGTATTGTCCATTGCTACCGCAGCTTCCTGATACCGATCACGCCAATACTGTACGCACCTATGAAAAGTGAAATCGACGATAGCTCGCGGCGGGAGCAATCGTGCCCCCTTTAATACACCGTTAAGACCCTCAGAAATGTTGGTCGTCATAACACCACATCGAGTGCCACCATCGTGAACAAAAGTCCACAGCTCCACGTCTACATTTATCAACCATTGCCAGGCTTTTTTATCAATCAATTGAATCTGATTCATGATGCGGTCGAATTTGTTCAACGTATGCGCAGTTCCAGCTCTGTGACATAAATCTTTCAGCTGTTGGCTTTTGAACTTCTTGTAAAAGTTGGATTTTATATGCCGCAGACAGAAACGATGTACTCCATTTGGGGGCCTAAAAGCAGTCGTCACTCTTACTGCAGCCATAAGACCTACAAGACGATATTTACATATTATAAATTAAATTTATACAACTAAATATACATATAAGGCACGTCTGAGTAACTTAGTGAAAGACAAACCTGGATGACGATCGGAAATAAGGCAAACAGACTGGTTCTGTAGAACATGTGTATTTAGGTTGAGAAGAAACCATTTCCAAGAATGTTCACTTTCTTCGGTGACAATGGAGAAGGCTAGGGGGAAGACGTTCTGATTGGCGTCGAGTGATGTAGCAATCAACATTTTGTGTTGATATTTTGAGTATAAATGCGTACCATCAACACAAACAATTTTACGGCAATGTCGAAAACCGTCAACACTTGGTTTGAATGCCCAAAAAACGTACCCAAGCTTATATTCCCCAGGCGTGCTAGTGCGAATGTGCAGCCACTTCACGATTGTTCCTGGATTGTAATGTTGTAAAGCTTTCATAAAAATTGGAAGCTTCTTCACGGAATCTTCCCACGTGCCATAAACATTTTCCATAGCTCTTTTGAGTCCATGCCAAGCTTGTATGTACGAGATATCGTAGCCAAATTTATCTTTTATGAGCTGCTGTACATTTTTGGGTAGGAAGTGAGGGTCTGTCTTTACAACGCCAACAAGCTTGTCGGCAATCACGTTCCGAGAAATATTACGATGAGTTGTGGACAACTCAGTCATGTAGCATGCGTGTGGCTCTCCATATTTTGTCACTTTCCAATAACCTTCTTTACGCTTCAAACTGGCTCTAAGTCTCCAAGGGCATTCACTGCTGTGATTGCATTCTACACTCCAAACGGTATTGCTGCTTTCTTTAACATGATACTCGCGCCTAACTACCCTGATCGAATAATCGTCTACAGCATGTTGTAAATGTTCTTTACTTTGAAAAATCATACCTCGACAAAATGTGGGAGTTTCTTGATCATAAAAGTCCCCGCATCCACCGTAGCCATCAACATCGGAATGTGGCATTTGATATGTATGATTAAAGGGAACAGACTGGTACATTGCTCGAGGATCATTTACTGGTGCAGTGGCATTAGGTGGATTCTCATCGTCGTTGACAGCTTCAGGATCGTTGGGATCTGGAAACTCGGACAAGAGATTTTCATCGTCTGCTTCAGAATCACTGACATCGACTTCTGGCTCGACTTCTTGCTCGCCTTCTGGCTCATCTTCCTGCTCGGCTTCCGGCACGTCTAATATAGGAACATCAATTGACACATTTTCGAACCCTCTTGTAACTGTGACTATATCAGGCATCTCTGGACACGCATGACTCGATGAACCAAATTCAAATTGCTGAAACCCACTTCTGTCTTCAAAATTTGGATGAGAATCTTCATTGAGATCAAAATTGCCGTATTCATTTTTTTCAACAAAAACCTCAAGATGGTTGAATTCGGAATCAGGGTGTATGAAGAATGATAAGTCGCTGTCGTTGGAAATCTGTAGTAGTTGATGAAATATGCGAGAGTGTTGAAAGTATTCATTCTTGCCATAAACAATCAACGAACAAGAACTGCTATCAGCACCCGTAATTTCAAACAAGAATGACAGAAATTCGGAAAAATTGGTAGAACGACGAATTCGCCGGTACCCTATAGGATCAATACTGTATTTGATGGTTGAATTAGATGTGTGAATAATTTCACCAGCGAAATAAACTAACACTTGTATATTATTGGACACCATTTCTGTATGTGATGTGAGTGATCGGTGATGTGTTTGATATAATATTTCGTTTCGAAGGTGTGAATTTATAGAGATATAACTCGTATGTTTGAGATACGAGTTATATTAACTCGCACTTTTAACATACGAGAAACCGTAACTCGTATCTCTAAGTTACGAGTTAGCAGAGGCGTCAGATGGTTGCAGAGTTTGTCGGTGTCGGTAGATCTAACTCGTAACTTAGAGATACGAGTTACGGTTTCTCGTATGTCAGAGATACGAGTTATAACTCGTATCTCTGACATACGAGTTATAACTCGTATCTCTGAGTTACGAAAATACTTATTTTATTAATAAGTATTTTTTTTAACTTATTTTATAAATAAAAATTAAAAAACTATTTATTTAATTAAAAAAGCCTCAGATAAATATCCTTTATAAAGAAACACATAATATATATTATTGAAAAGGAGATGATATATTACAAACATGAATATAACTTAGAACAACGATACATAATAAAGCACACTATATTAAAACATAACATAATAATACAAAATAGCATTATAATAGATTAATTTTCTTCGATCAGAAAACTTGCAGCTTTCAAATTAGTATTTTCGTCATTGACACCAGAAGTGGAGGCGATTTCACCCTGAACAAAGTTTGTTTCAATTTTCTTTCCTTTGTTCTTATGAGATTCTTGATATAACTCAACAAGATGTTTGGGCGTACGACAATTACGAGACCAATGTCCCGAACCGCCGCAACGATAACATTGCTCATCGTTATTCTTTTGTTCAGTGTGTCTCTTTTCATCTTTATTGTCATAATATTTCCTCTTCTGGGGAAAATTTTGATGACCGCCACGATAGTTCTGATAACCACCACGAAAATAGTGATAACCACCACCATAATATTCACGACCACGACCACGACCTTGACCACGAGCTTGACTACGACCACGTCCACGACAGCGATATCCACCACGACCACGACCACGATCATTACCTCGACTGTTGTAATTATTACCTTTAACTGCATTCGCTTCAGGGAGTGTAGTAGAACCAATCGGTCGGAATTCATGGTTTTTCACCAGCAATTCATTATTTTGCTCCGCCAAAAGTAAACAAGAAATTAGATCTGAATACTTTTTAAAATTTCTCTCCCGATATTGCTGCTGCAATACCATATTCAATGGATTGAATGAGGTGAATATTTTCTCCAACATATCATTATCAGTAATTGCCTCCTCACATAATTTCAACGTGGAAGTAATTCTATCTGATGTAAAATCTTGCAGTCGCAAATTCAAACATTCGTACTTTGCTTTGGGGAGAATGACAGTCGTCAGGTGGTTATATCGTTCTTTCAGATTTTTCCACAACTCTGCTGGATTCTTTTCCGTCATGTATTCATCTTTCAGATTTTCATGAATATGATGACGGAGAAAAATCATGGCTTTCGCCTTTTCTTGTTCGGTTGTGGTTTTCGTGGAGTCAATGATGCCACCTAAGCCTTTTGCTTTCAAATAGATTTCTGCATCTAGTGTCCAAGGTAAATAATTTCTGCCAGTGATATCGAGTGAAACAAATTCAAGGCTTGCCAAGTTCGACATAATACTATAATGAAAACATAAAAAAAGTTTAGTTATTCAATAATAAATCATCATTGATAGTTAAATAACAATATTTAGGCGGTAAACCGACCCAAGTTAAATATAATAGTTGGGCGATAGTTCGACCCAAGTTAAATATAATAATTGGGCGATAGTCCGACCCAAGTTAAATATAACAGTTGGGCGATAGTCCGACCCAATTTAAATATAATAATTGGGCGATAGTTCGGCCCAAGTTAAATATAATAATTGGGCGATAGTTCGACCCAAATAAAAAAAATCAACATGCCGCCACTGGGGATCGAAATCTGGATCTCTCGTCACTTGCAATGACGATATTCCGCGAAACCATTCGGCTAACAGCACTTAGTTATATATTTATTATATATTATAAATTTAAACACATTTAATATATAATTATTATAAAATAAAATTATTATACCTTCACTTTACCGTACGTGATCTTCGGCGGAGGTTGGTGTTGATGACGGAGAGCGATCGTGCTGACAACGTGTTATAAAATATTGATTTTATAATATATAAATCTTTTGTTAATATAAAATATATATGAATTATAATATTATTTATAATATATAATAGGTAATAATAATAAGGAGGGAATGAGAGAGAAAGAGAGAGAGTGGAATATAACGTGTATTATTTCTTTTTGTGTGTGTAATTTACAATGAGGCTACAAGCCTATTTATAGGCTAGAATTCACTTAGTACATTAATTTCATGGGGCACACACTTCTATGGCATCCACTTAAATAATATATTTACAATAAATATATATTTTTAAAATTATTAATATTTTTTCAAAGAGTAAAAACATGAAGATAAAATGATCTAAGATTCAATGTGGTGACTTGTGGGTCACTTTCTCCTTTCCTATTTCATCTTGACAACTTAAATACTGCTTTGGCATGATTTTGGAAATGAATGTATGAAATATGGATATTTTCTTCATTTGCTATATTTCAGTTTGTTAATCTAAATCAGATATAAAATTTAGAAAATTAACTAAACCCAGCTTTATAGAAGTATGAAGTCTTGATGAGGTTTTATTTGAGGATTGAAGAGCAGACTCGATTTGTTATGCGGAATTCGTGTGTGGAAAGCATGATGAAAAACCAAGTTATCGCATCTAATAATTATACTTTACGCTTCCACCATTGTATCTCTATACATTTTCTTTTATTTTTTCTTATCGAATTCCGCATACTAGACACATTCTTAGAGTGAAGGCTATAGTAAACAAGTGAAGGCTATAGTAAACAGGTCGTTGCATTTAATTAATATATTATAGTATAAAATATATTTTAGTTGCGTTATATCATCTCTATATTTATCATCTTTCTAACGTGGTGACTCATCGATACTCCCATCAAATGTATCTTCCTAAGATCAAATTTAACCTCTATTTTTAAAATAAAAAAACAAAATATTGAGTTATATATATATATATATCTATATATACCCTTTTTACAATTTTGTAAAAAAGTGGGAATATATTAAAAAAAAAAATTAGCACTGTAATCAAGGCGGTGTAAGGGGGGGAGTTATCATTTGACCCAAATTGATTATATAATTTACTACCCCATTTTTTCGATTCATGAATAATAAGGAAGACGACAATTTGTTGAGGGGACAGCTAATTGCTATCGCCGTGAGCCGCGAGAGAATGAAAACGTTTAGAATTGGTAAAGAAATATATAAATACAAACAAGAAAATATATATAATTTGAGAGTGAATATATTTCATTTATTTTTCTAATCTTTATATTGAGAGAAGGCCATGTGGTGTGGGTTGGCACGAACACCTAAAATGCCTCTCATTTGAAAACTACGGCGGTTTGAATTTCTAGCGCTTTCTTACGCTCGTTTGTATCCCATCTACATAAGCCATAACTTACGAGGCTTTGCTATAAAATACAAAACCAAAATCTAACATACATTTTTTCCATTTAATATCAATTAATTTTAGAATAGAACTCTCAAATTTAACATGCATGTACAATAAAATATAAATATATTTAATATTATTTTATATTTATGAGGTATTATTATTTTAAAATATTAAATATTTGAAATTTTAAATTTAATTAGTTATTATTTGTAAGTATATATATAAAAAAACATGATTTGTTGTGATATAATTGGAATAAATAGAATAACTAAAGAGTAAATTTGTAATTTAGCATGTGGTACAAAATAAAATTAATTGATGAGGAGTTACTCTAAAGTATTGAGCCATCATATAAAGTATAGATAATAGTATATTTCATAAACGTGTTAACATGTGGATCGAAAAATTATAAGGTGAAACTCTTTTTTTTTTTATTTTTAAATTGAATGTCCAAAGATAAATCCATAAAAATTACATCGGTAAGAGGTTGCGTCGTCGGAGACATACGAATAATAGGCAAATTATAAATTTCGATCATAAGTTTATTTATTTATTTATTTTCTGTTTTGGATACTATATTTAATAATTCTAAAAATTGGTTACTGATTTTATATATCAGAATGTACTAGTTGACTACTGATTTGGAATACGACCAAAAATGAGACCCACACACGGCATACATTACACCACAAAAAATTAGTAATGTAGCTCTGCAATCATTCTTCTAAATATATAGAATTGTTATAATACAATTCGTTCAACTATAGAATTAAAACAGTATCAACAAGCTACATAGGGTTGCAAACGAATCGAATCGAGTCGAATACCACTATATTCTATTTGTATTCTGTTATTAAATCTCGAATTCGAATTCGAATTCTATTCGAATACTAAAATCAATTCGAATTCTATTTGACTATATATTCGAATCGAATATCGAATATTCGATTATTATTATTTTTTATATTTTTCATTATTCTATTTAATAAGACAATATAAATAATATTATATTTAAATATCTATGAAATCATAAATATTATATTTAAAAAATATTGAATTATTTCAAATATATTTCGAATTATAATATTTTTTTGAGAAATTTTGTATTATAATATATTGTATTTAAACAAATATTTCATTATTATTAAATATATATTGAATTGTAATAAGTATATTAAAATAAATATTTAATTATTCTAATCGAATATTCGAATCGAATATTATGATATTTGTATTCATATTCTAATATTATTCGAATAAAAAAAATATTCTTATTTGAATTCTATATTCTAATATTTCGAATTCGAATCATAAATTTCGAATCGAATCTCGAATCGAACCAAAAAAATTCGATTCATTTGCAACCCTAGCTACAACCAACTCCTCTACAATTTACTATATACAGAATGAATATTCCATCATATTAGTTTTTATACTATAAATTTTCATTATATTTTTGGATTTGCGATATATTCTACTGAAAAGACTATTCAAGATAATTTTAGTAAAGTACTCTAAACTCCGAATTGGATCGTCGTGATATTTCCAAAGAAGATAAAAACAAGTAGAAAAAAAAGGATATCATATATCTATACTATATATTAAGGGAGACTACCCTAGAGTAACTATCATCAAATTGATTTGGTATTGCATTACTAATTACCATTTTAACCTTGATCTTCAAATTTATTCCAATTATATCCCAAAATCATATTTTTAACTTATAAAAAATAATTTGCAATTAAAATTAATATTATAACTTCATATCATAAAAATAATTTTATATTTTATTTATATTTTAAGAACACGCATCGAGAAGCTTAGATGACATTATAAAAAGAAACGCGGGAAGAACGCATATAACATATCTTGTTAAAAGATCTCTAATATCGAAATGAGTAAGAACACAAAGGTTGAGCCGTAAAGAACCTTCATTGCCCCAAAAAAAGCTATTTCAAGTAGTATTATTGTACCTTTCAAGTCTTCAACAATATCTTTCATGAATTTATATGTTCATGATAATTAGAGAAGTGTAGTATTTATAATAGTTAGGAGTACTTCAAGAGTCACATTCAAGAGCCATCATATTCATGATTATTCGGATCTGATTATTCAGATCTCATATTCATGCTGTTTTAGAGATATAAAACTCAAGAATTTTGTATTTGTCTCTATAAATTATTTTATAAGAATGATATTATAATTATTTATCTAACAATATGAATGAAAGCGAAGAGGGCACACATTATTCTGATTGACTGAAAGGGACATTTGTTTTTTACAACTTCAATCATTTTGTTCCTTTTTAAAAAAAAAAAAAAAAAAACTATAAAAATTATTATTTTGTATCTATTAACGATCCTCTTTTCTCTTTACTATTTTAGGTTGGCTATATATATACCAATACCGTCCCCCATTGCACAATCAAACTATTGCATGTGCAGCATTTAACAATTTGTTTAAAATATTCAGTTAAAAAAAAAAAACATGTTATATTTAATATTTAAAGTAAATTAAATTCAAAGAAGTGTAGTGTAGAGGAGTGAGTCCAAGTCACCTATTCTCGGTTTGAGTATACACCGACCCTTTACACTTTTTGCGTTCGTCTTTGTTATTCCCAAAATTCACCATATATTTTTCAATAATAATAATAATAATAATAATTAAAACTAAATCATTATATTATATTAAATTAACTCTTTTGACCGAGGACTTCAATGTTCCCATGAGGCACTACTACACGTGCTCTACTTGCGGAAATAAAACTAAACTATAAGAAGTAATAAATACTCCACCATGTAAGAAAAAAGAACAAAGACGCCAATACTACAGCTTCTATATATAATAATAATAATAATAATAATAATAATAATAATAATAATAATAATAATAATAATAATAATAATAATAATAATAATAAAATAAATGTATTCATTAGATCAACACAAAATTCTAATTTTTGTTGGCTAATCTAAGTTGCAATGCAAGTAACACATAATTATATTAATAATTTGTGGAGAATATTCAAAGCCATAATACAGTCCGGTTTTGCGAAACAAGATGCAAATGCAATTGGACGTTTGTCTAGATTGATTTAATTCCATCTAATAATATGAAAAAGTGTTTTTTTTAATATACTTAGTCTGATGCAAATAAATAAAAAAGGAATATCGTAAATGGTTGAATTTTGTATGATACATTTTCACACTAAGTTATAACTTTAGTTCATTAAGTATACTGGTTTTTTATTTTATACGAGTGATTTTATATGCAAAAATAAATTTGAGTTTTTGATTATTTTTTGACAAGATGTGAGAAGAAATTGATCGAAATCTTAATAATAGTTCACTGACCTAATATTTTTCGATTATTTTTTTGGCAAAATAGGTCGAGGAAGATGGTTTCGGGATTTATTTTTTCGAAGTAATAATAAGATGACATATTTTTATCAAATATAATAACTCGAGATAAAAAATTCATATTTAAATTTACAGTTTTGCCTGGTTAATCAATCTATTAAGAACAACACACTAGACTTTCATGTATTTATTTTATTATTATTGCTGCATAATGTAATAATTATTATATATAGCTGTAGCATGCTAGCAACATTCATTCGTATTGGTCAACAATATACGCTCAACTGATTATGCCATATCTATCTAAATATAGAAAAATAAGTATGAAGTTGATGAGATTATAAAAAGATGAACAACCTCATTCCTCATCATCGTCCTTATCTAGCTAAGGTAAGGGTAACCTTAGAGTGGGTTTATTTTATTTTATTTAAATTTGGAAAAATACAATAATTAAGTTTAGAAACATAATATAGACTTGTGCACTGCAATCAATGGCTTTTGACCACGAGGCACGTGCGTGGAATCTTTTTGACTGAAATAATCTCGATAATTACGGGGAATCGCACGTGCGCTCTCTCTCTCTCTCTCTCTCTCTCTCTCTCTGACATTAATAATTGTAAGCATATATATTCTTGAGATTATTGTATTAATCAATTATTCAATAGTATATATATATATAATTATATATATAGTACTATCACATAGTACGCTTTCTGCTAGATTTTCCAAGGGGTGCAAGTGCAAGTGGCCCATCACAGAATATTCATGCATCATTAATTTTCCTTCCACGATTTGTTTACAATAATCATATTATTAAATTTTGTTATTAATTATCGAACTAGAAATTCATTAAAATGATTATAACCTAAGCTGTCTCGTCTTTTGATAATCCCTGCTTGTCGTTTTCCTATCTCATTACTTGTTATCCCTCCGTTCAGTTCATGCATATGATTTGCAAATGAAATATATATATATATATATATATTGACAATCAAGAATATTATTATAAAACTAAAAATCATAATCCATCTAAGCGCAGTTGAAAAGTAAAATGAAATCATGGGCTAACTAGGAAAACTTAATATTAAATATATTTATATATATATATAAATATTCGTTTCCCAAATCACTACATATATAGATTTATATTTATTTTATAAAAGAATCTCAGCACCTGGAATATATTAAAGTTTTTATTCGATTTTCTGATAATAAATACAGAAAATGTGGAAGAGATATATCTTCATGTGATAGGATACGTCATTGCATGTTTTATATGGGCCTAATGTGCTTGATGTTGATCTTGTTAGATTGGACCCGAACCCTATTGGGCGAGTTTTGTGGACAAGAGAGTTGCGCAAAAAGTTTATTGAAATCTGGTCGTGGAATCGAATCCCCCTCCCACAATTTCTTGAGTTGTTCACATGAGATTTATATTCCATGAATATCGTATTAGATGGGTTTGGAACGTGTTCAATGAACCCCGGTGGATCTAGTCCCATTCCAGGAATGTGCGGCGAAATCCCATAGCTTGTTGAGAGGTATAGCTGAAAATTTGGGCTTGAGCCCATGGACCGACCCATCCGGCCCGGAAAAAAGCGGGCTTGGGCCTAAAAAATTTCAGCCCGAAACATGAACGGGCCTCTTGGCCCGGCAGACCGCCGGCCAAAACAGGCCCGCACTTTTTTTATATTTTTAATTTTATTTTGTATAAATATTTCATAAAATTCAATTTTATAATTAAAAAATATATTTTATGTGTATATAAATATATTTTTTTTCCAAAATTTATGTATTTTTATTATTATGTATAATATTTATGTATAAATTATAATAAATAATGACTAATTAAGTAATTTTTAATATTTAAATTTAAAAAATTCAAAAAATAGGCCCGATGGGCTCGGGCCGGGCTGGCCCGGCCCAACTCTTCACGGGTTAGGGTCTATAATTCACAGGCCCGCCAAAGCATCAGCCTGACTCGGCCCATGATGTATGGGCCGCCCGCTAAATCCGGGCCGGGCCGGGCCAGCCCGCCCGAACTTTCAGCTCTATTGAGAGGGGATACCATCGGGTCGCTACCAAGCTAAAAGAGCTGTCAAAGTCCAAATATATATAGATAGATTTACAGGATATTTGCTTGACATCACGACGAATGCAAGTATTGTCCGAATGTGAATCAAGCTAATAAGTCATCATTGTGTTTGTTTTGGGTGATATTTTATTTTGCATATCAAGGTGATATTTCAATATTGTATTTGTTTTATCACCTTGATGTATAGGGTAATCTTGGGTAAATCTCATACTCAACCGTATGCATATAATCTAGTTGATGTGGATTAATATGTTTATTTATAGGCCCCAAGCACTCGTTTTAGTGGCTAGAGAACTTCCCAGGAAATCTCAGCTTCCTGCTTGCCAAGATCTTCTCAAAGTTGGTAAGATTGAAACGAAAACTTGGTCGATTTTCGGTGAATGTAAAAAATGTCTTCACCTCCTTCTTTGTGGCCTTGATCAAGTCCATCACCTCGTCCGTGCCTCGCTCCATTGCGTCTGACTCTGGCCATTCCACCTCTATCGTGCCCCGGTGCATACACAGTGCTGCTCGCAGACCATCGCGCCCATGTGCCTTTTGGCCTGCTCCACTCGCAAATCATTGTGTGAGCTGGCACAACGTGCCGTGCGTCACGACTGTCCTGCTGCTAGGGATGGCAACGGGGCGGATCTGAAGCGGGTTAAGCAGGACTCGGGATCTAGAGGTGAAAGTTTGGACCTGAGCCCATGGGCCGGTCCGCCCGGCCCGAAAAAAACCCGGGCTTGTGCCTAATTATTTTAAGCCCCAAGTATGAGCAGACTGTTTGGCCCGGACCACCGGGTCCAAAAAAGCCCGACGTGCCGTAGGCCAAATCAGGCCCGCGATTTTTAATATTTTTTTACTTTATTTATATAAAATAGTTTAAAAATTCAATTTTATAAGAGAAAATATATTTTATGTGTATATGAATATAATATTTTATTTTGAAATTATATATTTGTATTGTTTTGTATAATACTTAGGTATAAATTATAATAAATAATGAATAATTAAGTATTTTTAAAACATTAACTTTAAAAATAAAAAAACAGGCCGAATGGGCTCGGGCCGGGGCCCGATCCACCTATTTATGGGCTAGGGCCTAGATTTCTCCAGCCCCTCCCGTCCCGTTACATTCTAGCAGCCCGCTAAATCCGGGCCGGGCCGGGCAGCTCTATCGGGACACGCCTGGATTAATTTTTAATGGATCCGGAACACGTCCCGCCCCGCCTCAAGTGTGGATCCGTCCTGCCCCACCCCGGACCCGAATGAACTGGGTTTGTGCCGACAGACCCGATAATTTTCTTTTTCTTTTTTAAAATTTTAATTAAAATACGAAATACATAGAAATAGTAATGCATGATACTGCTTGGAATTGAATCTAGAACCTATAGGTTCATAGACCAACAACTTACCATTGGGCCACAAGGTTCATTTAACAATATTAATACCTCTTTAGATTTATAATAAATATAAATATAAATAAATTTATATATAGATTATATATATTATCCGGGGCAGGTTTGAGGCGAGGTCCCGAGACCCGCTCCGGACTCAGTCGGGTTGAGTCTTTTGAAACTTGTGATCCGCCCTAATACCCGTAAAGTAAAAAAACAGCTTCATTAGGGGTGGGTCAATGCGGGTCCGGATCTCGACTCGCCCCATTGTCATCCCTACATGCTGCCCGCACCAGCCAGTCACTGTGCCAATGTCGTTGGCCCTGGCCAAGTCCTCTCTTACCTCGTTGAGTCGATTCCATACGTTTTGGGTTAGTTTGCTCTAAGTGTTGATTTCTCCAAATCTTGCACTTTGAACCGTACATCTTTGTTCTGGTCACTCAACAATGATTGAGCTGTTCGGAATCCCGACAGGGTCGCCGGACCCTCGTTCCTTGAACGGCGGAATTTTAAAAGTTTTCGGGATTCCGTCTTTTCCCTAGGACCGCTCGGTGTTTACACGATAACATAAGACACAAAGAAAGGATTTTCAGCCATGATACCTTGACGAAATTTAATGAAGATGGCAAGCTACGAATCCTTCGAAACCCCGGAATATAGTATCCCTTTCCTAGCACCAAATGCGCACGAACGGGGCAAGATCGTCACGCCGACACCACACGAACGTCACGGTCATTCCTTGCTATAGGCGGCTAGGCCAAGGACACGCCGTTGTCTCCTTCACACACGCGACCACCACCGAGAGAGAGATATATATATATATTTTCGAGAGAGAGAGAGAGATTGAGAGAGATGAGATAAAAACCCTAGTTTTTTTCTCAAGTGTTGCATTAGGGTTTTTCAAAATGAAAAACCCTATTTATAATTAATGGGTGTGGCCGAATTCTTTAATGGAGTGGGGAGAAAGTTTATCACCCACTCCAAGCATACCAAGTCTCTTTTAGTTGGTATTGTTGACTTGGTCTTCTCTTTCAAATTCAAATTCAAATTCAAATTTAAATTTAAATTCAAATTAATAAATATCTAATATAAATTAATTTCTATATTTAGTATATTTAAATATATAATATCCAATATATATATATATATTTAATATTTTTGAAATTTATCTTATAAAAAATCGAAACTTATATATATCTAATATATATATATATTTTATTTAATTTCAAATTAAATACTATTATTTTTTTAAAGAAGTAATAAAGATTTAAATTAAATTTAAATCATATACTAAATATTAAATATCCAATATTATATTTCAAAAATATTTCGTGAGGTGAAAGGACCATTTTACCCCTCAATATTAAATGCCAAGAAACGAGACAGAACTTATTTGACCTCAGATTTATGCTTTATCATGAAAAGCCATGTAAACCTGAAATGGTCATCTACTAGGGTCACAAAGTATTGATGTCCTAGGTAAGAAGGGACACGAAATGGTCCCCAAACATGGCAATGAATGAGGTCAAAAGCAGAGCAAGCTATTTTATTATCATTAGGAAATGAATTTCTCTTTTGCTTTGCAATAGGACAAATCTTACAATATTTGTTCATATGACCAACATCATGCTTTAATGATCTACTAAGTATATCCAAGACTTTGTTTGAGGGATGCCCCATTCTACTATGCCAAATATCAGTTGACACCTTATTAAGAAAGATAGACTCATTACTACTTGGAAATGAAAAAGGAGTATCAGCTTGCATCATGTGCAAACCAGCTATTTGATCACCCCCACCAATCACTTGCTGAAAAGGATCCTGCACCACAAATCCATTAGTCTCAAAAGAAAACTTGCAATTCCTTTTATTTGACAAATAACTCACTATATTAAGTTAAAATGAAATTGAGGAGTTAACAGAACATTTGTTAGTGTGATGAAACGGTTTATAACAAAGGAGCCTGCTTTTTTAACCCTCATGACTGAACTATCTGACACTATGACATTTGATTCCTCTATTTCATGCAAATTAGATAATAGGCCTTGGTTACCACAAACATGCCTTATGGCTCCGGAATCAAGCAACCATGTTCTAATATCAGAGAGTTTAGGCAAATTAAAAGATAGACAATTACCTCCCCTTGTTTCACCTTGTTGGATCGACTCTCCATTATTTGATGGCATATTGGTAAGTGATTGGTTGATCAAGGCCTTCAGGATTTGCAGTTGAAAGGGGGTAACTTGTAGCTGGATTAATGTATCAGTTGAGTTTGGCATGCCAACACTTAAAAGACAGTTCTGCTGCCCAGACTTATTGTTGGTTGGATCCACCATACTCTGATTCACTCTTGCTCCTTTATACCTTCGATTTTACTTGAAGCCCGGTGGAAATCCATGTATTTGATAGCATGTCTCAATAGCATGTCCCTTATTATTGCAATGAGTGCACATAGGTCTTGATGTATCCCTTCTCTGATTGTAAGTTCCCTTCTTGATCAATTCTTGATCACACTTGGCTGACAGCATGACCATATTATTAATCTGATCTTCACTTCCTTTGATAAGTCCCGAAATCATTGCTCTATGCTTTTCGTCTTGGATCAATAAAGAGAACACTTTGTTGACAGAGGGTAACGGATCCATGAGCAGAATCTGCCTTCTGATCTGTGAGAATTATTCATTTAATTCCATCAAGAATGCCAGAACGTATTCTTAAACAAGGTAATTCTTCATCTCCTTGATTCCCCCACATGTGCATTGACATGCCGGCCTGTAATTGCTCAACTCATCCCATAAGGTTTTCAACTTGGTAAAGTACACTGCCACACTATTGGATCCCTACCGCAAGGTTAATCAACTCCCTTTTTAACTGAAAAATTCTTGGCTTATATGTTTGGCCAAATATTTCTTGTAGATCTCACCACACCTCCCTAGCTGATGAACTATACAAGACACTTGCTGAGATTTCCTTAGAAACTGAGTTAATGATCCAGGAAATGACCACACTATTGTTTCTTTTCCCGGCATTAATCTGATTTTGCGTACATGCCTCATCTTCAACATTTGCAATTGGCGCCCGAAGATCCCCATTGACAAAACCTTCTTTATTTCTGCCTATAAGGGCAATCATCATTGCTCGGTCCAAATTGCATAATTATCCCCATTCAATTGTTTACGAACTAGCAGCTGGCTTGAGTTGTCATTATTGTTCAAGAAGTATGGGTCGTTGATTAGAACCACTAAACTCGAACATGCTGATGACGTTGCAGCCACAGTGTTTGATTAAATTATCAGAGTAGTGCACAAAGCGTAGCTCTGATACCATAAGAAAAGAAAAATTTGCAGAATTGAAATGCAAGCTTTTAACGTGGTTCGGATTATTCCTTTAATCCTACATCCACGGTCGAACATAGAATTTTTTTTATTGATGATGATGATGGATGGATACAGATTATTGATACATCTACAGGGATGAATGTCTATATATATATATATATATATATATATATATCTCGCATATATGTCTGTATATACTGTTACATAAGGCTATTTAAAATTCCCGCTTGAAGACGTTATAACGGCCTCAAGAATCGTCCAAGCCAATAGCGTCTTCATAAGTGAATGACTTAACTTTAGCTAAAAACGTTTTATTCTTTTCTGCATACGTTTTCTTCTCAGCTGCTTCTTTCTTCTTTGCTGGGCCATCTTTAATACATTGATCATCCTCTTGTTTCAACAAAGGCTTAGCCCCACCAACTCAAGAGATGACTAATCTTTTGTATGGGAATATCAAGTAATCAATAAAATCGGTTTACTGTTCCAAAAAAGAAATAAATATGACGAAACGAGTTTAAAATACGTATATTTATTACTATAGTGCAGTTAGTATATGTAACTACGCCACAATATAATTTATTTATTTATTTTTAGGCATTAACCTTTTGTAGCAAAGTATAAACTAGCAATATTTCAATAAATTTTGGTCTTCATATCAGCACTCCGTTTCATCTCAAGCAAGACATCTTCGAAGCACTTTGCAAGAGATTTGGGATGTTGAATGAGTTGTTCGACCACTGAGATTTGCATGTCAGCTACTCCACCATAACTCACCATATGCATTATGATTGATATCACAGCCTAAATATAATTGAAAATGGGTGAATAATAATCACATCCAAGAAGAAGAAGAAGAAGAAGGACTTACGTGAGGTTGGGTATTAGAAGTTAGTCTAATGTACTTCAAAGGGTTACTTGACATTGCAACTTTGTCTTTAGGACCAATCAGATTTGATGTAACAAATGTGGTACAACCAAAAGTACGATGGACTAAATAGCTGGCTACCTACATACAATAAAATCTCGGTTATTTCGGTTACCTTATTTAAAAATTTTGGTAAAAGTAACCAAACAAGAATGAATGGATGGAAATGTACAATTTTTTTTTTTTCCTTAAAGAAAATAATAGAATTTCTTAAATGTTAGTAATTGAAGAGTATTAGAGAAGAGATTGATGCCTTAGTTCCAAAGAGTGTTACGAGGAGACTTAAACACTTATTTGAAAATATGGCCTCTATAGAAATCTTCCTCATGTCTAGCATGTGCTTAGCTTTCTTAACATACTGAAGTGGATCATCACAGTCCCTAACTATGGGCAAAATATGCATTCCAATGATGTTACCCCATGATGATATTCCCATGTTACAATGGCTCTTTAGCACTCCATTATTTCCCTGCAATTTAAATACAATTTATGTTCAATTTATATGTTGAAATGCTAAATTTTATTGTAAATGATTCTATTTTAATTAATACAAAAAAGGAAAGAAAAAAAAAAGGAAATTAAGACAAGATGCAATTGAAGAATAATATAAAGTATATTACAAAAAATAATAATAGAATAGCATACCAGGTACTGTCTTAAATTCACGAACATTGTACCATAGATCCGACGACTACTCTCTTTTTTAGCTTGAAAGATCAAATGGTATATGGTATGACTTTTCGGTTATTGATTCGTAAATAAAACTTGACAACAAAGTGTAATTGTAACTATGGAAATATTCTTACGATTTTGTGACAAGTATCTTGAAAGCCCGTATGATATTACCCCGAATAAAACATCATTTATAGTCTGCGAAAATTAGAAAAATCATTGTCTTATCAGAATAAGATTCTTCTGTAGTATTCTTTTTAATTAAATGAAAAAAAAAAAAAAAGACGAAGAAAACTCACAGCCCCAGGTACAACCCTCTTGACACTCTCCATATCATGCATCTGAAACCTCGCCGTGGCCAACTTCCGAAGATCACTGACCAGCTCCGCCCCAGCGCCACCACTCACGGCGGTCTCATCTCTAATAGGCCATACACCTCTCAACAAAAACCTAGAAACAAAGAGAAGACTGTTGCAAAGATACCTCAGCCACGTAGACCACCCCCAGCACCTCTTCTTCACATTAACCTTAGTCGGTGAAAGCCTCGAACCGTCGCTGACTCTCCGACAGAATGACATCAGAAGCGTCATCATCGAGACACCATCGCCCATCGCATGGCTACAATGGAAAATCGCAGTTCTTTGTGCCACGAGGATATGGATTTCCCACAAGGGCTTGTCTGTGGAGAGTGGCCTTGAAGACGATAGATGAGCAATGTATTCATTAACAACGTCATCATCTTCTTCTTCTTCTTCCAATTTTCGGTTCTTTTCAGCAGAGTGGGCTGTGCTATTAATAATGACAAAGTGTCGGTCAACATCGACTAGGGTTCTGCGCCATCTTTCACGGCCATGCGAGCCTTTAACCATGAGGCTATAGAATGGGGCTGGGAGTTTGAGATTGACGATGTGGTCTTCTACTTTGCTTTTTAGGGTTTGGATGTTGATTGGGTTTTCGAAGGCAACTGCAAGTGTGATGCATAAGTTTAGGTTGGGCTGTACGAAGTAACGATCCAAAGGGATCAGTGGTTGCTCGACTTTGTGACCATCTTCTTGATCCATTGATAGTTGAAGTTCACCTTCTTACACGCAGCGAGGGATAACAATTTATGAAAGGGAAAACTACATAAGTGATGAGTTTCAGCCCTCAACAGACACAAACATCCAACCATCTTCATTTATTATATAATAAAATAATATTATTAATATAAGCTTATAATATTATTATATATATATATATATAATATTTTAATAAAACGTTCTGTTTGATCGATGACGCGATGGATTCCTGGCCACTGATTTCGAGCTGTCCTGAAGAGTTGAAGACATCCATAGGTTTTAAGTTCCTCAGTATTCACATCACCAATTCATTCGATAATTACGATACAGAGCGAAGTAGTGCGAGCGAATAGGGAGGTTATCAGTTTCAGGTTCCACATCCATAGAGAGGTGTGAGGTAGAATTCGAGTGTTAAAATTATGAGGTAGTAAGAAATTCATGATTGTAATTTCTTATTATATTGAAAGTTTTGTCGACTTGGGCGTGATTTTGCTCTCTTCGTTAACTGAGGATTTTCCACGGAAAAATTCTGTTGTCTTTCTTACTTTACAGTTATCTTATTTTTACCGTGGTAGTTACTGTGTGGATCCCACCTAAGTTACCCGTGGATCCCACTTTTCCGTCTGATCGAATTCCGCTGCGGGCCGCCCACCACCCTTCCCAAAAATATGATCTTTATGAAATAAATTTAGCTATTATAACATGAAAAAAAGAGAGGATGGCGTGTGTAAGATAGTTGCCTTTAGATTGTTTCAACTCGTCGATCATCTTGTAATAAGATCTTCTACTCTATTTGAATAGGGGCGATGCATTTTAAATTGTTACATATTAGTGACCAATGGTAATGTGGTTAGCCTTTTTAGCATGTTAGGCAAAGAAAATCGTTGCAGTCAATGAGCAACTTGAATGATATGTCTTCAATGCTATGGTGGCCACGTGACGATAATAGATAGCTATCCACACTGTTTATCACTTCTTCAATTCAAATACACATTCTCAAATCCAAAATACATTACATGTCATAAAAAACAGTAATTATACAATTATTAAACTCATTCTCAAACTTAAATGAATACTCTCTAAATATTCTTCTTCACACCAACCTTCATAACTTTTTATTATTATCCACATATCTTATAATTTTACAAATTAGACCAAAATACAAATTAAAGAACTATTTAAATATTTATAAATGCTTTAAGTATTTTGTTTACAGTAATAAACATTATTTACATATTATAAATATTAAAGAATAAAATAAATTTAATACAAAAGACAAATTAAAATACTTTGTAACGAGAACAAAATTTTAATTTAATTGGGGTCTTTTTGTAAGACTTAAAAAATTACTTATTGGTAAATAGTGTAAACGCAAATATGTGTTGTTAGATGAGAAAGAATCATCTTAAACTCATTTTTGGTTTGAGTATTGGTATCGATTGGATGGTTTTTTCAGTTTGCGTTCCATTATTGGTGTCCTTTGGAGATGCTTTAAACCTAGGTTATATAAAAATAGTCAATCACATTTAACTTGATATTTCTTTATTTCCTTCCCGAGCACAAATAAACGAAAAAAATGTTTGCGATTTAAAATTTTAATCTTTTTATGGCACGTTTAGGCACAAAAAAAGGGCACAAATTAGTGTAGGAAATGGTATATATCGTTGCATACTATACGAAAGGGCTTGAGATCCTCTATTCCAGTTTTAATAGTCCACTTCGTATTCCAACCTACGAAAATCGTTACACCTTCCTCCGCCCAGTGTTAAAACACCCGTAAACATCATTATATCCATGAATATTATTACACCAGGTGTTTAAATAACAAAAAAGATCAATATATATTTTAATATCATTATATCAATTGTTTAAATAACAAATAAAGTCAATAATATATATTTTCTACTTTGCTGTAAAAAGAAAATCAGTATTATATATTAAAATATATATTGATCTTTTTTGTTATTTAAACTCCTGGTGTAATGATATTCATGGGTGTAACGATGTTTACGGGTGTTTCAACACTGGGCGGATGAAGGTGTAACGATTTTCATAGGTTGGAATACGAAGTGGAATACAAAAACTGGAATAAAGGATTTCAAGCCATACGAAAGGGGCTAATATTACAAAACACACGATATGATACGTGCATGAATTGAAGGCATATATATACAATAGAATTACTTTTTGAATTTTCACACACACATACATATATATATATATATATATCTTATATGTATGCCGTTGATGTATGTTGAACAAATCGTATGTACATGAAACCTGATTGGCCATTTGGTCGTGGCCGGTTCGGCCACATAGAACTTGTCGGATGCGGGCAACTCGGGAAATACTGGATATGATATAGGCAGAGGTCCTCATCGGTGAAGTACTGTTCCTTAGGAATTCCTTGTCCGTGGACAAGATAACCTCGGGATATAATTGCCTCTGCACGGCTTATACGGAAACATTATCTTTGAACACCAGATGTTTAACAAAATGTATAATTTTTTCATATATAGAACCACACATTTTGTTAGAATATTATTATAAATTTTCATTAGATTCTTATCAAATATCAATGCACGACTCTTGATTTTTATCAGATAAGCATGAGTCTAGAAAGAGCATGAATATGAATCTTAATAGAGCATGGATATGAGTCTTCAATAAGCATGAATGTGAGGCTTAAATGACCTGAAGATGCATCTTGAATGAAGAGTCTCTTGAGTTGGTTGATAACTCGTATATATACTTCATTTCTCTAGCTCCTATTAACATATAGTTCTTGGAAGAGGTTGTTGAAACCTCAGAAGCTACAACAGAGTTATTGAAATAACTTTTTAGAGCAGTTCGTCACGCCTCCACCTTCGTATTCTTATTTTCTCTCACTTTTTAACAAAATTCACAATCTAAAAAGTTATGGCGAACAACGATGAGTTCAAAAATTTGGACACTTTTTTAACAATGATGAGAATGTTCTTGGTTGTCATGATACCACCGAAATTCCATCAAATCCATTCTGGTGAACCAAAATGCTAATTTTGACCACTATGGTGAAGTATCCAGATATCTCAATGATCGAAGAGTTCCATGGTGTATATTACAAGAGGTGGAAGGAGATGCGCTGACTTCACCTGATCTCCCTACTTCTCGGTTGTTTTCTCAAAAAGGTCAGACGCTCTATCCTTCATTCTAATTTCAATTCCCGAGAGGCAACATGTGCTGACTCCTCTTTAGGCCATTCCTCGTTTCTTCAGATATTAATTCAAGAAGGGTGACCGTTCTGGATTTTTTGCTCCTATCCTGTTGGAAGTATTTTATAGTGTTCAATAATCAAGTTATCTTTGTCTAGGGACTTAATTGTAATATATGTATAGTTAGGGACTAGAATGCAAATATACCAATATTGATTGGTATATATAGGGCAAGTGTGTGTAAAATACACACAACTTGAGTTTAGCTTTCTCTCACTAGAAAAACTCTCTCTAATCATTATCTTAAGTTAGGGCTAATTGTAGAGAGAGAAAGAGGTTAATTAGAGAGAAAGTGTGTGATTAATGAAGATTTGATTGAATATTACCCAAATGCTTCCGCTCAATCTTGTTCAAGATAATTTCGATTAAATCTATGCTCGAGTTCTTCGTTGGATGTTAAAAACGGACCTAACAATTGGTATCAGAGCCGAATCGTTGTTGAATTGATGAATTTAGTTCGATATATTGCAGTTCTCGTATGATGTGTTCTTCGCGCCATTTCATCTTTTTCGCATGCCTATATGATTTTCGTATGCTATTTTGATTGCTGTTTTCGCATGATTCTGAACAAATCTATTTGCGAATCATTTGGTGTATGTTAATTGCGATTATCTTCGATTAATTGAGCTTAATTTTCAAATCTGCGATTGAAATATTTTTTTTCATTCAAACTGTTCTTCACGCAAACTTGCTTAATTGGACTATATTTTGGATTCGATTGTGTTAATCGAGTGTTTTCTATACTTACCCAATCAATTTCGATCGATTAACTGTGCTTAATGTGTTAATTTGAGTGTTATTTGAAGATTTCGCATATAAATTCGCATTTTTCGCACCAAATAAAAGTTTTCGCACGAAAATATTTTCGCACCATTCATAAGATTTTTTTCGTACCGTTTTCTTTCTCGCATTGACCTGGATTTCGTACCTCTCACATTTGCTGAATTTGTAGCATTGACTTTATAAATTTTCGTATACTGTAGCATACGAAAAACTGTAGATACGAAAAAATTTACATACGAAAATTTTATTCTCGACAACTTTCTGATTTCCATACGAAAAACTTGATTCTCGTACGAAAATCCATACGAAAATTTTTATCGTACGAAAATTTTCGAACGCTACAGTAATTCATACAAAAATTATTTCTTTTCTCGTACGAAAAAGTCCATACGAAAAACGAAAAAGTCTAACTTTCGTACGAAAATAATTGGATACGAAAATTTTTGAAATTTTTTCCACATACGAAAAACTTTCTATGCCTTGATACGAAAAACTTTCCATACGAAAAATTTTGAAGTACGAAAATATATTTTATCATACGAAAAACAGTCAAAGTTTTCGAACGCTACAGTGACAGAAAACATTTATCATACGAAAACTTATACGAGAAAATTTCCATACGAAAAAGTTTGTGTATACGAAAAATATTTTGTCGTACGAAAGCATACGAAAAACATTTTTTTTGTCGTACGAAAACATACGAAAAACATTTTTCAAAGTTTTCGAACGCTACAGTGAATACGAAAACTTTTATCGTACGAAAACCGATACGAAAACTTGCACAAATGGGAAAAAGATTTTCGATACCGCAAAGCTTTCGATAGTTTTAGGTAAAAAAAAAAAAACAAAAAAAAAAAGAAATATGGACTGGTTCAAAAAGGTTCCCGGTTCAAAAAAAATATGGACTGGTTCAAAGTCCTAAAATTTTAAATTTTTAGCTACGAGATTTTTTGCGTACCTGCTTCAAAAAGGTTCCTGGTTCATACAAAAAAATTTTGTTGGGTAACAATTTTTTGGACTGGTAAAATTTTTCGGTACAAAAATTATTCTCGGTATAAGTTTTTTTTCTCTTCTAATCATTTCAAAAGTTTTTTGATACCTAAACTTCTGAAAACTTAATCATTCGAAAATCTATTCGAATACATTGATCCAAAATTTAATATCAATTCAAAACCACGATAACGATAAAAAAACATCCAACCCAGAAAGTAAATATGGAAGCCAACAACTTGATAAAAATCAAAGAATTAGAAGCTAGGCTAGAAAATAATTACAACTGCTTAGTTAAGAGTCTAGAAGAAAAATCTATTCTTAAAAATAAACTAACAATATTACAAGAAAGGCTGACGAGCTTAAAGACAAGGGTCGCACAACAAGAATCAACTATAAGCGAACTTACAAAAGAATTATCTACATGTAGAGACGAAAAAATAAATAGTGCAGCCCAAAATAAAAGTCTTCTTGAACAAAGAAATCAATTATATTCAAAAATTAAAGAATTAGAAGATGTTCTAGCTAAACGAGGACAAACTGAGCAACGCAAAATAAAACAAACTATATTGTCTCTAAATAAGTCGACTCAAACAATTGAGTCCGTGCCAAACAAGGAACATTCTATACTATCGATAAAACCCGAACCTAAGGATTGTTACATTCCAGAAAGTGCTCGCAAAATTGATGAATTACACTCTCTTCTGGAATTCGAACGAAACGGGTTTCGAGCTCAAATGGATAAGCTTTTAAATGAGAATTTAATTCTCAAAAATTCCTCTCAAAAAGGCGCAAGAATGACTAAAGCTATCAAGAAAGAAAGAATAGAGGAAGACAAATTATCTTCTATTGCCACGACCAAATTTGGTTCTACCTCTATTCCTAATCCAAAAATGCCCAAAGTCATTTTAAAATCAAAATTAAAGAAAGAAGCTACTAAAACGAAAGGAGACAATAATTATATATTCTCTATTAAAGCTGAAACGTCTAAAAATAATAATTGTCTAAACAAAAGTAGCTCATTTAATACACATTACAAAGTGAATGATGTGAGTCTAGAAGGTAGGAAATACGACACTTCTATTCTTAATGCCATTGATTCTATAAGCTCGTATTCCTCTCTCAAGTACCCGGTCAAAGTCAAATCCGAAAAGCATCTCAAACGACTGGCGAAAGAGAAAATTTTCTCATTTAACGCAAGACACACATTCACCGATGCTGAAATTTTTAATTTTCATAAGGTTCAACAAGTTTGGAAACCTAAGCTAGAAATAGAAATAAGTAGTCCAAAACAACATTGGGTTCCTCAGTTCAAGACTACTTTACATGCAAATTCCATACTTGAACCATTTGTGCTTAAATATTTATCTGCTAATCAGGGAGGACCCGTCCAAAAATGGGTACCAAAGTCCCGATAATTTGCTTTGCAGGATCCCGATCATACATGGTAAATAGACGACGATTGCTCCACATGTATGGTCGGTATGCGATGATGAGCAGTCGCACAAGACCCCGACACGTGTGGTATTCTGGTTGCTCCACACACGTGATCGGTATGTGACGTGAGTAAACAAATCAAATCAAGACTATTCCAACGTTCTTGATTTGACATTGTTTTTAGTTTTATTTTTCTGTTCATAAAAAAAAAAAATAGGAAAAAGCCATAAAAAAAAAGAGGCCAATAAATAAAAAAAAAGAAAATGCCATAAAAAAAAAAAAAAAAGAAGAAAGAGGGGAGTGGATAGAAAAGGTGCAAGAGTTTCAAAAGAGCGTATTACCATAGTTTATTGTAAAAAGCGCATATGTTTTAGGGGAAGTAATACTCATAAGCGCAATATCAAAAAGGCGCGAAATGTTCAAAAGGGGAGTGTGCTTCAATCACAAAAGGCGCATAACTTGAAGGAAAGTAATAGGCAAAAATTTACAAGAGCGCACAACTTTAGGGGGAGCAAGGGCATCATATTAGAAATAGCGCAACTATTTAGGGGGAGTGTTACAATGAAAAAGCGCTAGAGCTTAAGGGAAGAATGCCCGGAATACAAACTTCATGCTTTTAAGAGGGAGTGCTACCTAAATGTCAATAAAACGCATGGACACAAAAGAGTTGTTCACATACCTGTTCCAAAGGATTAGTAGACCCAACTGATCCTAACCCAGGAACAAACCCCGAGTGTATGTGAGGGTATTGAGCGTATCACGATGACATCCTTACAACTCAACCACAAACTATCCGGGCCATAACCATATAGGTACAGGACTGATTTATCAGATCCCGGGTAGAAGACGCTTCATCTGGTCCTAAAGCACATGCACACCCTTTCCTAGCTACTCATTTGTCTCCCTAAAGATAGATGTTTCAATATCTCACGGGGAATCGCATATGCTATCACTGTTTCATTTGGAAACGGGAGATATTGAACTAAGTGGTCCACAGCCCCATACCACGACTTTCTTGAACACGTAAATGTCTAGTGTGTCCTCATAGCCTAAATATTTTTAAATTTTCTAGGACACAAACATTATTTTACACATACTATGCAGGTCTACGTGACCTAGCCAGAACTTCTGTAGACACATTTATCGCAAAAATGTGCTTCGATGATCAGAAGGAAGTCCTGCCGTTGCAACATCAAAACAACAACGGTAGCATGCCATCTTCTGGAGCACGACTCTAGAACGATGTCAACGGGTTGCCTATGTGGCCCCGTAGTCCCTTCAAATGCAAGTCTGTGTGACTTTGCATCAACGACCAAGAGTGACATCGAGGGATGTCTCACGATGATCGGTCGTCCGTCCCGTTTTCAGGTACTTCATCCGGAATTCAACGCCAACACGTTCAGCGTACACAGGATCACCTTGATCACACAGCATGACGATACAAATGAATCGCCATGAGGGGGAGCAGTATATCAAGGAGGCCGAGCATGTGAACTCATTAAAGAAGCCAAGCTTTCAATGCACGTGCTGAACCACAACAAACAAGACCTCTCTCCATGGTTCGAGCATACACGACAAGTCAATGCTGATGATCCGCGCGACTCTGATATATGCAAGAAGGTGACGAATATTCAAGTTGCAAAGAAGAAAATGAGGGTGCATGTAAATAGGGGGAGACTGAAGATTCTCCAGACGCTCTCAGATATTTCTTCTTTTTTATGGCCTTATTTTTCTTTTTTTTTTATGGCCTTATTTTTTTTTTTTTTATGGCCTTATTTTTCTTTTTCTCCCCCTTTTTTTTATGGCCTTATTTTTCTTTTTTTTTTATGGCCTTATTTTTCTTTTTTTTTTATGGCCTTATTTTTCTTTTTTTTTTTATGGCCTTATTTTTTTTTTTTTTATGGCCTTATTTTTCTTTTTCTCCCCCCTTTTTTTTATGGCCTTTTCCTGTTGTTTTTTTTTTTTTTTTTTTTTTTGAACAGAAAAATCAAACTAAAAACAATGTCAAATCAAGAACGTTGGAATAATCTTGATTTGGTTTGTTTGCTCACGTCACATACCGATCACGTGTGTGGAGCAACCAGAATACCACACGTGTCGGGGTCTTGTGCGAGTGCTCATCATCGCATACCGACCATACATGTGGAGCAATCGTCGTCTATTTACCATGTATGATCGGGACCTGCAAAATTGAGGCCGAGCATGTGAACTCATTAAAGAAGCCAAGCTTTCAATGCACGTGCTGAACCACAACAAACAAGACCTCTCTCCATGGTTCGAGCATACACGACAAGTCAATGCTGATGATCCGCGCGACTCTGATATTTGCAAGAAGGTGACGAATATTCAAGTTGCAAAGAAGAAAATGAGGGTGCATGTAAATAGGGGGAGACTGAAGATTCTCCAGACGCTCTCAGATATTTCTTCAAACAGCAACAAAGACCGTGTCAAATTCAAAGTTGAGCACAAAGGGGGAGATTGTTGGAAATTATTCTGTTGTGTTCAACTGATGATGAAGACTGAAGATTCGAGATACAAAGACAACCGAAGCTTCAATTATAATTGAACACTAAGGGGGAGATTGTTAGAAGTATTTTATAGTGTTCAATAATCAAGTTATCTTTGTCTAGGGACTTAATTGTAATATATGTATAGTTAGGGACTAGAATGCAAATATACCAATATTGATTGGTATATATAGGGCAAGTGTGTGTAAAATACACACAACTTGAGTTTAGCTTTCTCTCACTAGAAAAACTCTCTCTAATCATTATCTTAAGCTAGGGCTAATTGTAGAGAGAGAAAGAGGTTAATTAGAGAGAAAGTGTGTGATTAATGAAGATTTGATTGAATATTACCCAAATGCTTCCGCTCAATCTTGTTCAAGGTAATTTCGATTAAATCTATGCTCGAGTTCTTCGTTGGATGTTAAAAACGGACCTAACATATCCTATTAGGTGGTTCGCCTTCCGCGGGATATTTTACCTCTTCTTGAGAATACCGAGGGTAACAGTGACGTTATCGGTTCATGTAGAAACTGATAGGTTCCATATCCATGGTCCATGGAGTGGTGTGAGATAAAAGTGAGTAGTAAAATTGTGATGTGGTAAGAAATTGAGGGTTGTAATTTCTTACCATAGTTAAAATTTTGCCGACTCGACCGTGGTTTTTCCCTCTTCGTTAATAGAGGGTTCTCCATGAAAAAATTTGGGTGTCTTTCTTACTATACGATAATTTTATTTTTACCGTAGTAGTTACTGTGTGGGTCCACTTTTTGCGATCGTCGTACCGAGCCAATCCGGGACCCACTTCTATTGCGGAGCCCACGGTATCAGAGCCTAGTAGTATTATGAGTATGCTCTATGGTTGCAGTTCTTTCACATCATAAAATATATTTATACATTGTCGGTAGATTTTTTACGGCTATGGAAAATGACGGAGGAATGATTAAATGATAGTAACGAATTACTCGATGTGAAAATCAAGGATGAATGATAATCTTTTATTGCAAAGACCATCATGATCTCATCGATAGTAAAAATTCCGCTGATAAAAATGCAACTGATGGAAAAAGTTGCAAAGAAAGACGTTAGGTGCGATATTCCAATGGGTGGACAATAGTGTTTACAATAACGTAAGGAATGTGACGGAGCCCGTCAAACTTTGGAAGAAATTAGCGGTTCGTATGAGATTACAAACGCGCTAAGCAAGGTATATATGGTGCGAAAACTTATGAATATGAAGTTGAACGATGAACGATTAGTTGCTGAACATATGAATGACTTTGAAGGAGTGGTAACTCAATCACGTGCCGATCTGATTCTTGATGATGAGACACATGTGTGTCTACTATTGTGATCTCTATCTGATAGCTGGAATACTCTGCTGGTATCTCTCACCAACTCAGCATCAAGTGGTAAAGTAACGATGACTATGATAAAGAACTATGTACTAAAATGAAGCGTTGCGACGGAACGATGCTAACGTTACCAATACAGAAAATGAGGCTGAGGCCAACCATGCAACAACTATTTCTAAAAAAGAGAAAACCATGCAAGTAACCGTAACGGTCCAAAAGTGGAGAATGCTCAAGGACAACAAATATGATAATTAGATTATTCAAATTTCATATAATACATATCAAATATTAGCATCAATTCGATCGATGAGATAGCAGTCGGATATCCCGATAAAATTACGTCTAATTAAACAATAATAAAAAAACATGAAGTTTGCGATCGTGACACAATACCAATTCAAATAGCAAATTAGAGACCAAGGCTGCGCTTAGTTTATAAGATGAGAAAACACTGTATAGTTTTTGTCTTGAGATAATAATCTTGGTTTTATAGATGATATACCATTCAGTTTCGGCTGCCTTTAGTTGATAGGATAAGGCCGGACAAGAGTCCATTATCTAATCTAATATTATTCTGTTGGCTTTTGCATCTCATCCTAGAAGCCCGCAAAATATTTAAGGCCCAATGTAATTATCATATGAATTAAAGATAAATTATCCGATGGGCTTGACCAAGTTTATTTATCCAACACAAGATAAATTATCTGAAATGACTAAAACGCCCTTGGAAAAGTCAGCTTTTTAGACAATTCTCTTACACGTGTTTAAGTCCAGATTTTTTTTACTTTTTAATTCCTTTCTAATTTTTAATTTACATAGCCCACCAAATCATAAAATTATCGTTATTTCATGTGATTTATATGATAAAAATAAATAAAAATATTCAATTTACTCGTTTCATGACGATCAAATTGATATCCATATCTTATTTTTCCGATATTTATAGAATACGTTTTTTTGGTAAACCGTGTATCGATGAGATAAAGTGAGAAGAAACATAGTTAGTTTTGTAATTTTACAAATAATACATGTGATAAAATTTTTATTGTGTTGGAAACTAAACAAGATAATAATACAATATATTATTGTCAAAACTGCAAAGTGAGTAAGTATTCTGGACAAATGAGAAGATTATAATCTTAAGATAAAATTATCTGGTCTTTTTTATCGGGTCAACTAAACGCAGCCCAAAATGAGAAACGATTTCTAATAAGAGTTTTCTTACAATAAATACCACATGGAGGCTGACAGGCATTAAAGAGGAGAGCCACAAATAGAAATAACTATTCCCAACCCAAAGAGGCCAACCACAAGCAGAGCAGGCTATGGCTAGTGGGCTCTTACGGCCTAATCGATCAACAAAATAGTTTCTTTAATAATCATCACACAATCTCTTCATCTTCACCACCAAATAATTGACAAACAGCAACCACAAAAGCTATTTCCCATAGTTGCTTCTTATCCATAATTGGCAAGGACCACACATGCTCTACCAACTTATGTTGTAATTCAGTTTGAAGCCCCTTTTTTTGGAGGATTCAAGGTGTTTTTTCTTCACAACAATACTCTCCTCATATATGTATATAGTCAAATGTCCGAATAAGAATTAGTAGCAGAGTTGATGAGCAAGAAATAAATCACATTTCAAGGTGGTTCATTCACCTGCCATGCCATATAGTAGAAGCAAGTTTCTATGTACAAAGAGTTCCAATTATTCCATCACTGACATAATGTGTACTTGACTTACAACACCTAAAGACCTCCACAACCAAACAATTATGTACACTGATCAGTAAGCAACATATATATAGATCACCTTATTATACATATAGGCATAAGCAACATAATCTGCGTACGTAGGCGTTTTCAGAGGATAATGTTGCCCACCACCGAAAGATTAGATCGTCAGATCACAATATATGTTTCAATCCATTGTATTCTGTAAGCATCAGAAGTTGACGAAAACCGTGATGACAAACACAGCAATTAAAAGTTGTGGAGAGAAGAAAGCCACTGCTCCATGAACTCCTTACCCCCTAAAACAGAAAAAAAAAAATGAAATTATTGTTGTCATAAACTTTGGAAACCTAAAGTTATCACGAAATGAACAAGAAAGCTATCCCCATATTCATATTCAAACACATAACAAGCTGTTACCATCGTTAGGACGATTCCTAACAGCGCTGAAGAACTGGACGGTGGGAGCTTCAACATTATCGTCTGATCCTTGGAAATCATGCCGATAACAAGGGACCAGCACTGCAAAACTGTCATCATCCGCCTCATCGTCGCTTAGGAAATCGGGAGGGTGAGGCTCTAGCCATCCGATAGACCAGTCGGAGTCTTCTGATTCTGAACCCGACAAGCACACGCCATCCGAAGGAACCAAGACCACATCGTATTCTTTGTCCATCATTTTGGTTCTGTCTTCCCTTGTTTTCCATTTCCTCTTCGACTTTTTATTGGAAGAGGGCATTTTTCTATCACCCCTCTTCGTCGATTGTAGCTTCAAGGCTTCCGCCTCTCCCCTCAATCCTGATCCCCAATCGGTCATGGAATTTAAAGGGTTTACTGAAGAATTATTTGGGGCTTGTTCTTTGTCTTTGGCTCCTAGCCACAACCACGGAAGTTTTGGGAAGGAAAGAGCCATGTAACCTTTTTTTTTTCCCTTAAGAAAAACGGAAGAATCTTGTGAAGTAATGGGATTATTGATTGGTAGTAGAAAGATCCAATGCAAGAGAAAAATGAAAAATTTCGATCAAGGAAGGTCTTGGATGACTTTAAATCAATATAATCACAGGCCAGCTAAAGGATAACCCATATGCTTCGCATATCGACCATATACGTAAGAACCCTAAAGGATTTTCAGCAATATTCAAATCAACCAACCCAGCATTGATAATAGGCCAATCTCATATTTGAACAACGAAATACTCACTCCAGCTGTTACAAGAGTCCTAAACAAGAACCCCGAATAATAATTAGCCAAAAATCAATTTTTTTTTTTTGGGGTTATTCAAGAAAAAAAATCATAGAGGATGACAGTTAAAACGACCCTTTATCCCTACCATCATTCATAGGGGAAAAGATTGAAGCTTTAACGGAAGCAAACGGAGACACGCCAGGAAAACAAAAGCTGAGGCTTCACGGAAACAAATAGATTTATCAGACTAAGAACTAACAAAATATATATAAAAAAAATCAAAACCCCATTAATAAGATTAACAAAAGGAGAAGCAAGCAAATGCCCAAAATCCCTTTGAACATGAAGATCTGTAGTACTATCTTTCAAAGAAATCCATATTTCTCCAAAACCTTTCACCGTAACATACTCAGTCCTATCTGTTTGATGATACCATCTCAGTCGTTGCGAAAATGAAGGGAAATTGTGGCGTGTGGTGTGGTTACGCCTCACTTATATGGAGAAGGAAAATGACTACAAAACACCCCCTTTTCGTACCTAATGCGAGTTAAGCCCACAAAGCTTTCCATTCTATGGTGCACACTTTTTTTGAGGGAGATTATTCTGCAATAAAGTTAGTCAAATTTTAATTGTTGCGCGCAAAATTCCATATATTAGATGGAAACTTTTCGTGTTAAGTAATGAATATGTTGTTTGGGTGCGAAGCATTTAACTGATATGAATTATTATAGTAATTATCTGAAATTAAAATGGCCATAAGATCTCTACTACTTTTTTCCTTATTTTGTCCTCAAGCTACCTCGAATTGCGACCAAGAAAACAGTTAGAGCATTTTTTCTAAGTAGTTTCCGTGGAATAGTCATTAGTTGCTTTAATTATACGAAAGTAGTCTACTTTAGAAGTCATTTTTTATTTCATAATCGATTAATACCATTATATGACTGAAATATCTTTTCCAACATATCTTTAGGATTGTTCTCAAAAGGTATGTATTCGGCCAAGTCAATCCACACTTTCGAGACGTGGCATACTTTGCTAGATAAAGAAGTTTCAAAAAAAAAAAAAAGAAAAAGAAAAAAGAAAAGTTACATAAAAGAGAGCATATATTCTCATGAATAGGAATATATAGATGTATGTATGTATTTTCGAAATTTCTTGAAAGGTAAGAAAGGTTGAAAAAAGAAAAGGCAACTTATTAGACGGAGTTTTGGATAAGATGGGATCATTTTTTTCCTTCCCCCATATTGCTTGTGACAAAAATTACTATAGACGACATCGAATAATTATTAATTACACTACGCAGATCGTATGTTGTAATGAATGATAATTCTACATAAGTCATCTTCTAATAGTCAAAGTTTTCGTTTAAACTAATTTACATTTGCAGTCTTACTTCGATATAAAATTCAAATCGAACACGTCAACAATTCCTACAACACATGCATCACGTTATTCTATTATATATATAAATATATATATATATATATATTATATACATATGCTGTAGTGTATCGTGCTTAGGTGTTGCTTTACAATTAGTAATTAGCCTATGATAAAGATGATGATTATTCCAATGTTTTCCAATTTTTAACTAAGATTGATGGCTACGCCGATAGGTTCATATAAATCAATCAAAGGATTGGAAATGTGTCGCAAAGAGAATGAATCTATGTAAATATTATTGGTGAATGATAGCGCAATTATTCCTTTAATTTATTATTATTTCATCAATATAAATATTGGCCATTATTGTACGACAGAGGTGATCGTAATATCCCAGGTGTCACATGTCCCTCAATAGACACCACTTCGATCAAATAAATAGATTTTCAATCTGCCCAAATCGTTTTTCTTTTTCATTTGTTTATTTAATGTGTGATTATAGGCGGATTTGCTGCTGATATTGATTCAAATATCATTTTTTATAATTCTCCATTGATGATGAAATGAATTGGTTTGAGGACGAGAAATTTACACCACTCCGTGACGTGACACTCTACCGCCACCTCTTCCCAAAACCAAACGCTACAATCTATTGGATTGATTGGCTTCTAAAACACCACCATACTGTTACAGTCTACAATGGGATGATACTCAAATTTCAGAACGCATATAATGTGTTTTATTTTAAAACTCAGATATTGGACGTTTGGTTGTTGATTGTAAAGTAGAAGTGAAATTTTTTTATGAGGGTATGTGTGTACTTCTTTATCCCTCTTCACATACAACTTCGGTACACTTTTGTATATCTCATAAAGATTTAATTTCAGTGAATTCCATTAATTGGTCCCATCTTTCAAAGAATCGATCGCCTCTTTGGTTGACTATGCTCAATGGCACTTATGTGATGTTAAAACTTAAAAGTTAAATTATGTGGTGTGTTGAGAGTACATGACGAATTGTGAAAATTGTCTTACCATTTGTTAGGATCGATTAGGGTGTTTAGAGGGGAGGGGGGTGAATAAACACTGGCTATTTTTTCAGTTTCTGGGTAACTGGTGTAACCGGTTACTAGTATCAGATTATCGGGTATCTGATTTTGCGAGTGGTAGCCGGTTAGTGAGGTGCAGTGTTTGTGTATTTGAGTGCGCAGAATTGTTTCTAGAAGTTCGGAGCAAAGTCTCCTACGTCTCCCCTTCTTCCCCTCAAGGAAGGATATCACTAGCAACTGGTTTTACAAGTTACACTGAGCACTCTACTCCCTAACTGTAACCAACCAAAGCTAATGCTACACATGCAGTTGTATAAAACAATCCACCTAAACTTCAACAGCTTTTTAAAGTCCGTTGAGTACAAATCTCTCAAACTTTCTAATCGCTCGAAATGAATAGTTGAGAAAGAACTTCTGAGAATGAATGGTTGTGCTTGAGTTGTGTTGTAGATCGTTCAAAAGTTGTGTTGAGTCTTCACGCTCTTGGTATTTATACTTGTTTGGAATTGAGCCGTTGTATGAAGACTCTGATCAGCTTCCAGATATTATTAAATGTCGTTTCCTGAAATAGGCTGATTTCAGAACTTGGTTCAGGTTCTCTGCAGACTGCGCCTTTCACCAAAATGGGCATGCATCAGGCCAACGTCTCTTTGGTCGCAGCCTTGACTTAAATACATTTGTACTGCATTGTTCTCCTTAATCGATGCATATTTGAATTTGGCTTCTGGCTCCTGGTTTGATGCTGAGTTCCTGACTCTTAAGCGTAGTTCACCAGTCGCCATTCCCTTGATCTTCGGGTGCCTAACTTGAGAGCTGGTTTCTGGTTCCTTAAGCGTTCTTGATCAGATGCTCTGTCAGTTCCTTAGATTATCGGATGCTTATTTTAAGTTTTGGTCACCGAAATTATTTAAGTTTAAGGGTTCTGAATTCCTTAACAATTTCCCCCTTTTCGGTGACTGCCAAAACTTAAATAAGAGTAATTGAAAGCGGAATTTCATTTCATTAATCAAGGAAATTACAGACTAGTCTATTACATGAGGAATGTAAACAAACTAGTCTATCTTTTCCTTGATCGTCCCTTGCTTTCCTTCTTCTTCCTTTCAACCTGTGCCTGGGCCGTTAGGAGCTTCTGCTGCTTCTTGTCATGCATGCAAATGAGCTCCTGGAGCTGCTGTTCTGTTAGGTTACATGCAATTGACCTCAAGGATTGAGGGTTGTATATTCACTCCAAAGGCAGAAGGTCCTTGCCCGTTCTCAGAGAGGAATCCATTTTGGGCAGGTCCTCATCCGGTAGCAGTGCCGCTTCTTGTTGTTGTCTGTCTTGAGTCTCTCGCACATACCGGATTGTGGACATTTGGTTTGGTCTCTGAGTCGGGCTCGGTTCAGGCGCTGAAGCTTGTTTTGACGGCTGCTGCTGCTTCCCTTTCCCACTTTTCCCCTTTTTGGCAGCACTGGAGGCTCCTGATGTTCCCAGATGCTCAACAATGATAGCAAGGTGGGCCTTGATGGCATTCAGGTCCTCACTTAGGGTATCTTCCACGCTTCTTAGAGCTTGTCGCACCATTTCTTGAATTCAGTGCGTGTGGCGACTTGCTCGGCATAATTCTTCTCCGATTTGGTCCGTGCATTCTTGGCCAGTATCTCAAGGGTCCTGACATTAGAGTCTGTCATGGTTTGAGTGACCATGAAGTCTTCAATGCGGCGCTGGAGTAAAGTGACAGTACTAGAACCTTGTGAAGTGGTTGAGTCACTGGGTTGGAGAATCTTCGCCACCTCTTCGAAAGGCATAGTGGCAATGGGCATAGGGCAAGGATCGGCTTAGGTTCTGGTGCCGGTAGAAGGAGTGGCGTAGCAGAGAAATGGAAAACTGGAACATAAGCCAAAGCGGGAGATGGTGGAGCAGACACTAATTCTTTGGAAGTCCCTGAAGAAGCCGCTTGTTCTTCAAATCGTGGACTGCTCTCTATCTCAACTGGTTCTGGAAGAAGAAGCGGTTGGGACTGAGTGGGCAAAACAGTTTCCGGGTCCCTAAAAATCCCGGAAGATCCTGCTGCATGGGGGGACCTGATCGGTTGCATTTGGATTTCGTCGATTTGCACAGTCCGATCAGGTTCTGAGGACACTGAAGGATCGGCATCTGATGGTTGAGCTTGCGCAGACTTGGACTGGTCAGTTGGTTGGAAGCTGGAGGATTCTGGAAACTGATGTCCCAGCTTATTGAACTCAATTCTATATAAGTCCTCCAGCTTCAGTCGTTCTACTTCAAGTCCCGCCAGAATTGTTCGATCGGTGGCTGCTGTAGGAGAGACTATGTCGAAATTTTGTTCTCTGGTATTCAGATTCTGGATCAGAAACGTCAGGCATAGATGTAGCCTGAATAATTCTCGTGATTGCAGAAGGACTTCGACTTCATCAATTTCCATACTTTTCATCAAGAAATTGTCTGTTTTCCTAGCAGCTGCCATCAGATCTTTTTTTATGCGCTTCTTGAGAGGAGTGAGCCTTACAGTCCTCCATTCCTCATAAGCATCCAGATGCTCATCGACTTGGGCGCACATGTCCTTCAGAGTCAGCTCTATCCCCATTGCGACGTCATTTGTCAGGAAGGACGGCATCTCAACAGTAATAGCCTTCCCTTTTCCTTTGTTGCTTGTTGAAACGACTGGTGCAGATGTAGCAGCCGGTTCCCGGATAACAATGCCGGTGGCTTTTGGGCGTTCGGTGGCTTGTGGAGGAACTGGGGCGGTCAAAATAGGCACTGAAGTAGCCCCTGTAGGTAGTTCCAACCCCAATATTGGGTCGGTGATGATATTTGATATCACCGTATCTAGGTTCAACTGCTTGTGACCCGATTCTGATCCCTGTACTTCATCTGCAACTTCGGGTTCGTCAGGGACCAGATCCTCTGGTTGTTGGCTTATTGTTGGACTGGGAGCTCCTTGGTGCATTTCCTCTGGCTCCACTTCAACACCGGAAGTAATCATCGCCAATTGTTAGGATTATTTTATTGTGTTCAATTAATTAGAATTATCTTTGTAGTTTATTTATAAAGATTATCATTATAAGAGGCTTAGTGTAATTGGGCTTTGTTAGGGGCCCAAGTATTATATACCAACTTGTGGTATAAATACTTGAACCCTAACACATAATAAAATGTGTTTTGTGTGAAATTCATCTAGAGAGAGAGCCTCCCAACCCTTCTCAAGAACACACACACCCCACGTTCGATCCGATTCTTCCCATCTCAAACGTGGTTTAATCGTCCCTAGTTAGATTGTTAGGATAGAAAGGCTACCAACAAGTGGTATCAGAGCCAAACGCGTTAGGATTTGAGCGATTTTCTGGAAATTTTTGGGGATTTTTCATATGTTTGAGTTCGAAAACTTTTGCTTTTGTTCTTGAGATTTTGAGTCTATTTAACTGATTTTGCTTGCTCAAGACCAATATAGGTTGTTTTCGAGTGATTTTAAGTGTTTACCCAACATTTTTCAGTTGATTTGAGTGAGATTTAGGTAGAAATCGCGCAGAAAACTCGTCATTTTTTTTCCAGAGATGATTTTCGGGTGGATGAATGCAACAGTTCCCTGAAATTCGGACTGTTTTCACCCGAATTTCACCCGAATTTCTTAAAACTCGGCGAATTTTTAATTCTACCCGAATTTTATCCGAAATTCCTGTTTTCGGCGAAAATCACTGTCTGAGAAAACCCGAATTTTAAGATTTTTGGACAGAACTATACTTACCCGAAATCTCCTACCCGAATTTTCTTCTCGGCAAATATTAGGACTTGCCCGATTTTGGGACATATTCGAATTTGAGACTTACCCGATTTTGGGACATACCCGAATTTGGGACTTGTCCGATTTTGGAACTTACCTGAATTTCTACCTATCCGAAAATTCTTAGTACCCGATTTTCAAATCATACCTTTAGATTTTCGGTCAAAGTCTTCACCCGAGAATTCACTGTTCTCGATCACTCACTCTTCAAAAAAAAATTACACTTAAACGTTTTCGATCACCAAAATATTTTCGGTCCCCCCTCGGAATAAAAAGGCTTTAAGTAGCAAAAAAAAATAAAAAAATTTACACATCTGATAGAAATTTTTGTTTGATACATCATCTGATAGAAAAATTTTTTCTAAGTCCAACGGACATAGTCTATTTTACACTTTTTTCGAAATTTTTCAAAATAAATTTTCCGGGCCCAAAATTTTCGGTATAGAAAACTTTTTCGTCAATTTTTGAATGCAAATCCACTATACGCGTCAACGATTACGTATCCAATAATCAACTTAGGTCGTATTTGGCACATTATAGAAAAAGTTTTGGTAATTTTCCCGAAGTTTTCGAAATCATTCCAAATTTTTAGGTCCACCAAAAATTTTCGACACTTACTATCTTCGATACTTCACTATACTTTTTGATAAAATCAAACTTTTCGGAACTGAATTTCCAAAAGCCAAATTTTTAATTTTTAAATTAAAAAAAATATTATTAATTATTATGGATGCTCAAGCTAGAAAATTTGAAGAATTAGAAGTAAGATTTGCTAATAATTACTCTGTGTTGCATAAGCAACAGGAAGACCTAGCTTTCGCTAATGAACATTTGGCTAACGCAAAGTCAAAGATCATTAGCTTAGAAACTAAGTTAGAGATTAGTGAAAAGAATGTCTCTGATATGTCGAAAAGATTACGTTCTTGTGAAGATGAGTGAAATCGTGTCTCATCAAAACATGAGATAATCTTAGAGGAACAGCGTATGCTTTACTCTAAGATTGAACTTTTAGAGAACGCTTGTGCAAAAAGAAGTCAAGCAGATAAAAATTCATCTTCTAACTTAGCGTCTTTCGGGGAAAATACTTTACATTCTAATAAACCTACTTCTTGTTGGGAAATTCTTGAGGTTGCTAGTAAAATTGCAGAATTGAACGCAACATTGGAATCAGAAAGAGTAGGTTTCCGAGCAGAAAAGAAAAAGCTTTTAGAGGAGATTTTATATCTCAAAAATTCCCCGTCTCTACCTGTGTCCAATGATCTTTCAAAAGACATATCTTCCTCGAAACAGGTGAAGGAAACAAAGAAAAGCATCCTTGTTCCTAAAACTGAGAAAGCTTTTACTTGTAATTCTAAGTCAATTTTGACTGGTGCAGAAAAGATAAGTAAAAGCCTTAAGCTTAATACTTCCATGGAACAGAAAATTAGGAAGGAGAAAGGAAAATCTCCATTGTCTTTCAAAATTAAGGTCGAACATGTTCAAGATTTTCCCTCTCCTATTCCTCTTCAAAGGAAAGCGTGCAAAGAAGAAGTTCAAAGCTTAAGCAAGCGAACTTCCACGCTTATTCCTCATCATTATAGAGTGAATGATGTGAATTCTTATAGGCAATACGACTCATCATCTAATGACGCATATAGTGCGATAAGTTCGTATTCATACTTGAAATACCCGGTCCAAATTAAGTCTGAAAGACACCTTCTGCGACTGGCTAGGGAGAAAATCTTCAGATCTTCTAAACCTAGACACACATTCACCGGCGCTGAAACGTTCTTTCCGTGTCAAATTGCTCCTAAATGGGTTCCTAAATCAACAATTAAGTTAGGTAATCCCAAACATAGTCGGGTACCTAAAAGTACGTTAATGAATGATTTAGGACTAAAATCTGATTTGACACCTTATATGCTTAACTTGTTTTCTGCTAATCAGGGAGGACCCATCCAAAAATGGGTACCAAAGTCCCGCTAATATTTTGCAGGAGCCCAATCACGTGTGGTAATTCGACGATGGTTGCTCCACACGCGTGATTGGTATGAGACGAGAGCAACCACAAAGCCCCGATCATGAGTAGTAATTAGAAGATGGTTGCCCCATACTCAAGATCGGTACGAGACGAGGGCAACCACAACTCCCAGCATGGTTGGTATTCCGGAAGTTGCTCCACAACCATGACTGGTATGCAGCGTGAGCGACTTCAAACATCCCTCATGTATGGCAATCTGACGTAGTGCTCCACATACATGATAAAGGTAAAACACGGTGAGCAACTACACCGTAGGTAAATTCTATATATGCATTCCATAGTAAACATTGGCATGCATCTCGAACTGAAAAGATAATATACATACTTTGAAAATAATAGGGTACAAAATAGCTATGCATGGTTCAAAAGGACTTTTACTTTCAAATTTTTGCATGCGTGCATACGTGAGCCGAAATGCAAAATACTCTATTTTATAGGTACATTATCATCATGCATACAATTTTAAGATTTTCGAGGTTAAACTTTCAAGCATTCATATACGCTAAATTGCAAAAATTACCTATTTTTCAAAATGGTACATTTTAAATATGCATTTTTCAAAACTTTAAATTCTAAATGCATATTACGCACGGAAATGAAAAATACCATTTTTGTAAAATGAGCTTAATTTAGGGGGAGCTACTCTTTTTTTTTAAAAAAAAAGAGAAGTGACCCTTATTTCTTTAGAAGGGAGCTATAATTATATTTTTGAGGGGGAACGAACTTCAAATACGTGAATTTAGGGAAAGAGATTTACATATTTTTTGAACTTACCACGCATCTTTTGAGGGGGAGCAAGTTCTTTTAAGAAGCACGTTTTGAGGGGGAGAAATAAAATATATCTATATATTTATAATATAAATATACTAGTATATATTTTACTAATAACGATTAATATATATATATTATATCCATATAATATATAGTATAAAAATATATTTTACTAATAACGATTATATATATATATATATATATATATATATATATATAAAAGAGGCCATCAATATTTAAAAAAAAAAAAGGGCCAAAAAAAAAAAACAAAAAAGAAAGAAAGAATGTTCTCTCCTCTTCATCAAGCTTCATGAAGATTACCTCCGACCTCCGAAGATGGACCTCAAAAGAAGAATCTCGAGCCTACAACGGTCAACTCTTTTCAAAAGGCGACGGTGGTTACAAATGCAAATCTCGGTGCTCGCTTCAACCGACATGCTCTGGCTTGCTGACAAATAAAGCAGCACTCACCACTTCCTACCGGATGCATCGATACTTCGTTCCTACGATTCAGTCAAACCCAACTGAATCTAACCCCGAAACATCACCGACGAAGAAACAACCTCGTCTACTAAAACCTTTTGAAAAGACCGACGCTACATGATTCCCTCTCCTCACAAATTATTCGGACCAACCCCCATGGGTACAGGTGCTAATTTTATTAGCTTCCGGGTAGAAGTCGCCGCAATAGGTCCAACGGTGCGTGCACAATCGAGCCTTACCCACTCGTCTGTCTCACAAAAGACAGGTGTTTCAGAAATTACGGGGAACCACGTCTTCTATCACCGCCTCACTCGGAAGCGGGAGATATTGAATTATGTGGTACTCAGCCCCACCACCACACTTCCTTGCGCACTCGAGTCTAGTGTGTCCTCACTTTCCATATATTTTTATATTTTCTAGGACACATAAACTTTTAAACACCTGATCTTTGTGATCAAGTTAGAACTTCCGTAGACATGTGTTGCTTCGACATGATTCGAGGATCGGAAGGAAGTCATGCCGTTGCAACATTAATACAACAACGGAATCAGGCCATCGCCTTGAGCTAGTCTCTAGACGATGTAAACGGGACGCCTATGTGGCCCCGGTTCTTTAAGCCCTGTCCTCACAGGCCACGTCTCGGAGTTTGTCTCTGAAGTCGTGTCGACGGATTGCCTTCGTGGCTCCGTCTGGTTATTACCATCACCGACCTGTCATTTGTGTCCTTCTAATCTTCCTATACAAGCATGCCGATCTCGTTAACTCGAATCGCCATGAGGGGGAGAAGAGGACACGCATAAACAAACAGGTCGGACACCCATCAACTTCCGCCGAGCTTACCACTCTGAAGCCGGGCTCCCCTACACTTGAATTGAACATTCCAAAGGAGCCTCGGCACATTCTACAACACCCCACGCGTACCTTCTTCCGGAGCCAGACAAGCTTCCTCGAGGCCGAACCAGACAACTTCCTTCGAAGAAGACGAATCCGGCACCGAGAAGAAGAAGATTAGAGGAGACTTGACGCCTTTAAACTACGGAGTAAGACCGGGATAAGATACGAACAAAGTCCATGATCCGCGACATCATCAAAGTCAAATTTTAAGGCGTGGATCACTATCTACATCCGGTCTACAGAATATAGCGTCAAGTCAAGAGAGTCCTAGCCGAAGAGCATTCAAAGCCTCCGCAAGAAGGGGAGATAGCCCTTGTAGGGGGAGATTGCTAGGACTCAAGATGTTAACGGAAAGTCTTCGTCACCCCGGTTTCTTATACGACGGATAGCCTTTGTGGCTCCGTCTCGTCATTTTCCCTATTCGTGACGGCGACCGCCCTCGAGACACGACTACAAGACTTTGCCAAAACGTTAGAAGACCAAATCCTAACCAAAGTCTACCGAGCGATGGAAGGCTCATCTCGAGACACCGGCAAGGTCCCCGTCACCGCAGTTTAGCCCGAGCTCCTACTGTGCCTACCAACGCCATCGTCCTTGTCCCGACGACGCGATCAACATGCCAAATCATCAAGCGTCGTCAAATCAAGCAAACACCGCCGACTTTTAAACTCCGAAGTTGCCACCTCGTGTGTTTCTCTCCAAACTTCAAAGAGAACTTCCCAATCCCAACACAAGGTTGACGAAAAGAAGGGGGAGTTGCGCTATTATCGAAAGGAGAGATCGAACACAAAAAGAAGAAATCCGGCAAGCGACTTCAAATCTTCTTCCGGCATTTACGAGTCGAGCTTACAAAGAAGATTAAGAAGACCCGATGCCGAGAAGCAAAGATCAAGACACGGTGGGCTTGAAGATCTCCAAAAGAAGAGGTCAAAAGACAAGATAAGAAGGAAATTCCCGTAGGACTCAGGCAAATGCACTAAGCCCCGCAAAGATAATCCATGCCAAATTGAAGATTGAACACAAAGGGGGAGATTGTTAGGATTATTTTATTGTGTTCAATTAATTAGAATTATCTTTGTAGTTTATTTATAAAGATTATCATTATAAGAGGCTTAGTGTAATTGGGCTTTGTTAGGGGCCCAAGTATTATATACCAACTTGTGGTATAAATACTTGAACCCTAACACATAATAAAATGTGTTTTGTGTGAAATTCATCTAGAGAGAGAGAGAGCCTCCCAACCCTTCTCAAGAACACACACACCCCACGTTCGATCCGATTCTTCCCATCGCAAACGTGGTTTAATCGTCCCTAGTTAGATTGTTAGGATAGAAAGGCTACCAACACCAATTCCCATTCAGGAGTCGCCTCCTTTTCCGAGGCCTCAGCAGGTACTGCCTGCTTCTCTTTCGGTTCCTTCTCCTTTTTCTTCTGTCTTTTTCTTCTCCTTTTTCCTCTCCTTTTTCTTCTCCTTGTCTTTTGGATCAGCCTCTACTGGTGTGGAGACTTTCTTCTGTTTCTTCTGCTTCTTCTTCTCCTGACTCTCATCAGCTGGGTTAGTTGCTTGTCTTTTTCCGACAGTTTTTGTATCGGCAGCTACTTGAGTTGCCAGGAACTGCCTTATCATTTCGGTGGTGAGCAGTTTGGCACCAGACACTGGCTGTACTGACTCCAGTCGTCCTAATTTCTCCTTTATTAAACAACTGAGCTGGGGCACGAAATTCTTGAATTGTCGGTCTCTGGCCCGGACTACATTGAGTAGTGCCCCAAACACCACCTTGCCCCAATTTACGGCCATACCCATCATAATGGCCGTCATGGCCTGAACTTTCTCCATGGTGAGAACATCAAAGGAGCCACCCTTCCCAAGAACTGATTTTGCCACCAGATCATGAAGTAACCGATAGACTGGTTTTAGTGCGGTTCTTTTATCGGACTCTTTAAAAGTCTCGATAGATGAAGCAACGATCCCGGCACCTTTTCTCCTCATATCTGAATCGATCTCCGATAGTGATGTGGCTCCAGACGTGGGCAGATTGAAGAACGTTGCAAACCATTCTTCATTGAATGAGATGAGACTGCCTTTGATGGTGGCGCTGATGAGTCCGTCCGAAATTACCGCCGATTCGAAGAACTCTTCCACTTCTGCCGTCGCCACCTCTGGCGCACACCCTAAGAACGGTCGGAGCTCGCTGTGTTGAAGGGCAAGCAAGATTCGTCCAATATCAGAGTCAGACGACGTTATAGGTTCGTCGAAGTAGACATGAAGTATGTTTTTGAGTAGAGCGCTCTTTGATGTGGCCATTTCGAGAGAGGTTGAAGAGGTATTGAATGACGATTTGAGCTGTTAGGGTTTTTGAGAGGTTTTTGAGTTGTAGAGATCAAAGATGGAAATGAAGAAGATGAGGTTGATGACTTGGGTTTTAAGTAAAGCAATAAAGGGACGTTTCTCTCTCCTCCGTTTTACCGCTCACTGTATCTGTACTGTAGCATATAGCCTGTCCTTTCAGCATTAAATTCACGCAGTCCTCTGTACCGTCAATTACCTTAAACATGTTATTGACGTACCATGCTTTTGAATGTATGAATTTAAAGGTGTATAATAAATAAGAACGAAACCGGTTAAAGGCTAAACGACAAAGTGAGGTACCGGTTAGGAGAAACCGGATAATTTAATACTCTTTTTGAAAAAAAAAAATTCCGAAAAGGTACCCGAATAAGATTCTTATATATATTATAATATCAGCTGAGTAACTGATAAGAGTATTATATATATATATATATATAGGGTGACTAGTCTTTTAGTGACTTGAAGAAAACAGGGCAAAGTCTATTAATTAGACCGATTTAGAAAGTGATAAGTAAACAGCCTTTTGAAAGAGAATCTTGTTGAATAAGGCGACACCTATATTAATGCAATATTATTGTTAAAGTATACGGCAACTGGTTAAGACAATATGCACAGTTAGTTCTGATTAAGATTTTCATCAAAATCAGTACCAACCCTTTGTTGTGCTGTCTTAACTTCGTTTCCCCTTACGTTATCCACTTTCGTATTGGTTACTGAGATATATCCAATAAACCGAGTGCATTACGAAAGTAGATGAACTTAGCTTCCGGCAAGGGCTTGGTGAATATGTCGGCTACTTGCTGATCGGTGGCTATGTACTCCGGTTTGATGTCCTTGTTGAACACGTGGTCCCTGATGAAATGGTGTCTGATCTCGGTGTGCTTGGTCCTGGAGCGCAGCACCGGGTTCTGGGAGATGACTATGGCACTTGCATTATCGCAGTAGATGGGAGTCTCCGTCTCCGTTATCCCATAGTCTTTTAGCTGATGCTGAATCCATAAGATCTGAGAGCAGCAACTGCCTGCAGCCAGATACTCAGCTTCTGCTATTGAAGTCACAATCGAGGTCTGCTTCTTACTAAACCAAGATATCAGCCGGTCACCAAGAAACTGGCAGGTACCACTGGTGCTTCTTCTATCAATTTTGCATCCAGCGTAATCAGCATCGGTATATCCTCTGAGAGAAAGACTTGACTCCTTAGGGTACCACAATCCAACATTCGTGGTCCCTTTAATATATTTGATGATTCTTTTTGTTGCAGTGAAGTGGCTCAAACGAGGATCTGCTTGAAACCGGGCACATAGACATACGCTATACATGATGTCTGGTCGACTAGCTGTAAGATACAACAGTGACCCTATCAGTCCCCGATACTTGGTTACATCTATACGTGGCCCATCTTCATCCTTGTCCAATTTGATCGAAGCACTCATAGGAGTAGTTGCTTCTGAGCATTTATCCATCCCGAATCTGCTCAGAAGGTCCTTAGCGTATTTGCTTTGATTTATGAAGGTTCCTGATTTCAGTTGTCTGACTTGAAGTCCTAGAAAGAATGTCGGTTCCCCCATCATGCTCATTTCGAATTTGTCCTTCATCAATGTTGCGAAATTATCGTAGAGTTTCTGATTTGTTGAGCCGAAGATGATGTCACCGACGTAGATCTGGACAATCAGTAAATGTTCCTTCTTTGTGTACCGGAACAGAGTCTTGTCAATAGTTCCTACTTCGAATCCGTGATCAGTCAGGAACTTAGTCAGGGTGTCATACCAAGCTCTTGGCGCCTGCTTCAGACCATATAGAGCCTTCTTTAGTCTGTAGACATGGTTCGGAAACTCGTGATTCTCGAACCCAGGTGGTTGTGCTACATACACTTCTTCAGTCAAGAGTCCATTAAGGAAGGCACTCTTGACATCCATTTGATACGCCTTGATGTCCTTTGAAGCAGCATAGGCTAGAAAGATTCTGATTGCTTCTAGTCGAGCAATTTGTGCAAAAGTCTCGTAGTAGTCTATTCCTTCTTCTTGTCGGTACCCTTGAGCTACTAGACGAGCTTTGTTCCTTACCACCAGTCCTTCCTCATTGGCCTTGTTCTTGAATACCCATTTGGTTCCAATAACCGTTTGATTAGGTCTTGGAACCAGACTCCAGACTTCATTCCTTTCAAACTGGTTGAGCTCTTCTTGCATTGCATCAATCCAGTGACTGTCCCTTAGGGCTTCTTCAACATTGGTTGGTTGAATTTGAGATATGAAGACGTAACTGAAGAGATTCTGCATTGACTGCCTTCTTGTCTTCATGGGAGCGTCTGCTTCTCCAATGATCAGCTGTCGAGGATGATTCAGCTTGGTTCTATTCCATTTTATGTGTTCCCCCTCAGCTGATGCACTTTCCTCTTGAGAGGGAGTTGCCTGATTTGGTTCAGGCCCTTCAGTAGGTTCCTGATTATTTGAGTTGCTCCCTTCATATCCAGTATCCTCTAGAGTTACTGGTTCGAATGGAATCTCAGCAGCTTCTGGTTGATACCCAGTTTCTTCAACTGGTATATCCAGTAACTCAGTATCTGGTTCTTCACTGGTCTTCTCCCGACTGTTTTCAGCTGGAAGCTCCTCATCACTGGAATCGTTTAGATTTGTTTCTTCAAGCTGATTGCTTAGTCGGTTGATATTTCTGGGAGTCTGATCTTCCATGGCTGATTCTTCAAACACCACGTGAGCTGATTCCTCAACTGACAGCGTCTTGCAATTGAACACTCGATAGGCTTTGCTGACATCTGAATATCCCAGAAAGAATCCCTTCTCAGTCCTTGCATCAAACGCTGAGAGATGGTACTTCCCATTGTTGTGAATGAAGCATTTGCTTCCAAATGGTTTGAAGTACCCGACTGAGGGGATATTCCCGGTCCATACTTCATATGGAGTCTTTCCTTGCATTTTGCAGATCATGGACCTGTTCTGTGTGTAGCAAGCTGTGTTGATTGCTTCAGCCCAGAATTTCTGAGAGATATCTGCGTCAGCTAGCATGGTTCTGGCAGCTTCTTTGAGTGTCCGATTTCTTCTTTCGGCTAGACCATTTTGCTGCGGTGTCCTGGCAGCAGATAACTCATGGCGTATACCATGGTTCTCAAGAAAATCAGTTAGCACATGGTTAATAAACTCAGTTCCTCGGTCACTACGGATTCTATTGATTTTCTCATTGCGTTCGTTCTGAATCATTTTAAAGAGCTTTATTAAGTTTAAAGGCGTTTGATCTTTTGACTTTAAAAATATGACCCATGTATATCTAGAAAAATCATCTATGACAACTAGAGTGTATCTGGTTCCCCCTAAGCTGGTTACTGATATGGGTTCGAAGAGATCCATATGCAGTAGATCCAGGCATCGGTTGGACCCGGTACACCCTTTGTTTTTAAAAGTTGATCTGATCTGCTTTCCTAATTGACATGCGGTACAAATTTTGTCTTTTGAAAAGTTTTTTTTTGGCAAACCTTTGACCAGACCATTTTTCAAAAGTACTGAAATTGTTTTAAATTTTAAATGATTTAAACGTTTATGTCATAACCAGCATCTAGAATCTTTGGCCAGAAGGTACGTTGGTGAAGGTACCGATTGGTCTTCCCAACGCACCTTATAGGTTCCTCCAATTCTATTTTCGGTTAGGACAATTTGACCAGAGAAGTTTTTAACACATCATTTATTCTTTTCAAAGATACATTAAAATTATTTTCACATAATTGACTGACACTAATCAAGTTATAATGTAAATTTTGTACTAAATGTACGTCTTTCAGGGTAAGGTTACCGTGAGTAATCACTCCCTTCCATGTCGTTTTACCTTTACCATTATCACCAAAGGTGATAGTTGGTCCGGTATGTTGCTTCAGGTTCCTGAGCAACTGATGGTTTCCAGTCATGTGCTGGCAGCAACCGCTGTCCAGATACCATTCTGACTGGTTCAGCTCCTTTTTGTATACCTGCAAGAAAAGTATATATATACATCTTTAGGTACCCAAATTTACTTGGGTCCCGGGTGAATTAGGTTCTTAGGCACCCAGATCTGAAAGATCCGAATGGTTCTCCCAGTTCTAGGGTCAATCAGGAACCTAGAGAGCTGATTCCTATTTCTATTTTCTAATACTTTATTATTTCTAATATTATGGTTGAAGGGTCCTTTACTGGACTTGCTACCGTTCCAGTTGCTACGTTTTGGGTAGGATCTTCTGGGTGCAGTTCCTACATTCCTACGTTCCCTCGCTCTAGAGGATTATGCTCTTTCTGAATAGCCTATACCTTTCCGGTTAGACTGCCTAAGAATTGGTCGAGCTGGCTCAGGGAATTTTCTTACTGGAATTATTACCTTTCTACTACCTTATCAGGGACCAATGTGGGAATGCTAGAAGGGACGAATTGGATGCTATTGAATTTTTCAGGTCTGGCTGCTAGGATTGGTGATTGGTTTCCGAAGCCTAAACCTGACCTATCGTTCCCATATCTCATATTCCCCTGAATGCAATCGATTTTTCTTGAGGAATCTGTCCAGGATTGAATTATAGCATTCATCCTGACATTCTCTGCCACTTTTTCTTCAGTGGCTCTTTTCAGATTTTCATTTTCCACCCGAAGAAATCTGATTTCCTCAGTTACATCATCGGGCAATCTCCTCTCTACTTGAGCTTCCTGGTTACCCTTCAGCTCAAGCTCCTTGACTCTTAAGATGAACTGCTTATATTCAGCAGCCATATCACTAAGAGCGATTAATAACTCTTCCTTAGTAAGGTCAGATGAAAACATATCGGTTACCTCATCCTCCGACCTATCTGCCATCAGACACTTGATTTCTTCATTATCACTGTCCGATTCTTCAGAAGTGCTGGCTTCTGAGTCGGAGTCTGCCCATGTGGTTCTGCTGTCGGCCACCAACACCTTGTGGCCTTTCTTCTTGTATTTCTTGATTTCTTTTCCTTTATCCTTCTTGGGTTGTCTACACTCGGATGCAAAGTGACCCTTCCTGCCACAGTTAAAACAGGAAAGATCAGATTCAGTAGACTCAGGAGATGGTTTCTTACCTATTCGAAGATTCTGAACCTTTCTCATGAATCTTCCAAACCTCTTGACGAAGAGGGACATGGCCTCTCCACACAATTCCTCAGCAGTCTTTGGCGCAGGAGCTTCAGGTGCTACCAGTGCCTTGACCGGTTGCTCAACCACCACCTCTTCCATACGTGTTTGAAGCTCAAACTCGTATGCTTTAAGATCGACAGAGAGCTTGTGGAGACGCAGCTGGCTCAAATCCTTTGATTCCCTCATGGCCATCGTCTTCATATCCCATTCTCTGGGCAGTGCCTTCATGACCTTGATGGCAACGTCCCGATTGCTCATGGTTCTTCCAAGAGCAGTCATGTCGCTGATGATGCTGTAGAAACGTTTTTCAAACTCAGTCATCATTTCTCCGGCCTTCATTTTTATGGTGTCATACTTCTGAACGGCCACGATGAGCTTGTTTTCCTTGGTGGAGTCGTTTCCTTCGCAAATCTGGCACAATGTTGTCCAGACTTCACTGGCCGTTTTACACAGCATCACATGTCTGAAAGTTTCAAGATCCAAGGTCTTGAATATGATGTCCTTGGCCACGCTGTCCAAGTTCATCAACTTCTTCTCGGTAGGAGTCCAGTCACTCCTTGGTTTTGGAATCGTTTGAGGCAGGGACTGGTCTGCTGCATGAGCTATATTAATCTGTGTAAGCTTGGGAGGCCCCGAGACAATAATGTCCCACATGTCTTCGTCATGAGCAGTTAGGCGGGTTTCCATTCGGATCTTCCATTCAAGGAAGCTTTCCTGGTTGAACATGGGAAGCTTGTTCGATGCACTCATGGTTCCTGCTCTGATACCACTTGTTAGGATCGATTAGGGTGTTTAGAAGGGGGTGAATAAACACTGGCTATTTTTCAGTTTCTGGGTGACTGGTGTGACCGGTTACTAGTATCAGATTATCGGGTATCTGATTTTGCGAGTGGTAGCCGGTTAGTGAGGTGCAGTGTTTGTGTATTTGAGTGCTCGGAATTGTTTCTGGAAGTTCGGAGCAAAGTCTCCTACGTCTCCCCTTCTTCCCCTCAAGGAAGGATATCACTAGCAACTGGTTTTACAAGTTACACTGAGCACTCTACTCACTAACTGTAACCTACCAAAGCTAATGCTACACAGACAGTTGTATAAAACAATCCACCTAAACTTCAACAGCTTTTTAAAGTCCGTTGAGTACAAATCTCTCAAACTTTCTAATCGCTCGAAATGAATAGTTGAGAGAGAACTTCTGAGAATGAAAGGTTGTGCTTGAGTTGTGTTGTAGATCGTTCAAAAGTTGTGTTGAGTCTTCACGCTCTTGGTATTTATACTTGTTCGGAATTGAGCCGTTGTGTGAAGACTCTGACCAGATTCCAGACATTATTAAATGTTGTTTCCTGAAATAGGCTGGTTTCAGAACCTGGTTCAGGTTCTCTGCAGACTGCACCTTTCACCAAAATGGGCATGCATCAGGTCAACGTCTCTTTGATCGCAGCCTTGACTTAAATGCATTTGTACTGCATTGTTCTCCTTAATCGATGCATATTTGAATTTGGCTTCTGGCTCCTGGTTTGATGCTGAGTTCCTGACTCTTAAGCGTAGTTCACCAGTCGCCATTCCCTTGATCTTCGGGTGCCTAACTTGAGAGCTGGTTTCTGGTTCCTTAACCGTTCTTGATCAGATGCTCTGTCAGTTCCTTAGATTATCGGATGCTTATTTTAAGTTTTGGTCATCGAAACTATTTAAGTTTAAGGGTTCTGAATTCCTTAACACCATTGAATATATGAACATCAACGTTTCAATATTTTCCGAGGATTCTGTTAGGGATATGCCATCGGAATGACATGCGAGTAATAGAATTAGCGTATGACGTATACATTTCGTATTGTTCGAACCATGTAATTGCATTCATGTATGGAATATTCGTATTCTATCAAGGCATTATTGTTTGTTTATCGATAGTAAGTTTACTTGGTATCCGGTAATGCGGTAAAACAAAATTCATATGCGACGAGTTAGGTCTTTGATACTCATGGGATGAGAGAGAAACGACACCAAAGACAATAACTATCGCGCGTAGAAAAACGTTCGTAAGTCTCATGACTCTGGTAGGATACTAGAGTCCGATCACGACTTATCTGCCGACAAATTCAAAGTGGTTTCGATCACAATCTTCACGTTTTTTTGTAATTGCCTAAGTCTTTCTGATGTAATGTCATGGCCGTGACACATCTTGCAAGAGGCCGTGACGCCTTAAATTCCCATGTCTTTTACTTTGTTTTTGCTCCATTCGCTCTAATAGTTGTCTTGAGTTCCTTCAATATCAAAATAAGTGTAAATAACACGAATAAATGTACATGATGACTATATTATACTTAGAGCTGTCCAAATGGGCCGGTCTGAAACCTGTCATTTGGTGGTGCGGTGCGGGTCTATGAAGTGGAGGCAGGCGTGCCCTGCTCCACGGGCCTAGCCAGCCCGAAAAAAAAAACAAAACAAAAATAAACTCTGCATATAATTTAAATTGTATTTATGAGGTCCAATAAATAAATTAGATCCATTGAATATAAAATATTCAGTAGCCCAACAAATAAAATAAGTGTATTTAAGATGAAATATCCTATAGGCCCAACAAATAAAATAAGTGTATTTAAGGGATAAAACTCAAAATGGTCCCCCAATGTTTATTCCATGGACCAATTTAGTCCTCAATGTTTTGCATGAACCAATTTAGTCCCCGATATTGTTGATTTTGGACAAATTTGGTCATTCTGTCACGATAAACGTCAATTTTAACGAAAATCTTGCACGTGCATCGTAATAAATCATGTCTGGATTGATAAAATTAAAATGGTTACTGAAATTAGGGCATGAAACTAAAAATTTTTCCTCCAAAATTAGAATATGAGCTCTAGATCGTCTGTTTCGTCGAGCTTCATTGACAGTAGAAGAAAACAGTATAAACCCCTCAAATCATGCAAATGTTTCAAAATTCGATCCAGACATGATTAGTGTGGGGCACGTGCAAAATCCCCGCTAAAATTGACTTTAATCATGACGGAATGATCAAATTGGTCCAAAATCGACAACAACGAGGACTAAATTGGTCCAGGCGAAACATTGAGGACTAAATTGGTTAACGGAGTAAACATTGGGGAGCATTTTGGGTTTTATCCTGTGTATTTAATATAAAATACCCAGTAGGCCCATTGAATATAAAATTCTCACTAAGCCCAACAAATAGGTGAGGATGCCCGCGGGCTAGCCCACCCCGCCGAAGCCCGTGGCCGGCGCAGAATGGCCCGTCTAGGTCTCCTTCCTAGCGAGTATGGGTGAGCAAATGCGGATATCCGGATTTTCGGATATTCGGAATTCGGGTATCCGGATTTTCGGATAGCTAAAAATGAAAACCGCAACCCCTCCGGTTTCATTCGAATATCCGGTTTTCGGATATCCGATTTATTCGGATATTTAAAACCGGATATCCGCATCCAGTTTTTAAATTTAGAATTGAACTTTATTTTTTTATAATTGATTTTTATTTTTTAAAAAAGTTGCGCATTTGTCCTATTTCTTACCCAATAAAATATATATATGTCACCTAAAAATTTATATAATAATTCACACAAAACATAAACGCAGTTAAAATATACTAGTATTTTAAACGCATTCGATGCGTGTGTTATAATATATATATAGATATATTATTTTATAATTTAAGATTTATTTTTAATTTAAGCATTTTAATAGATAAAATTTTAATTCTAAATGTTTATTATTTATAAAAAAAATTAATTTGTGGAATATAATTGAAATAATAAAAATACAAAGAGTAAAATTGTAGTTAGAAATAACATACCAAATTATTTGATTAATGATTATTATATGATGCTAAGCGTTTATACATAGGTTAGATATGATCTAACAATTGCATCTCACAATGGTACTCTATTTAAAATTTACACGATAGTTCTCTCATTTTCCTTTCTTCTCTTTCTTCACTTTCTTTTCTCTGTTTTTTTTTCTCGATTCTCTATTCACGTTTTTGCAAGAATAATCTAAATTTTATATAGTGTATTTTATGTAATAATTCAATAATAGATGTTATACCTCTTTTTTTCTTTTCTTTTTTTGTGGGTCATTTTTTAATTTATTGTATTTTTAAAATATAAAACCGGATACCGGATATCCGAATTTTGTGTTGGCCACTATCCGCATCCGATCCGGTTTATCTATCCGATCCGGTTTTTAAAATCGGATATCCGATTTTTCGGATTTTGAAAACCGGATATCGGATCGAAATCCGGTTTTCGGATATTTTTGCTCACCCCTACTAGCGAGCCTAAAAAATCACATGCCCAACCCGCTCCTTTGACGGCCATTTTTTACGGCTATCACTATGCTTAAATACGACCTAATTATAATTAAGATTTTTCGGAAAAGAAGAGAAGAAAATAGAAGAAAGGAAAAAGAGTGAAATATCGTGTGAATTTTTAATAGAGAATCATCGTGTGATGTAATTATTAGATCATATTTATACTATTTATAAATACTCAACACCCTATAATAACCATTTAGATTTCGTTTAGTTTTCCAACATGAGTAACGATTGTAGTAAACCCAAGTTAGAAGATTAGAAAACAATCTCATTTAAGGCATGCTTAGTTTCGAACTTTTTAACCACTCGAATAATAAATTATCTCGTTCAGTTGTCAACACTATTTATTGCATTGCATTTTTTATATGCAATTTGACGTTTTATGGCCCTCATAGCTTGCTTAAAATTACACTATTATTAGGCTCTTTATTTCTCACGCAACAACAATAGGAATATGGGCAACTCATTCACGTGTTTCTCTCCAGCAGCCTTGAGAAAAATATCGAATGATATGTTCGTATATTTCATCAGGCAACAAGAGGATTTTAGACAATTAATATTGATGAGTACAGCCTCACATACATCAAACAACAAGCCATATTGCTTCTACGCTCTATCTACATCACTTGTAGATCAACATCGATCTTTTTCTTCGTTTTGATCGTTCCATGTCTGCCAAGGAACAACCTTTGCAGCCCACAAAGAATAAGCTGCAGAAGAAGTTCTCTAAGAGTTCACATACTGTTTCGAGCTTTAATCCACTTTCTTTGCAGCTATCTGATCAGGTAACACATTTACATGAAAGGGAGAGACTAATTATAGTCTTTCAAAACGAGCTTGGGCAGTCCCACCTCCTGTTGGGAATCCCGGTAGGGTCCCCGAGCCCTCGTTCCTCGAACGGCGGAATTTTAAAATTTTCGGGATTCCGACATTTCCCTAGGACCGCTCGATGTTTACACGAGAACATAAGACACATTGAAAGGGTTTTCAGCCATGATACCTTGAAGAAATTCAATAAAGATGGCAAGCTACGAACCATTCGTATCCTCGGGATGTAGTATCCCTTTTCTAGCACCAAATGCGCACGAACGGGACAAGCTCGTCACGCCGGCACCACACGAATGTCACAGCTGTCCTTTCTATAGGCGGCTAGGCCAAGAACACGCCGGCTCCTCTCCACACACCCACGCACCGCGCGCCGAGAGAGAGAGAGAGGGAGAGAGAGATCGAGAGAGAGATTGAGAGGAGAGGAAAAACCCTAACTTTTTCTTCTTTTGCCCAAAAATGCATTAGGGTTTTTCAAAAATGAAAAGCCCTATTTATAATATCAAGGGGTGGCCGATTTTTTCAATGGAGTGGGGAGAAAGTTTCTTACCAACTCCAAGACATACTAAGTCTCTTAGACTTGATCTTGGTGGACTTAGTCTTCTCTTTCAAATTCAAACTCATATTCAAATTCGAATTAATATGTATAAATTAATATAAATTTCTATATTTAGTATATTTAAATATATAATATCCAATATATATATTTATTATTTTCGAAATTTATAGTATATAAAAATCAAAAATTATATTTATCTAATATATATATTTTATTTAATCCCAAATTAAATAGTATTATTTTTCTAAAATAATAATAAAGATTTAAATCAAATTTAAATCATATACTAAATATTAAATATCCAATATTTATATTTCAAAAATATCGTGAGGTGAAAAGACCATTTTGCCTCTCACTTGATTTAACCATAGTCAACCGAATCTCTTCGGCCGTTTAGGGTTTCGGCCAAGCCCCAAACCCTAATCTCTCAATTCAGTTCTCAGCCTGCTCTTTTCTCATATTGACGTTGTGTCGGTTGCCCTTTTCAAGCCCGACTCTCTTGGTTCGTCTCAACCGGCTCTGGGAGGAATCCAAGAGTTCGGTATTCACCTAGCTAGCCCCATGGTACCGAACCGATCCCGAGTTGAGTACAAATATGATCTAATTCACGAACCGACCATAGAATATCGTCCTTCGTATAAACCCTTTACGTTTGTCCCGGTCGAGTGAAAGTCATGCATAGTCGAACTTACAGAACTCGACTATATGATGTTCATGTCGGTGACAATTCCCGCACATCGAATAAGTCTATAGGACGTTAACCTCGAATTTAATCGAGACCGTAAATCCCGCTCAACGGTATAACCGGAAATCACGTCGAAAGGTCAAGACCGCATTTCGCCGCTCACCCATGCATTTGGCAATTCGGGCCTAGCAAACTAGTGACTAATCAAGACCTTAAGACCAACCTCGAGTTAACCGTTTCGGTCTAAGGTTCACGCAGACTACTACAGTCAATCAATTGATCATCGACTTTACCATCGTGTGATCGTTTGATTACGAGTCAGTGTCCAAATACAGACAATCCCCTGATTCGTCTTGTATGAATGTCACGAGCTCCCACTTTCCAAGTGAACGGTTGGCACAACCGTTTTGGATCCGTCGACAAACAAGTCATACTCGTCAATCATGTCACCCTACTGGAGACTAAAACTTGTGGACTCATTTGTTAGGAATATTTTCTAGTGTTCAATAATCATGTTATCTTTGTCTAGGGACTTAATTGTATTTTATGTAAATATAGGGACTAAAGTATAAATATACCAAAGTATGCTTTGGTATATATAGGGCAAGTGTGTGTAAAATACACACAACTTGAGTAATTGTTTCTCTCTCTAGGTTAGATTTATCTCTCATCATTAGCATAATTAGGGGTGTAATTATAGAGAGAGAAAGTGAGGTATATTGTAGAGAGAAGCTTGGTATTAATGGAGGTTGATTGAGTTTATACCCAAAGTCTTCCGCGCGTTATTAATCAAGGTATGTCACAATCGATCTAATTCTCAAGTTTCTTATTCGTTGGATGTGAAATCTGGGAATTACAATTGGTATCAGAGCAAACGTGTGATTGAATTGATTGATTATGAAGTTTACGATTCTGCAATTTGAAGTTTACGATAGCTACTGTTCATCGCGATCATTACTGTTCATTGCATATTTGTATGAGGTGCTTGCTTAGACGTTTGCGAAGATGTATGTGATACTGTTTGCGATGATTAATATTTGATTAATTTGACTGATCGAAGCTGAATTTGGACTAATTGTGTTCATTTTTGATCGAATTGTTCTTATGATCTTCAAAATTTTCATGTGAAAAACTCGAAAATTCTATATGTTTTGCTTTGAACTGGTTTAATCGAGTGTTTTTACTTGTTTAATTGTTGTTTTCGATCAATTATCTGAGTTTAATTTGAGAACTTAAGTGTTTTTTTGATCAAATTTTACTGTATTTGTAAAGTTTGCGAATAGAAACTTAGTTTACAATCAAAGCTTTATAGTTTACGGTCAAAGCAATTAAGTTTACGGTCAACGAAAGGTTTACGAAAGCTTTTCAATCGTAAACCTCGTTTACGATCCCCACAGTGGTTGAAATTCAAAGTCTACTTTTCGGTGAAAGGCTTAAGTCAAAATTAATTTTGACTTTTACAGTGTGTAAAGGTTTACGAATACTTTTCATTCGTAAACTTTACTTTACGAAGGAACTGTTTACGAAAGCTTTTCAATCGTAAACTTTACTTTACGAATGTACTGTTTACAAATAACTTTCAATCGTAAACTTTACTTTACGAAAGTCACTGTTTACGAATACTTTTCAATCGTAAACTTTACTTTACGGGTTACTGTTTACGGATCAGTTTCATTCGTAAACCAGTAAAAAGAATTGTTTATGAATACTTTTCATTCGTAAATATCAAGGCACGGTTTACGAACATATCTCATTCGTAAACTATCTAAGTGATCTGTTTACGAATACATTTCGTTCGTAAACTATAAAAGCACTGTTTACGAATCATTTTCATTCGTAAACTAGCAAATGAAAAGGGTTTACGGATTACAAAAGCTTACGGTCAAATATTGCCCGTAAATCTAAGGACCCGTAAACATTTGAAAAGGTTTTCAGTAGCAAAACAAAAAAAAACAAAAAAAAAAGTCCTAAAATTTTTTTTGCTACTACGAAATTTTTTTTGTACCTACTTTTCAATGGTTTACCGAGGCTTAGAAAATTTTTTCGGTAAAGAAATTTTTTCCCAGTAAAATTTTTCAGTACAAAAATTATTCTCGGTATAATTTTTGTTTCGTATAAATCATTTTAAAATCATTTGCGAAAACCTTTTCATACAAACTTAGACCCGTAAACCTCTATCTGAAATACACAAACAAAATTCGATCGAAGATGAATTGAAGACCTCTTGATTATCATCTGGATTTGCTGCTCGATAATCAAGTAGGTTTCGGATCCACTCTGCCCAGATCGAACGGTTTCTCAAACGATTAAGGTTTGAATTAAGCTTCCGCGCATTTAACATTTCGTTCAAGACAAACATAAACTTTAAAGCCTTACTTTACGATTGTTCCTGTTTACGAATCAATCTCAATCGTAAACTTTACATATCTACTGTTTACGAATCTATTTCATTCGTAAACCATCTATAATCAAGGTTTACGAACCTTTCTCATTCGTAAACAAGCGATATAAGTTTACGATTCAACTCTTTACGAATAATTCTCATTCGTAAACAAGCGCTATAAGTTTACGATTAAACTTTACTTCACGAAAGTTACTGTTTACAGTTCTTCAAGGTTTACGAACGATTAAAAATTTACGAACGATTCTCATTCGTAAACATTCTTTACTTGTAAACTAAAAAGCACTGTTTACAGCTTTTCTTTCATTCGTAAACTAATACTGTGTAACATCAGAACCGTAAAATCTTACATTCTTTTAATAATATACAAAGTCTAAGATACAAAACTGATAATTAAGATTTTGTATCTAAACTTTGCTGTGCTAAAAAGTTTACGAACTGAACTGAAATTAAAAGTTTGCGGTTAATATCAAAAGTTAATTTTTAAACAGAATCGAAAATATTGATCACAAATTAAATCAATTCTAAAACACGTCAACGATCAATATATATCCAACAATTTTATTTGAACAAAATTTAAAATCCAACATTCTATATAGAATTTAATTACCAACATTATTTGAACCTAATTTTCAAAATTCTATATTTGAACTGAAAAGATAAAACATGGATTCATATGTGAGTTCTCACGAACAAACAATTAAAAGACTAGAAGAAAGACTAGCAAATAACGAACGTGTCCTAAGAAAATACCTACTAGAAGAAGCAAATCTTGAGATACAACTTCAATTAACCAATGAAAAAATAGCTAGTTTAACAACTAAAGCCAAAGAACAAGAATAAAAAATCTATCAGTTAACAACAAGTCTATCTACCTGTGAGAAAGAAAATAAGACAATCTTCCAACAAATCTCATCTACAACCAACAAACAAGATATGGTCAAGAAATTAGAAGCCAGGCTAGCTAATAACGAGCGTGGTTTAAGAAAATATTTAGAAAATGAAGCTAGTCTTGAATGTCATTTGACCAATGCTAAGGATGAGATTACAAGGTTAAAAAAGAATGAAACAACAATACATGAACTTACAAAAAGTTTGTCTGCCTACAAAGAAGAAAAGAAAAATTATCATACTCAAAGTAATGGTCTTTCTGAAGAATGCACTAGATTACAATCTAAAATTAAAGAACTAGAGGTTCTTCTTGCAAAGAAAGATCAACTTGAGAAATATTTGTCTCTAAATAAGTCGACTCAAACAATTGAGTCGGTGCCAACCGGGGAACATTCTATACTATCAATAAAACCCGAACCTAAGGATTGCCACATTCCATAAAGTTCTCGTAAAATTGCTGAATTACATTCTCTTCTGGATTCCGAACAAAAAGGGTTTCGAGCTCAAATAGATAAGCTTTAAAAGGAGAATTTAATTCTCAAAAATTCCTCTCAAAAAGGCGCAAGAATGACAAAAGCTACCACGAAAGAAAGAATAGAGGAAGACAAATTATCTTCTATTGCCACGACCAAATTTGGTTCTACCTCTATTTTTAATTCAAAAATACCCAAAGTCATTCTAAAATCAAAATTAAAGAAAGAAGCTACTAAAACTAAAGGAGACAATAATTATATATTCTCTATTAAAGCTGAAACGTCTAAAAATAATAATTGTCTAAACAAAAGTAGCTCATTTAATACACATTACAAAGTGAATGATGTGAGTCTAGAAGGTAGGAAATACGACACTTCTATTCTTAATGCCATTGATTCTATAAGCTCGTATTCCTCTCTCAAGTACCCGGTCAAAGTCAAATCCGAAAAGCATCTCAAACGACTGGCGAAAGAGAAAATTTTCTCATTTAACGCAAGACACACATTCACCGATGCTGAAATTTTTAATTTTCATAAGGTTCAACAAGTTTGGAAACCTAAGTTAGAAATTGAAATAAGTAGTCCAAAACAACATTGGGTTCCTCAGTTCAAGACTACTTTACATGCAAATTCCATACTTGAACCATTTGTGCTTAAATATTTATCTGCTAATCAGGGAGGACCCGTCCAAAAATGGGTACCAAAGTCCCGATAAATTTGTTTTGCAGGTCCCGATCATACATGGTAAATAGACGACGATTGCTCCACATGTATGGTCGGTATGCGATGATGAGCAGTCGCACAGGAACCCGACACGTGTGGTATACGGTTTGCTCCACACACGTGATCGGTATGTGACGTGAGCAAACACACCAAATCAAGACTATTCCAAAGCTCTTGATTTGACATTGTTTTTATTTTTATTTTTCTGTTATAAAAAAAATAAAATAAAAAATAAATAAATAAAAAGCAAAAGGCCATAAAAAAAATAAAAAATAAAAATAAAAATGAAGGGCCATAAAAAAAAAGAGAGGCCATAAAAAAAATCAAAGGCCATAAAAAAAAACAAAAAAAAATAAAAAAAAGGGCCATAAAAAAAAAAAAAAACAAAACAAAACAAAACAAAACAAAAAAAAAAAGGAGAAACTTTTGAGCTACAATGTTAAAAGAAGGCCGAGCCGATTTCAAAGTCAAAAGGCGCTTGAATTTCAGGGTAGTCGGTCTTCACATTCTATTTTATTTAGGGGAAGTGGATAGATAGATAGATAGGCAAGACGCATGAACTTCAAAAGAGCATATTACTATAGTTCAAATGTCAAAAGCGTATATGTTTGAGGGGGAGTGATACTTATAAGTGCAAAAGGCACATTTATTGGGCAGTGTCACTTCAAATACAAAAGGCGCTTGATTTTTTTAGTAGTATGCAATTTCTCAAAAGGCACATCTATTTAGGGGGAGCAAGGGCATCACATTAGAAATAGCGCAATAATTTAGGGGGAGTGTTACCTAAAAAGGCGCAAGCATGTGAAATCATTAAAGAAGCCATACTTTCAACGTACGTGCTAAACCACAACAAACAAGACCTCTCTCCATGGTTCGAGCGTACACGACAAGTCAATGCTGACGATCCGCGCGACTCTGATATATGCAAGAAGGTGACGAATATTCAAGTTGCAAAGAAGAAAAAGAGGGTGCATGTAAATAGGGAGAGACTGAAGATTCTCCAAATGCTCTCAGCTCTTTTCTTCAAACAGCAACAGAAGACCGTGTCAAATTCAAAGTTGAACACAGAGGCAGAGATTTTAAAAGGGGGAGATTGTTAGGAATCTTTTCTGCTGCAAAGGGGGAGATTGTTAGGAATCTTTCTGTTGTGTTCAAATGATGATGAAGACTGAAGATTATCAAAGACAAAGACAACTGACGCTTCAATGACAATTGAACACTAAGGGGGAGATTGTTAGGAATATTTTCTAGTGTTCAATAATCATGTTATCTTTGTCTAGGGACTTAATTGTATTTTATGTAAATATAGGGACTAAAGTGTAAATATACCAAAGTATGCTTTGGTATATATAGGGCAAGTGTGTGTAAAATACACACAACTTGAGTAATTGTTTCTCTCTCTAGGTTAGATTTCTCTCTCATCATTAGCATAATTAGGGGTGTAATTGTAGAGAGAGAAAGTGAGGTATATTGTAGAGAGAAGCTTGGTATTAATGGAGGTTGATTGAGTTTATACCCAAAGTCTTCCGCGCGTTATTAATCAAGGTATGTCACAATCGATCTAATTCTCAAGTTTCTTATTCGTTGGATGTGAAATATGTGACCTACATCATTTAATACTACAGTGTTTCAGCTTACTGGTGCTCCCACTCTGTCACACAGAATCAGTAACTGAACTGTAAGTATTAGGATTTTATTAATTTGTCTTATTGACGTGACTACAAGGTTAATTTATTTAGACGAACTAATAATATGTCTTATTAATTTTGTCAAACTTAAATCGACAAGTATTAAAGTAATTCCACTATCAAATAATCCAATTATAAAAGTAAACACGACAAAATTACACTAATTCCCTCGTACTATCTAATCCTCGTACGGCATCTAGGGCATAAACGTCAACTATAACCACAGGTCTCTAAACCATTAATGTTGTAAAAATCTTTCGTCAAGTGCTACGATACGTTTGAGCATAGAATATTAGTGCTAAATTTTGTTTGAGCAGAGAATTTTAGGGTTATCAAGCTGATGGTTCAATTTTAAGGTTACGTTGGTAACTTAGGATTAAATAGGATGGATTGACTATCATGAGTTTATAATATTGGCCCATTATGCACGATGATTGTGAATTATAACGAGCCTATTTTAATCTTAGACTTTAAGTTGAACTGAGAGTTGACAACTAAACAAGATAACATACTATTAAATGAACTTTTTCTTGACATATCCAACCGACTAAACGTTGCCTTGGAAAATAATTTGGTATGTCATTTCTAATTACAATTTTATCCTTTGTAGTTTTTTATTTATTTCAATTATATTCCCACAACTCAATTTTTGTTTTGTAAATAATAAACATTTAAAATTAAAAGAGACTTAAATTAAAAATAATTCTTAAAATGAAAAATAATACAAATATTGTGGGATTCAAAGCAAGCAACGTGGTTGCTATATCACTGAAGAATTATGTTCTGATATAAGTTAGAAACTTATATGAAGCGGTAGAATATATTTGAAAAACAAATAACTGGTACTGATGTCATTAGTGTTGGTTATTTTGGCATCTTTTCTTCTCAGCATTATTGTAATTCTGTGAGTGATCTTTGAGTGAGCAGAACAGCAAGCAGAGTGATCTTTGAGAGAGTCAAAAACACACAAACACGAGAGGTAAAAGAAATGAGCGTTGAGAGCATTTCATTCAAGTGTGAAAGTGTGAGTGATCTCTTGTATCTGTGATTGATCCGCTGAAATTAGTGAAAGAACTTGATCATTGATCCGTGGAGTAGGAATTCGTTTTGAATCTGAACTACGTAAAAATCCTGTGTCATTTTTTCTTTCTTTTTTCTTATAGCATGAACTAAGATAAAAATTAAGATCCATTGTTTATTCCCAACAAATATTGCGTTTAAATTACTAGTATATTTTAATTGCGTTTATTTTTTGTGTGAATTATTATGTGTAGGAATTTTTAGGTGACATATATATTTTTCCTATTATGGTAAGAAATAAAAAAAAATGCGCAACTTTGAAAAAAAAAATAACAATCAATTATAAAAAATAAAATTAAATTCTAAATTTAAAAAAATTGATGCAAATATCTGGATTTAAATAACCGAATATCTGGTTTATAAATATCCGAATAAAACCGAATCGAATGCGGTTTTCATTTTATTTCGGATATCTGAAAATTCAAATATCTGCATTTGCTCACCCTTAGCAGTGAGGGTCGAACATATGGGCTTGGGCGGTCTATTGATCCCGCGACATTCTGAATGATCGAGTACATCCCTTGCTAAAGGGGCAGTCTTAGGTACGGGTGCAAGAGTCCATTGACCCCCTGATCATTGAAATGAATATGAATGCCCACCCAGTTATCAGATCTTGGATCCGCCTCTAGGGAGTTTTGGAGGTGTACACGTGTAATTTCCGAAACTGGTTATCCAACATCGAACTTATTTCTCAGAAAAGACGAATTATTTTGATAAATATGGAGCGATTCTGGTTAGCTAATATCAATAGCTTCCTTTTTGAATATGAGGTTTACGATGAGGACATTAGAGTTCTATTTACTGAAGTTATACTCGCTGAAAAATACGGAGTGTGAGAGACTTTCTCTGTGTGGAAAATTTTATGTGAACTTTGAGAGATTGCCTTTGTATGGAATATATATATAAGTTCAAACATGTTATACACAAAAAAATATAAGTTGAAGGTTTCAAATTTCATAACAATAGAGTGAAATGTTCTTATACGAAACTTTCTCTTATATTCGAGCTTGAATTTTAATCTACTAATTCACGATTTTTAGGTTAACCCATTATATATGATGCGAAATGAAACATAAAAATATTTATGTATACTAAAGTATTTTTGCATCGAAATTAATGTGAAACGCGATGAAAAACAATTATCCTAATATGTAGTATCATATTTGTGAATTGTGTGGTACCCTATTTAACCTTTTTTTAGAGTATCTTATTACGTGTGCGTATGGTACCACACATAAGCAAGTTGTAGTACAATAAATATTTAGTCTTCACAAAGATTTTCTAACAAACAAAACCTGACAACTCAAACATTATATGACATGTGAGACATTCTCTGACATGTCAGAGTTTTTTTCCAGATATGTCGGAATTGTTTTTCATCTTACACGGTTTCTAATTTATCTTATCGAGCCTTGTATCAGGCCAGCTTTCCATCATCCTTCTTCAACTCGTACACTCATTTGTTCTTAAGTGTCTTCTTTCCTTTTGGTAATCGAACTAACTCTTACGTATCATTCTTCTTAATAGAATTCATCTCCTTTTGCATGGCCTTTATCCAACAATCTTTGTCCCTACAAGATTGTACTTCCCAGAAGTTCTCGGGCTCCCCCTCATCAGTAATCAAAATATAATCAGAACTCGGATACCTCGTAGATGGTTGGCGTTCTCTGGTTGACCTTCTCAGCTAAGGTTCAACTACTTCTTGTAGATCTGAAGGCCGCCCCTGCTCAGCACCTTCAGTATTCTCATCTATGACTGGTTCATCATCATCAATGGCTTCTACCGTTTCAGGTTCTGATTACTTCATTCCGTCCTCCGTTGCATCGTCATGTGGAATGGTGACTGGTGTATAATCATTAACACCGCCACCCTTGGATTTCGTAACATCCACATCTGAGTCTCCGATAGTCTCATGCTCGTGGAAGACTACGTCACGACTTTGGGAAGTCTTCTTCTTCCTTGGATCCCAAAGTCTGTAGCCAAACTCCTCGTCTCCATATCCAACAAAGATGCAAGGATTTGATCTATCATTGAGCTTCGATCTTTGTTCTTTTGGTACATGAATGAACGCCATGCAGCCAAACACTCTCAAGTGTGAATATGAGACGTCTCTACCGGTCCATATCTTCTCTGGTATATCGAAATTCAAAGTTAATGAAGTCAGTCGATTGATAACATAGACTGCAGTGCTGACAGCTAGGCTTGTCAGTGGGGCGGGGATTCCCCGTCCCCGCGGGGATCCGCGCCGAATGGGGCGGGGAATCCCCGAATTTTGATCCCCGCGGGGCGGGGACGGGGAGACATTTTTCCCCGCGGTGATCCCCGCCCCGTTCCCCGCCCTAATATAATATATAAATAATATTAAAATAATATACATAATATCAAAATAATATAAATAATATTAAAATATAGTTTCTATAATACAAAAATTAAAATAAATAAGATTAAAATATACTTTATAATATATTCTACCAAAAATATCTATTAAATTTATATATTAAATTCTAAAATTTCAATTTTTTTTAAAAATATTTGTGGGGCGGGGAATCCCCGCGGGGCGGGGACGGGGATCAGATCCCCGCCCCCGATCCGCCCCGTTGACATCCCTACTGACAGCTTCACCCCAAAATGGCTTAGATAGATTAGCCATTTTAAGCATCGATCGTACTCTCTCCATAATGGTTCGGTTCATTCGCTTTGCGACACCTTTCTGCTGAGGAGTACCAGGAACTGTCTTCTCATGCATTATGCACTGCTTTATGCAATAATCTCTTAACTCTCTAGAGATATATTCACCACCATTATCTGTGCATAGACACTTCAATGGCCTTTCGGTTTCCCTTTCCACCATCGCATGGAACTTCTGAAATAATAGAACACCTGATCTTTCGTCTGCAACAGATATACTCACGTCTTACTAGAAGTATCATCAATGAAGGTCAGTGTAGGTCCCTAAATCTAGGAAGAACTCTCAAAATCAATGGAATAGTGCACACCTTTGAGTGTGTGTGTGTGTGCGTGTTTTTCATGTGAAGGTGGCGGCTGATTTGGCTTGAGAGAGAGTTCACACTTTTCTAGGTTTAGCTCAAAATAGACTTCTTCTTTAAAATGGGAAGTGTTACATTAGAATAACCCCTAGCCCACTATCTATACCAAACATTCTTTGGAATAATTAAAAGAGTGCCCCCAACTAGCAAACTTACAATACTAAGGACCCAACAAAGAATACATCATTACAAATGATATAATGAACACTAGAAAATAATCCTAACAGTCAGAAAATATTTACTGCCTCCCAGAGATTCGACATCCATGGATCCACGCATGTCAAAGTGCACCAGCTCCAACTTCTTCATTCGCCGTGTTGCACTCTTTGCGAATGAAACTCTATGTTGCTTCACAAATAGACAATAATCACAGGTGTTCAACGCTCTTCCCTTGGCTACTGATATGAGGGACTTTCTAGCAAATATATTCAACCCCTTTTCTCCTACGTGCGTCAGTCGTCTATACCACAAATTTTGAGAAGCATCATCTTCAACTGCATTCAGTTGGTTAGCACATATCATCCCGTGCATCTTATACATCGAGCATCATAACTTTCCTCTCGTTACGACCAACGACCCTTTGGTAAGTTTCCAGTTGCTATTGTCCATCTCGTTGTAGTATCCTTCGTTGTCCAGCACTTTCACAGAAATCAAGTTGAGATGAAGATCTAGAATATGTCGCACATATTCCAGCCTTAATGTGCATCCCACGTTCGTCTGGATACAGATATCACCGATTTTCACTATTTCAGAAATACTTTGGTTACCCATCTTGGTAGTGATACCACCAACGTATCCCAGCTGTCAGGTAGAGATCTCAAAAGTAAACATGCCCGTGTTGCTTCATCAAGGACCAGACCAGTACTTGTGAGTTGGGTTATCAATTCTTCAAAGTCGTTTAGATGTTCAGCAACTGATCGTCCCTCGTTCAGCTTCATATTAACGAGTTTTCGCATCATGAATACCTTGCTCATCGTATTCATAATCTCGTACATATCCGCCAATTTCTTCCAGAGCTCAGTAGGGTCCGTCTCATTTCTTACGTGATTGTAGAGACTAATATCCACCCATTGGCGGATCGCACCTAGTGTCTTTCTTTGCAAATTCGTCAATGCGTTGGCATCGGTACCTTCAGGCTTCTTGCCTTCATTTTCTATAGGATCATGGAGGTCTCTGCCATAAAGATAATCATCCATCCTCCATTTCCACATGGAGTAATTCGTTATTGTCAATTTGATCATTCATCTGTCGTTCTCCATGACCGTCGAAAAACTACCATCAACCTATTAGTATCTTTTTTATGTGGAAGATCAGTCAAAGCTGCAACCACAGAGTATACTCAGAATCCCACTAGGCTCTGATACCACTTGTCGGGAAGGGTGGTGGACCCCGTGGTAGTCAGTGGGCCCCGCAGTGGAAATTGTTCCCGATTTGGCTCAGTAGGACGAACGGAAAAAGTGGGACCCACGAAGTAACTTTTGTGGGACCCGCTCAGTAACTAACACTGTAAAAATAAAATTACCGTAAAGTAAGAAAGAACACCAAAATTTTACGTGAAAAACCCCCCGTTAACAAAGAGGGAAAAACTACGGTCGAGTCGGCAAAACTTTCACTATAATAAGAAATTCAATTTCTTACTACCTCACAATTTTACCACTTGTATTTTACCTCACACCTCTCTGTGGATGTGAAACCTATCAGTTTTACCTGAACTGATAACGTCGCTATTCACTCGGACTACTTCATTCTGTAATGTAATTCTCAAATGAATTGGTGATATGAATATTGAAGAACTTCAGCCTATTTATAGATGTCTTCAGCTCTTCTGCACCGCTCGAAACCAGTGGCCAGGAATCCGCCGCGTCGTCGATCAACCAAAACCTTTCATTAAAATGTTATATTTATAAAATAATATTATAATATTATATTAATAATATTATTTTATTATATCTAATATTAAGTGAGGTGGTTGATAATGTTGGTGTCGGTTGTATGTGGGTCTGGAAACATAATAGTATCGATATGATATTTTATGATATCGAAATTTCGGTACGGTATAAGATATCACATTTTCGATACGGTATACCATACCGAACCAGCCCTAATGTTGACAAATAATAATAATAATAATAATAATAATAATAATAATAATTGTGATGGTAACAAGTCAAAGAACAACCCCTATAATGGCCAAACTCTTAGCTAGAAGGCCGTTAACAAAGAGAGTATATTAATATCCGGACCTAACCAATATATATATATATATATATATTTATATATTTTACAGTATGTAATTAGATTTGACTATTTTGCAATGACAGCAAGATTTGACTATTTGACAATAATTACGTACTATTTCACTTTATATATATATATATATATATATATATTTAGAAGAAAGGAAATGAAAGAAAAAAAGTAACTAAATTTTGATTTTTATCACCAACAAACCTACCGAAATATATAAACAAAAGATCAATGATTGTTATCATTACAACTTATTCGCACACGGTGCCAAAAAATATCAACAAATACGATTTCATCAAAGACCACTTGAATAAGATTTCAACAAATTGCCATAAATGTAAGTAGCCACTTGCGAAAGACGACCAAGACAAAAAAAAAAAAAAAAACGGAAATTCGTAAATTTAGTCTATATATTTAGCATGCATCTACATTTATATTTACTAATATAATATCAATTTTTATTCATTACGACATTATGGGGATTACATGCAATCTAAACCCTATATAATCCCATCCCTGTCCGAATCTCCCAACCCACGAAAATCCATAAGCAGCAACAAATAAATAAACTTCAATGGCGAAGCTCACCTTAGCATTCTTCCAAACCCTAATCACCCTATCAACTTTGCTCGCCTTGCTCCCAAATGCTTACTCCAAATTCGACCACCGTTTCAAAAATGCCTGCAATGGCCCGCAAAAATCATCCAAGTTCCAAACCTATCTCTTTCACTATCTCAGCGGTCCAAACAAGAACACATACGATGTTGCTCGCGCTTCGATCAGACCAACTCCACCGTCGATATTTGGCAAGATAAAAGTTGCCGATGTCCCAGTTCTAACCGGGCCTAGTAATATGTCAGAAGAAGTGGGAAGAGCACAAGGCCTCGTAGTTGGCGATGATCTAAAAGCGTTTGCGTATACTGAGATTGGAAGTATTCTTTTCACATCTCGTAAATATAACGGAAGCACAATTAATGTTATTGGGAGAGACGTTTCGGGCAAGAAGACGGCGAATTGAGCATAGTTGGAGGAACGGGGGAGTTTAGGTGTGCTCGCGGATATATTATTACCAATCCCTTGTCTATTGATCCAGTTAGAACTATATTTTCGTATGTGATTTATGTGACTTATGCTGGTCGTTAGGTGCCAAGTTTCGTAGTAGACATGCAATATTATCGTAATAAGCACAACTATGGGGGATGTCCATGGTCGCTTTAGTTCTCACGTCGGAATATATATAGCCGCGTGTTACACATCGATCTATTATAATAAATCATCGTATCGTTCTATTCGAATTCTATTTCGAATGTTATTAACTTTGCAGTTTCTAAAGTTGACACTCTATCTCAAGTTGATGGAATAATAAAATGCAAGAACTTTTGCCTTCAGAAAGGAGTTTACTAATTTAATGAGATCAAACTAAGGAAAATTTACCTCGTCTGTTATCATGCTTTAATTTTTATGTTTTTTATTACAACATTTTATGAAAAATTATTAAGGGGAGTTTATTGTTCAATCGATCTCCATTTAATGAAAAAGAAAATTGTTTAGGGCATTGTCAGTAAATAAATAAGCTTTAACTCAATTTTCTAAAAAAAAAATTCACTTCCCGAAAGCTACATGATGTGAACATTTCAACGTTAGTATTTTAAAATTTGGATAAAATCAACTAATCTGGATGTTAGACTCGGGACAAAAGAAAAGAACGATTTAGACAGGTCAAAAGTCTCCATGTACAACTATATCCCATAGATGATTGATACGTTTTCCGTTTTGGGAACGTTACAGACACAGCAGACATAAGATGTCATTGTTATCTGTATTGGAGAAATTGTTAAAAATATTCGGGTTCAACAGTGGGTGTATTTGGACCTCGCGATAATTTATCGGGATAGTTATGAAAGCCAAAATGACACTGAGAGAGAACACAGAATTTTTACGTGGTTCGCCCAATACTGCATACCTCCACAGAGAGACAACAATTTTACTATATTGAGAATATTACACCGTACAAATTTACGCACGTGTATAATCCAAACCCAAGACCCTTTAGCCACCCGGGTAATGTATTTTACATATTCCCAACTACCCCAATAAAACTGAACTCACTCTTACCCTTATCCACCCGGATAAGATTTTATTTTTTTCTCACTCGCTCAGCTCTCTCTCAAGCTTCTTGTTTGGGGTGCATTTACAAGCTCGATCAAAACCTATTTATAGGCAATGCAAAGTCTCAAAAACGTCATCTAGTGCATCATGCATTCTTAAATGATATTTTTTTTTCATGAATTCTCAAATGATATAGTTGAGAAGAAAGTGATTAATTGCCCAACCATCTGAATGTTGGTGAGGACCCATCAATTCTCCCCCTCGAACCACATTCAGCATCACCAAACGCTCCTTCTAGAGAGTGTGATCTTGGTGAGGACGTATCAAAATATTTCCGATCGGAGCAAATATGCTACTTCAACCCGGAATTCAATATTCATTCATCATGAGAACGAGGGTCATCTTTAGAGACTGTGAGAACGTCTCCAAGATAATCCATATTATGTGTGGAATTTTCCTCGCAGCTCTTGTCCTTCTTTCTCCAAGTCGGACAGTTTGTGTCCCGGCTCACCACACTTGTAGCACACCATGCCCTTCCCGTCATTCTCGAATTTGGACCTGATATTGTCCCCAAATCCCCGACGTGCGCCCTTCCTTTACGATTCTCTCCGTGTATAGCCAACACTGAATTTTGGTCATCTCCATAATTTGATCATCTTCTCTTTTCATGAGACAAAAGAGTTGGTTGCACCTCCACCAACATCATTATCTTCTTTCCATATAGAATGGTGGTGACCAAATTATCAAACGAATCAGGAAGCGAGGTAAGAAGCAAATGGGCCTTATCTTCTTCATCTATCTCAACCGCAACTTTTTAAGTTGATCCACAAGTCCGTTGAACATGCTAACATGATTCACGGGATTCCCACATTCCTCCATCTTCAGCCGGTTCAATTCCCGCTTCAGATCTAACTTTGTGGTTAAGCTTTTCCCGAGATATAAGGCCTCCAGCTTCTTCCACAAGTTTGGGGCAGAATCTTCACTACAACATTATTTAAAATGTTATCTGCAATGTACAGACGGATTTTGCTGATACATCTCGACCCCAAATCTTCCTAGTCTTCTTTTGTCATTTTCTGCGGCTTTTCCTCGTCTCTCTTCAAAGCTTTAGCCAATTCTTGGTGAACGAGCACGTCATTCACTCTCCTCTGTCGAAGAGTGAAACTTCTCGTACCATCAAATTGTCGGACTTTGATGATGTTGTCTGTCGCCGTTATCCTCGCAGAGATTCAACAACAACCGGCATATATAGTACTGATCAGATAATTATCAGGAAAAGCTAGCGACATGCCTCCAAGACAGAATTATCCTTCTATTTGAGTTCCCAGATAGAGCTGGTGGGGTCATACTGGTCCCACTTATACATCAGTCATCTAGACAGAATTCACTTACACAGTACTATTGAAACTACTCGCCAAAAAATACATCCGCCGCACAAGTTCCGCTCGACACTAGCTCCCCCGTAACGATGAACCTTTTTGATATCTTTTCTGATGTGGAAAATCAGACACAACTGCATCAACAGAGCATACTCATAATATCAGCAAGGCTAGGCTCTGATATCACTTGTTGGGAAAATTGCTAAAAATATTCGAGCCCAATGGTGGGTGTATTTGGACCCCACGATAATCTATCAGGATAGTTATGAAAGTCGAAATGACACCGAGAGAGAACATGATATTTTTACATGGTTCGGCCAATACCGTTTACCTCCACGAAGAGACAACAATTTTACTATATTGAGAATATTACACTATACAAATTTAAGCTCGTGTTTAACCTAACCCCAAGACCCTTTACTCACCCGAATAATATATTTGTACATATTCCCAACTACTCAAGTAAAACTGAACCTGCTCCCACCCCTATCCACCCGGATAAGATTTTTTTTTTCTCACTCGCTCAACTCTCTCTCAAGCTTCTTGTTTGGACTGCCTTTACAACTGCTCGATCAACGCTTATTTATAGGCAATGCAAAGTCTCAAAAACGTCATCTAGTGCATCATGCACTTAAATGATATAGTTGAGAAAAAAGTGATTAATTGCCCCAACCGTCTGAGTGTTGGTTAGGGCCCATCAATTCTCCCCATTGAACCACATTCAGTATCACCAAGCGCTCATTCTAGAGAGTCTGATCCTGAGAGTTTCCCGTTTGTAGATACCACAAACGTCCATTGGCCTTCCTTATACTAGTTACACATTTTCGAATCAAGGATTCTGGTCCTACCCCACTTGATTCACGCAGCGACCAATCCTATGTGCAGCTGTCGAACTGACTCTACCCGTCTTGCGCTCCTTGTCATTAACACCCTCTAATTGGGGGGTGCAATGCTAAGTTTTAGACACCATCAGAGGTACAGTGCTAAGTTTTAGACATCACATGGAAGTGTCACGCAATAAAAAAAAAAAATATAGGGTAGTAATGTGCATTTCTACGTGGGGTATAGCCCCAATAATAAATAATGGGTTAAGTGTCGAAAATAGTATTGAAGTTATACCGTTGCAAAATAGCTTACAATTGATAGCTCTGGCATATAGCGTGGTAGATATTCATATTTGAAGATATTCGCCTTATTTTGTCGGTATGCCCAGCATGGGAGCCAGTCTACCTAGGATTTTGTTGCGCCTTGTTCGGAAGTGATCGAAACCCTATCTAGCTACTACGGTTTGCGCATATCGAACGATGGAACATTATTATTGTCGACGGAGATTGCAAATCTATCATCAATGACCGCTGCTTGAGTCCTCGAAAATCGGAAGACTATATTACGGGATTGCAAATCTATTATGTTTTGTTCTCCTAAGCTCACACTTTGGCTAAAGCATATGGGATGGGATGGGATGGGATGCGAATGGTTGGTTGTTCAACCCCGACCCAATTTTTGGCTACTCTTTTGTCTCAAGATCTTTCTTGAGTATGAATGATATCATTAATCTTTAAAAAAAAATAATAATCAGAAAATCAATATTTTAATGAAAATATAGTACACACTGTAAAAACTAGTTGTTAAAGAAAATACCGTTTGTTTCTTCCTAAACTATTTTTTCATTGATAAAAATATGATCCTTTGAAAAGTAATAATTTACATTAATTGTTTTATCTTTCTATTTTATTGACGACCTTATAATAACTGCTTTGGTGTGTCAATTTAATTTGAATAATTACTATATTATCTTTATTTTAATTCAAAAAATTATCCCTTTAAGTTTCATAATTTACTATAATTATATCCTTACAAATCAATTTAATCTTTTTACACAAAAATAATATATAATTAAATTTTATATTAAAATTTCATCTATTAAATATTTTAAATTACAATTATATCATATATATTTAATATATTACAATTATATTATATATATTTATGTATTATAGCACACGCATCGAGTGTGCGTAGTTTATAATATGCTCTTCATTTTTTTTTTCTACAATACTTTTCAATTGATAAAGATCTCTAAATTTTTAAAAATTAAAATATTAATTACTATCTAGACAAGAACATATTATTGTTTTCTTTCCTAAAAGAAATTAATTATTATGTAGATTGAACAACACAATTATATTTTCTTCTAAAAGAAAATATTTTGATGCCTTGCAGAAAAAAAATCCGATCTTACATCGTCCAATTTTCTCATTGCTTTTACTGAAAGCAATAAGAGCAAACATTAAAAAGGAGTCGGCAGTGGTTTCGTGGGGGATATCCATTCACAGAACATACTTAGTATTTATAGGGATTGGAAGATAATAAAATTATAATCGTGCTGATAATTTTCGATATCAAATCTGCTCATTCCTTCTAATTATATCGACTTCAGAAAATGCATCAGAACTTTCTGTTTTACTACCACCGGCTGCTTCTTCAGTCTTACCTACCCCAAATAAACAAACATTTCCATAAATAAATGTTTTATTCAATGAAATATAAAGTTCAATTAGTACAAAGTATATGCCCTACGAATTATATTGATTAGGTTTCAGGCCTTTTATAGTTTTAAAATAGTGTTCAGGCCCTGTCAGAAAAATAATTTATTTTAATGACTCAATTTCTGTAAAATTTAGAATTAAGGACCTAAACTGAAAAAAGTGTTGTAAAATATTCTTAAAGAGGTATCATACGTCCTTTTTGTGTTACAAACTCACAATATATTGTTATTGATGTACAATGAAGTGTTATGATAAAAATCGGGTCCTTAAAACTAATTTTTTTCTGACATGGTATGAATACTAAATTTAAATTCTGACAGGGCCTGAAACAAAAATTGCCCATTATCTAATCCTTGTATGACATTTCGGAGGCATATCTCCAACATTATGGAAATAGCGTTCAATAGCTTCGACAATAAAATCAGTTATGCATCTTGCGTACGTACGATCTATATCAGCGCTGATTTTATCTTCACAACTCCCTTTGTTCGCTCATTATGTACACTATTCTAGAATTGTTGAACTGCTCCTTAATTTTCACAGTGTGCCTCAATATTCGATTGACCAATGCCAAGTTCATTTACGAGCCCTTTCAGCCATAATGCTCCCTTTATAGCCTCGCTGAGAGCTATGTATTGAGTCTCTTTGAAGATAATGCTACCATCTATTGTAAGCTTTCTTTCCAGCTTAACATCAAAAGTTGAAGAACCTCGAAAAGAAAATGCTACGGTTAGGTTTTCGCACCTATAGTAAAGCAAAGGTCAACCCGGTTAATGTTGCGTATAATAGCTCAAGATAAACTTGAATTGGAGCACAACTTTCTAATAATATGAAGAGAAAAACTATATGCAACAGCCACATGGCTTTGAAGAACCTAGAAAGGAGAAAAAGGAATGTTTGCTTTCTAAGTAGTGGAATAAGAGATTTGATCTCTTTATGTCCATGATATATATAGTTTCATGAGAAGTGAGTCTGATATGATGTCTGCATTTACTACAAATTTTGCAAAGACATAAATGAGTTAAGTGCATGATATGCTTATTGCATGCAAAGAAGGAAGCAAGCCGCAAATTAAGCACCTTTTGAAATATGAGTTTGAGATAACGATTAAGGTGGATACTGAAGCCAAAGTTCTCAGATTGGATTCTCACTAGCGACTTTGACTATCATTATTGGATGGAAAGTGAGACTTTCTCACCTCACCCCAGGCATTAGTCTCAACCACGAAGTGTCTTGCGCCAAACCCATTGTCCTTTAGGTGGAACCCGGGTGGCAAAAACGAGTCATAAGACCATCTCCAACCGTATCCCAAAACTAAAAAAATGGGGTAAAATGATCCCAATCGTACTTAAAACTCAAAATCAAAATGAGTTTTTTGACTTTCTCTCTCTTATATAAACCCATTTTTTGCGTTTGAACTCATTTTTTGGGTTTGTACTTTTATAATTGTTTTAGAGACATTTATTTATTTTTAATTACTAAATCAACCATAAATAAAAATAAAATAATAAATACAAATATATTGCTTAGTTATTTATTAATAATTAAGATATATTATATCTTATTATTTATTTTTTATATTTCATTTATATATAATACAAAATTAAATATTATTTTGTAAAGTTATTAAATATATAGGTAGAACTGAAAAGTTACAAAAATTGGTGTGGATGTGAATATTACGAGAATATACTTTAGAGTTTTAGAATGAGTTTAACGGTTGGAGATGAATTACTGCATTTTGAGTTTGAAAATGAGTTTGGGTTTGAAAACTAATGTTTCGGTTGGAGATGGTCTAATAGCCCAAAAAAGAAGAGAAAAAAAAAAAGAAAAAGAGGGCAATTTTCTAGGATAATTTTGATAAGAGTGATCGGTATCTAAAAGAATTAAACAAAAGGGATTGAGTATTAAATTGACGAAAATACCCTCTTAAAAAAAAGAAGGACCGTCGTTGATTATTAATTAAGAAGAAGATTAAAAAAAACAATGCCGAAAAGTTAAAAAAAGAAGGACCCTCGAGTTAGACTTGCGTTAAAGGAGGTAAAAAACAATTCGATAACGCTAAACTAAAAAAAGAAAGTAAAAAAAGAAGATTAACTCGATTTGTAACTCGATTTCATATTTAACTCGATTTCATACTTAGTCGAGTTCATATTTAACTCGAATTAGTTCGAAATCGAACTCGATTAACTCAAACTTTTTTTTTTTTTTTTGCATTTCAGGTATATTTTCCGACCAAGCTTCCGCCGGAAAATAGATTTCTAACATTTTGACATAGGAAATGATTTCCGATCGATACCAAATTTTACGACGAGATTCTACACTTCCTGACGTACAAAACGAGGGTCATTTGAATCCATCTGACATCGTTTGGTATTTTTTATAACCCATGGCCTTGAGACATTCTGCCCTCAGCCATGGACTGTGACAGTCATTAGTTTTCTGACATTTTGGCATATGAAATGATTTCCGATCGATACCAAATTTTACGACGTGATTCTTCACTTCCTGACGTACAAAACGAGGGGTCATTCGAATCCATCGGACATCGTTTGGTATTTTTCATAACCCATGGTCGTGTGACATTCTGCCCTCAGCCATGGACTGTGACAGTCATTCGTTTTCTGATATTTTGACATACGAAATGATTTCCGATCGATACCAAATTTTACGACGTGATTCTACACTTCCCAACGTACGAAACGAGGGGTCATTCGAATCCATCTGACATCGTTTGGTACTTTTCATAACCCATGGCCATGAGACGTTGTGCCCTCAGCCATGGACCGTGATCCCCTGTGCGGGTCCCCTGCATTTAAGTGCGGGTCCCCTGTTTAGTAGCGCAGGTCCCCTGCTCTTGCACGCAGGGTCCCCTGCCTACAATGCGCGCGATGGGGCGTTCAGCCCTTGGCCGTGGACTGTGACAGTTTTTCGTATTTTGATATTTTAACATAGTAAATGATTTCGGATCGCTACCAAATTTTAGGACGAGATTCTACACTTCCTGACGTACAAAACGAGGGGTTATTTGAATCCATCTGACATCGTTTGGTATTTTTTATAACCCATGGCCGTGAGACATTCTGCCCTCAGCCATGGACTGTGACAGTCATTTGTTTTCTGACATTTTGGCATATGAAATGATTTCCGATCGATACCAAATTTTACGACGTGATTCTACACTTCCTGACGTACAAAACGAGGGGTCATTTGAATCCATCGGACATCGTTTGGTATTTTTCATAACCCATGGCCGTGTGACATTCTGCCCTCAGCCATGGACTGTGACAGTCATTCGTTTTCTGATATTTTGACATACGAAATGATTTCCGATCGATACCAAATTTTACGACGTGATTCTACACTTCCCAACGTACGAAACGAGGGGTCATTCAAATCCATCTGACATCGTTTGGTACTTTTCATAACCCATGGCCATGAGACATTGTGCCCTCAGCCATGGACCGTGATCCCCTGTGCGGGTCCCCTGAATTTAAGTGCGGGTCCCCTGCTTATAACGCGCGGGTCCCCTGCTTATAACGGCCGGGTCCTCTGAATTTGTGCGGGTCCCCTGTTTTTACGTTTGGGAACCCTGCCCATAACGTGCGGGTCCCCTGTGTTCATGTACGATTTTTACAATTTTAATTCATCGAATTAAGCTATTAATTGTGAGTTTGTATACAATGTTTATCCTCTATAACAATATAAAACATCATAAAATAGCACAAAACCAAAAAATTGGATCAAATCACAAGAATTACAATCGATGTATAAGATTGTTACATCCTACAAAATTCACCAACACAATATATGTTTTTTATAGTGCTCTTTTTCTATCTACACTTATGAGATTGGTCAACAAGAAATACATGTTTGATTATTTTTTTTCGAAGCCTTAGGTACTGTTAAGGTTGAGGTTATTTTTTTTTTTTTATCGGTCGAGTAATTAATTTTTTATTAATTATTAACTTATTAAGACCGATCGATTATGCGCGGGACCCCTGCACTAATGCACGGGTCCCCTGCGTATATGCGCGCGGGACGCCTGATATAACGTGCGGGAACCCTGCTTTATGTGCGGGTCCCATGATCTAATGCGCGGAGCGCCTGCTTTGAGAAATATTTAATATTTGAGAAAGCTAATCGAATTAATATTTGAGACCAAATTCACCCCGTAAAGCTAATCGAATTAATATTTGAGAAATATTTGAATTAATATTTAATGAGAAAACCATATCGAATTAAGTATCGAATAATAGTTGTATTAAGTATCGAATTCGTATTCGAATAAACTTTGAATTAAATAATAATTCGAAATTAACGACTGGACGAACACATCTTCTTCAATCGAGCTGCACAGTACGTGACGAGGTAAAACAACTTCAGATTGGACTTACCCACGATGAATAATGAACAATGTATGCATAATAAGTGAAATTTGGACGAAATAACTGGAATGTAAATATATACGAAAAACCAACCTTTAATGGCTTCGACCTGTGCGAATTTGATGTGTTCGACCTGTGCGAATGTGTTTGCTTCGATCTTATACCTTCGACGAGCTTGTTGGGTGATGTTTGAATGCCTTGGATCTTGACGTGCGAGAGTATATCTTGTTACTTCGTTCGCTCTTTTTTTTTTTTAAGTTGGTTGTTGGATATTAATGTTCGTTGGTTGTTTGTTGGATTTTTTTATTAAAAAAAATAAAAAAATTAAATGATTTATTTAAGTTAATTATACCTTAATTAAACTCAATCCCTTTTATTTAATTGACAAAGTCAAAGTCCCTTTTTTTTTTAAAAAATAAATAATAATCCCTTTTCTTAAATTGGCCCCAATTTTCTATTAGCTCACCTAGAAAAAAGGATTGTAGGCATGATAAAACAATGTATCCGATACACAACAGATACATTACATACCCCCCATTCAATTCACCACCAAAAGATGATAGTAATTTAACAAAATCTCAAACCCCTAGCAAAGAAGGCAGTGGTCAACCAATCAAGCAATGATGCCTCAAACGGAAGGAACCATAAAAACATACATACATACATACCAGAAGAAGTTCTTTTACAGCACAGCAGTAAGTGTTATTATTGTCTCAAGACATCGGCAAACGGTGAACATTAATTAAACACATACATACATACATACATAGATCATCCTCGATCTCAGTTCTTAGCCTTGAGATTGTCGATCCGCTTGTTGAGCTGCTCGATCTTCACAACGAGCCCCGTGACCGAGTACAAGAGCCAGTAGAAAACCAGCGCCGCCGCGATGAGGAGGGCGTTGCGCTGAGACTTCATGATCGATTTCTGATGGCGAAGGTGCTCGGAGGGAGAGCAGGCGTCGGACTCGCAGTGAGGGCGCGTCTCGTACTTCCAGTAGATGTCGGCGAGCAGGAACAGACAGAAGGGCACGATCGATAGGAACGGTTTTAGGAGGCCACGTGTCACGCTGATGAGACCCTTGCGGAGCGGGTCGAGCCCGGGCAGGGTCAGGAACAGCAGTATGATCGCTTCGGCTCCGGCGGCGTAGCCGAGAACTACCCATTCTAAGGCCATTGTTTTCTGGCGATTTCGAGAGCAGTTGAGATTTGTTGTTCGGCGATAGAAATATGATGACGAAGATAGATTGGGAAATGTGGGCGGAAGTAAAGTATCTTGAAAGTGGTTCTTTTAGTTTGGGCCTAATGGGCCAAATTGATCCGAACCCACTTTACCAGGGCTAATTGGATTCGGTTCGAGGACCGAACAAATAAAAAAGAACATGACATGACTTGTGTTACTTTACACCTATCATATTAATGTTGTTTTTTTTTTTTTCGAAAACGATAGCTTAGTTTCATAGATACAAAGATAACAGAAACTAACCAACGGGGGTTGGTCCAAGTGGTAAGCGGCTTGGTATCGCTTAAGCAAGGTCTCGGGTTCGAAACCTTGTGTATGCAGCACCCCCCTTTGGGAGCCTCACCCACTGATGCCAGGTGCGCGACCCGGGGCGAGTCCGAATTAAAAACGGGCAGGCAACACAAAAAAAAAAAAAAAGATAACAGAGACTAAATAGCTCGATGGAGTCTCTCCGGTAACAGATTCTGGTAGATAACAAATGCTCACAGACGAGCAAGAACAACAAACCAATAAAAGGAAACAAAAAAACCGACAGAAAAATAAGATCAATGGTCTTAGACCCCAAGAACTAAAGAACCTATCACAAAAAAACTATTAAGCCAAATTTACAATACTCTTCATTTTCTTCGGGCTTCGACTTCAAGATCTCATTTTCATCGAAAGATGCTCCACAAGGAAGAAGAAGCTCCACGAACAAAGCTCCTTGTACGAGACAAGCACTCCCAAATAGGGAGACACGAAGGTGACGAAAATAGATGGTGGCGGCGACTGGATGGCGGGCGGTGGTAGAAGGCAGTGATGGAACTAGACTTCCAAAGCTGGGGGGGGGTCAAACTGTGTTAAATGATTTATTTGGGGTCAAAATAAAAGAAAATTTCTTGAGATGCCAGGAAAATAAAAACAAAAATGGGTAGGGAGGAATCGGACTCAGGTCAATCTACAGAAGTGACTAACAATCAAGATAGTTGCCACTAGGCTGGAATTATAAACATACTGAAAATACATAATATTTTAGTAAACTTTTCAGGCTGGGGTCAATGGACCCCCCAAGCCCCTATGTAGGTCCGTCCCTGGTAGCAGGTGGCGGCGACGGGTTGGGGCAATGGTAGCGGCGACGGATGGCGGGCGGTGGTGACGAAAATAGATGGTGGCGGTGATGGGTGACGGGCGGTGGTAGCAGGTGGCGGCGACGGGTGGGGGCGGTGGTAGCGGCGACGGGTGGCGGGCGGTGGTGACGAAAATAGATGGTGGCGGTGATGGGTGACGGGCGGTGGTAGCAGGTGGCGGCGACGGGTGGGGGTGGTGGTAGCGGTGACGGGTGGCGGGCGGTGGTGACGAAAATAGATGGTGGCAGCGATGGGGTGACGGGCGGTGGTAGCAGGTGGCGGCGACGGGTGGCGGGCGGTGGTGACGAAAATAGATGGTGGCGGCGATGGGGTGACGGGCGGTGGTAGCAGGTGGCGGCGACGGGTGGGGGCGGTGGTAGCGGCGACGGGTGGCGGGCGGTGGTGACGAAAATAGATGGTGGCGGCGATGGGGTGACGGGCGGTGGTAGCAGGTGGCGGCGACGGGTGGGGGCGGTGGTAGCGGCGACGGGTGGCGGGCGGTGGTGACGAAAATAGATGGTGGCGGCGATGGGGTGACGGGCGGTGGTAGCAGGTGGCGGCGACGGGTGGGGGCGGTGTTAGCGGCGACGGGTGGCGGGCGGTGGTAGAAGGTGGCTGCGACGGGTGGTGGGGTAAATGGGGAGAGAATTTTTTTTATTTTTTTATTTTTTAAACTAGAAAACAAGGAAGAAAAACAAGAAAACTAACAAAAAAAGAAGAAGAAAAAAAAGGACGGCACTCTCCCAACTCCCATAAATGGAGGAGGGGGAGGAGGGGGAGAGGCTGCGGCTGCTGTTTTGGGGGAGTGGAGAGGAGAGAGGGGAGAGGGTTTTAAACCCTAGAGAGAGAATCATCATTTAATTTTGATTATAACTTATCATATTATTGTTGTTACACCAACAACATCCTAGATTTCATATAGTGTTTCACATGTTAAATAATAAATGGAGTTTGAGTTATACACAAGGTGTAGGATAGACTAAACCAAATAAAATTAAAAGGAAACAAATTGTACTGAAAATACATAAATGTTTGAAAAGAGTATGTATGTAGCTTTTTTATTCAATACTTTTCATATAATTGTACAGGATACAAAAACATATTTATAGGTAAATTTCTCAAATTACATATATAAAATAAAATATTACATCTATTATTATTAATTACTATTATATTACATCTACCACTTTTAATTAATTAAATATTTTGATCTAAATTTTTTGGCTTCCATTATTAACTTGCATAACAATTTTTTATATAACCACCATTCTAAATAATATACATAGAAATATTTAATTTATTATTTCATAATACCCTATATTAAGGAATATTTCGTTAAATCTTAATGTAAAATAAGTTAGAATTATTGGCACGCTATTTTCGTCACGGGTCAGCTTGTCACAAGTCACAACCATACTAATTCAATTTCGCACATAATATGATGCCTCAAGGAATAGAAATACTCAAAGCATATATATATCTTATTAGATATATTATGCTATTGTTTTGGGTCTTGATTTCTAATTCGCAAACTTTAACGCCACTCCACTTAATTAATTAATAGCTCCATAAAGATTAATTTATCAGCCGCACGTGTAAGAAACTATTACATATTAAAAATAAGTTATTGGATATAAAATATATTAAATTAAAATATAATGCATTTTTAACTACTACTAGTATTTTCCGCGCACTCGATGCGTGTGCTTAAAATATAAACAAAATATAAAATTATTTTTATAATATGAAATTATAATATTAATTTTAATTGAAAAATATGTTTTATAAATTAAAAAATGAATTTTGGGGTAAAATGGAATAAATTTGAAGATTAAGGGTAAAATGGTAATTAGCAATGTCATACCAAATCAATTTGAATTTGTCACACCATTAAGGCCCTCACCAATTATATAAAGGCATAGATAGATGCTATCTGAGCTAATAAGAGAGTATGGTACAACTACAAATCCTCACAATTATCCGTGGATTAAATAATAAGAAAAAAAATAGTTCAACCATTTTAATCGAAGAGGTCATGTAACAACGTAATTATACGGGGTGGTTTGTTTTTGGGCTTTCATGTTTATTTTACATCCCTATATTGTCTTTTCTGAACTCGCTTGAATCAGGAAAAATAAAGAAACAAGTTTGTCATAAGTCTAGTTCAGTTTCCAGTTGTAACTTAGCTCCCAAGTGCACATAAAATAATGCACGTTGATATAATATTATTCTATATATATATAATGTTAGCTCTTAATGCATTATTAGCATTGTCCCAACTTATTCCTTAAATAATTAAGATGGATGACCATTGATAAAAAGTAAGTGGTTTGTCCACCTGCAGATTTCCATTACAGCAACCTCCTGAAGTGGATCGTAATATAACTCCGAAAGCTTTTCATCTTGTCTTTCTTGCCTTGTCGAATTCTTAGCTGTCCGTCCATATAATACAATTTGCAACCATCTTTCGTTATTCAGTTCAAAGTGGACATTCATGCGAACCACCCGACTAAAATAGTCCCATAAGAAAACCATGCACGCATGACCTAATTTATGTTTATTATTATTTTTTTCTTTTTCTTTTTGACTTTAATAGCACATAGACATTTAAAGTATGCACTTAAACATCATCTGCACTTACATTTATGTAATTATTAGATTAAAGGTAGTGGTTCATACACTTGTACATAGATTTCCATTATGGTAGTTATATGTGGCTGGCGTGTGTTTTGTGCCACATAATATTCTCGTGCGAGGTCTTTGTTGTATATATATTAGAAATCGAGGGTTTCATCCGAAAATCAATTGGTGATATGTGAAGTTGCAATCTGAGTATAATAATTAAGTGGGGTGAGTTGAATTATCCGATGTATAACATAATAGAAATCTCAACACGCCCCCTCATGTGTGGCATGACTGAAGACCTAACACGTGGACATATGAATCGGATGACGGTGAGTGAAAGAAGCGTGATAACGCGCCGATCGAATCCTCTCTAATATCATATTTGAAATCAAGGGCTTCATCCTAAAAACAATTGGTGATATGCGAAGTTGTCTCTTGAGTATATTAATTGAGCCGAGCGATCGAATTGTCCGATGTGAGATATAATAAAAATCTCAACAGTAAATATGATTTTCAGGTCGAGTTGACCAACCTTGACAAAGCGATATTTGCATTTAATCTTCTATTTATAAGAGAAAAACTTTAGCTGATAGTAAGGTTTTGCTAAAACTAATCGAATATCATAGTATTCTATCTGTACCCTAGTAGTATTCGTATTTGAATTAGATTTTAGTACGAAAATTGATTGTAGCTAATTCGCGAATGAGGTTAGAAGTAGAACATTCGATTCTTTTTTTCCTTTTAATGTTTGAGTCTGTATATTTGTTCTATCAAAAGTTCTGACCTATAGAAAATATTCTAACTCGAAAAAAATAATATTAGAAGAAATGTATGTATGTATGCAGGGATAAAACCCAAAATGGTCCTCAATGTTACCATATGGACAAATTTAGCCCTCTATGTTTCTCACCTGAACCAATTTAGTGCCCAATTTTGTCGATTTTGGACCAATTTGGTCATAAACGTCAATTTTAAACGAAAATCTCGCATGTGCCCCATACTAAGTCATGTATGTATCGAATTTTGGAATATTTGAAATATTTGGGGGGTTCGTACTATTTTCTTCTACTGTCAATGAAGCTCGACGAAGCAGACGATCTTGAGCTCATGTTCGGATTTTAGAGGAGAAATTTTTAGTTTCGTGCCCTAATTTCAGTAACCATTTCAATTTTATCGATCCATACATGATTTATTGTGAGGCACGTGTGATATTTTCGTTAAAATTGACGTTTATCGTGACGGAATGACCAAATTGGTCCAAAATCGACAACATTAGGGACTAAATTAGTTCAAGCAAAACTTCGAAGACTAAATTTGTCCATAGGATAAATATTGAGGACCATATGCATATATAATAACCACTTTTGATATTACATTTTTGGCTATTTCACAAGTGACACGTCTTTTTGCAAACTCTGTAGTTACATTTAAGTATAATGGCTTAGTTTCAGAAAAGTCAACCACCCTATGTGGATGGATTATCTGAAATTCATAAAACATTTAAAACTCTATCTGTCCAGCAGTGCATCGTTAACCTAAATGTCTCTTTCTACACAAAATTTATTCTTATTGACCAATTTATATTATTAAATAACCAATTTATTCTTTCAACAAGTCATATAAATGTAACGTTTGTCATACTTATCATTAAACGAATAAGAAAACATATAATAAACAATTCGCCGCCTCCAATTTGATCAACGTAATAGCGAAGCTAAGCCAATCCCACACGTTAAAAGTTCAACCTTGGTTAACCTATTCCGATGACTAAATCGAATATGTATTGTATGATTGAATTGAAAGGACTTACGTATTTATATGCTTATATATGTTTAGTAGATATATTCATTAAATAAACACTCCAACCAAACACTTCATTAATTAAATTTAACCCCTCTAATCCTCCAACCAAACACACTCTAAGGAGATAGATGTATGATAAATGACCTCAAAATCACCGGGGGGAAAAAACTAAATATCTGTATGGTATATTTACTCCAATAATGAAATTGAACCGACCAAAATTGGACTTCATTGGTCAAGTGCAAACCGATTTTAACATATATTAATTTGCGTAAATATCAATATGTTGGGACAACATAACCTATCGACGAGTTTGGTTATGTCGATTCGATTCTAGGATTTGGAACTTAGCTCGACAATAAAAATTTAAATCGAATCTAGACAAATTCTATTTGCACATCTTGGATATCTAAAGAAAAGTTGTTGCATTGGAGTCGTCAACTAGAGATTTATCTTTGTTTTGGAGAAAGCATAAACCGAAGTCAGACGCAAAAGAGTCAACATAGCCATTTTGTTAGGAATATTTTCTAGTGTTCAATAATCATGTTATCTTTGTCTAGGGACTTAATTGTATCTTATGTAAATATAGGGACTAAAGTGTAAATATACCAAAGTATGCTTTGGTATATATATGGCAAGTGTGTGTAAACTACACACAACTTGAGTTTTAGTTTCTCTCACTAGATTAGATTTCTCTCTCATCATTAGCATAATTAGGGTTTAATTGTAGAGAGAGAAAGTGAGGTATATTGTAGAGAGAAACTTGGATTGCAATGAAGATTGATTGAAGATTTAATCCATAAGCTTCCGCGCAAATCATAAAAGGTAATCTCGATTGATCTTAATTCTCAAGTTTAATCATATGTTGGATGAAATCTGGGAACTACAATTGGTATCAGAGCAAACGTGTTAGAATTGAATCGATTTGAGTTGAAATTGAGGTTTACGATGCTTGTTTTGAGCTGAATTTAAGGTTTACGATAGTCACTGTTCATCGCGATTTAAAGCTCATCGTAAACTGTTGATTGATCTTTTGAGCTGCTTGCTTAGGTGTTTACGATGAATTCACTGTTTGCGATGATTAATTGTTGATTAATTTGACTGATTGAAGCTGAAATTGGACTAATTGTGTTGATTTTCGATCGAATTGTTCTTATAATCTTCAAAATATTCATGTGAAAAAACTCGAAAATTCTATATGTTTTGCTTTGAACTGGTTTAATCGAGTGTAATTGCTGTTTTCGATCGATTATCTGAGCTTAATTTGAGAATTTAAGTGTTTTTGATCTAACATATACTGTATTTGTAAAGTTTACGAATAAAAATTTAGTTTACGAACAGAAAACTTTACGATCAAAGCTTTATAGTTTATGGTCAAAGCATTTAAGTTTATGGTCAACGAAAGGTTTACGAAAGCTTTTCAATCGTAAACCTCGTTTACGATCCCAACAGTGGGTGAAGTCAAAGTCTACTTTTCGGTCAAAGGCTAAAGTCAAAGTTAATTTTAACTTTTACAGTGTATAAAGGTTTACGAATACTTTTCATTCGTAAACTTTTCTTTACGAAGGAACTGTTTACGAAAGCTTTTCAATCGTAAACTTTACTTTACGAAGGTACTGTTTACAAATAACTTTCAATCGTAAACTTTACTTTACGAAAGTCACTGTTTACGAACACTTTTCAATCGTAAACTTTACTTTACGAAAGTCACTGTTTACGAACACTTTTCAATCGTAAACTTTACTTTACGAAAGACACTGTTTACGAATACTTTTCAATCGTAAACTTTACTTTACGGGTTACTGTTTACGAATCAGTTTCATTCGTAAACCAGTAAAAATAATTGTTTACGAATACTTTTCATTCGTAAATATCAAGGCACTGTTTATGAATCATCTTCATTCGTAAACTCATTTACGAACAAGGTTTACGAACAAATTCTGCTCGTAAACCTAAAAGACCCGTAAACATTTGAAAAGGTTTTCAGTAGCAAAAGTCCTAAAATTTTCAATTTTTTGCTACGAGATTTTTTTTGTACCTACTTTTCCAATGTTTTCTGAGGCTTAGAAAAATTTTTGGGTAAAGAAATTTTTTTTTGTCCGGTAAAATTTTTTTCAGTACAAAAATTATTCTCGGTATAATTTTTTTCATATAAATTATTTTAAAATCATTTGCGAAAACCTTTTCATACAAACTTAGACCCGTAAACCTTCTATCTGAAACACACAAACAAAATTCGATCGAAAATTAATTGAAGACCTCTTGATTATCATCTGGATTTGCTGCTCGATAATCAAGTAGGTTTCGGATCCACTCTGCCCAGATCGAACGGTTTCTCAAACGATTAAGGTTTGAATTAAGCTTCCGCGCATTTAACATTTCGTTCAAGCCAAACGTAAACTTCAAAGCTTTACTTTACGATTGTTCCTGTTTACGAATCAATCTCAATCGTAAACCTTCACATATCTACTGTTTACGAATATATTTCATTCGTAAACTATCTTTAAGTAAGGTTTACGAATATTCTTCATTCGTAAACAAGCGCTATTAGTTTACGATTAACCTTTACTTCACGAAAGTTACTGTTTACAGTTCTTTAAGGTTTACGAACGATTCTCATTCGTAAACATTCTTTACTCGTAAACCAAAAAGCACTGTTTACAGCTTCTCTTTCATTCGTAAACTAATACAGTGTCAAATCTGATCAGCAAAAACTTACATTCTTTTAATAATATACAAAGTCTACGATACAATCTAAGTCGATAATTAATATTTGTATCTAAACTTTGCTGTGCTGAAAAGTTTATGAACTGAACTGAAATCAAAAGTTTATGAACTGAACTGAAATCAAAAGTTTGCGGTTAATATCAAAAATTAAAATTTTTAAACAGAATCGAAAATATTGATCACAAATTAAATCAATTCTAAAACACGTCAACGATCAATATACATCCAACAATTTTATTTGATCAAAATTAAGATCCAACATTCTATATAGAAATTAATTACCAACATTATTTGAACTTAAATTTTCAAAATTCTATATTTGAACTGAAAAGATTAAAATGGATTTATTTCACGAACAAATGATCAAGACACTAGAAACCAGGCTAGCTAATAACGAGCGTGTCTTAAGAAAACATCTAGAAATTGAAGCTAGTCTTGAATGTCAATTGACCAATGCAAAGAATGAGATTATAAGGTTGAAGACTAAGACCACAGAACATGAATTAAAAATATGTGAGTTGAAAACAAGTTTGTCTGCCTGTGATGAAGCAAACAATTCAATGTTGCAAAAATCCTCATCCACAAATAATGAAAAAGAAATGGTCAAGAAATTAGAAGCAAAATTAGCCAATAATGAAGTTGTCCTAAGAAAACATCTATTAGAAGAAGTCAATCTAGGAATAAAACTTCAATTAGCTAATGAGAAAATAGCTAAACTTAACAATGATCTTGCTAAATCAAATTCTGAAACAACAGAACTAAAGGAAAATAAAGATTATCAAGCTCAAAATAAACGTCTTTCTGAAGAACTCACTAGATTACACTGTAAAATTAAAGAACTAGAGGTTCTTCTTGCAAAGAAAGAACAAATTGAGCTAAAATTGTCTCGAAACAAATCGACTCAAACAATTGAGTCAATGTCAACCGTGGAACATTCTATACTATCAATAAAATCCGAACGAAACGGGTTTCGAGCTCAAATAGATAAGCTTTTAAAGGAGAATTTAATTCTCAAAAATTCCTCTCAAAAAGGCGCAAGAATGACTAAAGATATCAAGAAAGAAAGAATAGAGGACGACAAATTATCTTCTATTGCCTCGACTAAATTTGGTTCTACCTCTACTCCTAATCCAAAAATGCCTAAAGTCATTCTAAAATCAAAATTAAAGGAAGAAGCTACTACAGGTAAAGCAGGCAATAGTTACACATTCTCTATTAAAACTGAAACGTCCAAAAGTAATAATTGTCTAAACAAAAGTAGCTCATTTAGTACACATTACAAAGTGAATGATGTGAATCTCGAAGGTAGTGTTGGTTGCCTTTTGATCCAAACAATCTAACTATAGGACGATTTACCCACGAAATGATGAAGAAATTAGAGATTTGTGTGGGGGTGTGCTTGGAGAAGAAGAGTGACGGCTCTTATCTTCTTAAAGGGATTTTTTTTCAAATAACTGCAACACACTTTATTATGTGTTAGGGTTTTAGTATTTATACCACAAGTTGGTATATAATACTTGGGCCCCCTAACAAAGCCCAATTACACTAAGCCTCTTATAAAGAGAATCTTTATAAATAAACTACAAAGATAATTCTAATTAATTGAACACAATAAAATAATCCTAACAATCTCTCCCTTTGTGTTCAATCTTCAATTTGGCATGGATTATCTTTGCGGGGCTTAGTGCATTTGCCTGAGTCCTACGGGAATTTCCTCCTCGTCTTGTCTTTTGACCTCTTCTTTTGGAGATCTTCAAGCTCACCGTGTCTTGATCTTCGCTTCTTGGCACCGGGTCTTCTTAATCTTCTTTGTAAGCTCGACTCGTAAATGCCGGAAGGGATTTGAAGTCGCTTGCCGTATTTCTTCTTTTTGTGTTCGATCTCTCCTTTCGATAATAGCGCAACTCCCCCTACTTTTGGTCAACCTTATGTTGGGATTGGAAAGTTCTCTTTGAAATTTGGAGAGACGCACAAGAGGCAGCAACTTCGATCTTTGTAGTCCATGGTGTTCGCTTGATTCTTTGACGACGCTTGAGGATTTAGCGTTTCTGATCTATCTTGCACTTTCGTCGTGGTATTGCTCCTATTTTGCTTTAGTACTACTCCCCCTCATGAAGATCGAGTTGGGGAGATCGCCATGCGATGGGTCAAAATGAGGCATTATCTTTGGCAAGAAGATCACGTCGTCGGGACATGAGGATGGCGTTGGTAGGAACTCAGGTTAGGTAATAACCTGACTTAGCCACTAAGGCAGTCGTCAAGTCTTCTCCAATCTTCTTCTTCTCGGCGCCGGATTCGTCTTCTTCGAAGGAAGTTGTCTGGTTCGGCCTCGAGGAAGCTTGTCTGGCTCCGGAAGAAGGTACGCGTGGGGTGTTAGGCTCCTTTGGAATGTTCCATTCAAGTGCAGGGGAGCCCGGCTTCAGAGTGGTGAGCGCGGAGGAGATTGGTGGGTGGTCCGACCTGTTTGTTTATGCGTGTCCCCTTCTCCCCCTCATGGCGATTCGTGTTAACGAGATCGGCATGCTTGTGTAGGAAGATTAGGAGGACACAAACGACAGGTCGGTGATGGTAATAACCAGACGGAGCCACAAAGGCAATCCATCGTGTAAGAAACCGGGGTCACGAAGACTTCCCGTTAACATCGATCTAGGAGCTATGCTCGTAGACGATGGCCTGAAACCGTTGTTGCTTTGATGTTGCAACGGCAGGACTTCCTTCCGATCCTCGAATCATGTCGAAGCAAGACATGTCTACGAAAGTTCTTACTTGATCACAAAGATCAGGTGTTTAAAAGTGTATGTGTCCTAGAAAATATAAAAATATATGGAAAGTGAGGACACACTAGACTCGAGTGCGCAAGGAAGTGTGGTGGTGGGGCTGAGTACCACATAATTCAATATCTCCCGCTTCCGAGTGAAGCGGTGATAGAAGACGTGGTTCCCCGTGATTTCTGAAACACCTGTCTTTTGTGAGACAGACGAGTGGGTAAGGCTCGGTTGTGCACGCGCCGTTGGACCTATTGCGGCGACTTCTACCCGGGAGCTAATAAAATTAGCACCTGTACCTATGGGGGTTGGTCCGAATAATTTGTGAGATGAGGGAATCATGTAGCGTCGGTCTTTTCAAAAGATTTTAATAGACATGGCTATAATTTTGACTGTCTCTCGGTGATGTTCCGGGGTTAGATTCAGTTAGGTTTGACTGAATCATGGGAACGAAGTCCTTGCATCCGATAGGAAGTGGTGAGTGCTGCTTTGTTTGTCAGCAATCCGGAGCAGGTCGATTGAAGCGAGCACCGAGATTTGCATTTGTAGCCACCGTCGCCTTTTGAAAAGAGTTGACCGTTGTAGGCTCGAGATTCTTCTTTTGAGGTCCATCTTCGGAGGTCGGAGGTAATCTCCATGAAGCTTGATGAGGAGAAAATAAGTTTTTTTTTTTTTTTTTTATTTTTTTTTTTTTTTATGGCCTTATATTTTTAATTTTGATGGCCCTCTTTTTTTTTTAATATAATATTAATCGTTATTAGTAATATGTATATTAGTATATTATATTATATGGATATAATATTTATTAATCGTTATTAGTAATACATATTTCTATATTATATATTATATGATAATAGTATTATTTATTATTACTATTGTTATATGTATTATATTTATTTTATTTATACATATAGATATATTTTATTTCTCCTTCCCAAAATGTGCTTCCTAAAAAAAACTTGCTCCCCCTCAAAAGATGTCAAGTAAGATCGAAAAATCTACGAATCTCTTTCCCAAAATTCACGCATTTAAGGTTCGCTCCCCCTCAAAAATGTAATTATTGCTCCCTTTTAAGAAAATAAGGATCACTTCTCTTTTAAAAAATAAAAGAGTAGCTCCCCCTCAAATTAAGCTCATTTTACAAAAATGGTATTTTTCATTTCCGTGTGTAATATGCAGTTTAAATTTTAAAGTTTTGAATATGCATATTTAAAATGTACCATATTGAAAGATGGGCATTTTTGCGATTCAGCTTATATGCATGCTTGAAAGTTTAAACTTGAAAATCTTAAAATTGTATGCATAATGAAAATGTACCTATAATATAGAGTATTTTGCATTTCGGCTCAGGTATGCATGCATGCAAGAATTTGAAAGTAAAAGTCATTTTGAAGCATGCATAGCTATAATGTACCCTATAGTTTTCAAAGTAGGTATATTGTCTTTTCAGCTCGATATGCATGCCAAAATTTACTATGGAATGCATATATAGAATTTACCTATCTTAAAAATATATATGAATGTGGTATTATGCATATCAGTTTAAAAGATAGAATGTACCACATATAGTCGTAGTTGCTCACGTCGTTTCCCTTTATCATGTATGTGGAGCCACTGCGTCAAATTGCCATACATGAGGGATGCGGTTGCTCGCGTGTCGTGCCGATCATGAGTATGGAGCAACCATCTTCTTATTACTACTCATGACCGGGGTTTTGTGGTTGCTCTCATCTCATACCAATCACGCGTGTGGAGCAACCATCGTCGAATTACCACACGTGATTGGGCTCCTGCAAAATATTAGCGGGACTTTGGTACCCATTTTTTGATGGGTCCTCCCTGATTAGCAGAAAACAAATTAAGCACATTTGGTTCAGATATACATCCTAAATCATCATTTAAAGTCCTATTTAATTTGATTTCTGATTTAGGAATCAAAGTTTGGTGAACCTTAGAGGGAAATGACAATTCAGCGCCGGTGAATGTGTGTCTAGGTTTAGAAGATCTGAAGATTTTCTCCCTAGCCAGTCGCAGAAGGTGTCTTTCAGACTTAATCTGGACCGGGTATTTCAAGTATGAATACGAGCTTATCGCACTATATGCGTCATCAGATGATGAGTCGTATTGCCTATAAGAATTCACATCATTCACTCTATAATGATGAGGTATAAGCGTGGAAGTTCGCTTGCTTAAGTTTCGAACTTCCTTGCACGCTTTCATTTTAAGAGGAATAGGAGAGGGAAAATCTTGAACATGTTCGACCTTAATTTTGAAAGGCAATGGCGATTTTCCTTTCTCCTTCCTAATTTTCTGTTCCTTGGAAGTATTAAGCTTAAGGCTTTTACCTATCTTTTCTGTGCCAGTCAAAGTTGACTTAGAATTACTAGTAAAAGCTTTCTCAGTTTTAGGAACAAGGATGCTTTTCTTCACCTGTTTCGAGGAAGATGTATATTTTGAAAGATCATTGGAAACAGGTAAAAACGGGGAATTTTTTAGATATAAAATCTCCTCTAAAAGCTTTTTCTTTTCCGCTCGAAAACCTACTCTTTCTGATTCCAAGGTTGCGTTTAATTCTGCAATTTTACTAGCAACCTCAGGAATTTTCCAACAAGAAGTAGGTTTATTAGAATGTAAATTATTTTCCCCGAAAGACACTAAGTTAGAAGATAAATTTTTATCTGCTTGACTTCTTTTACCACAAGCGTTCTCTAAAAGTTCAATCTTAGAGGAAAGAATACACCGTTCCTCTAAGATTATCTCATATTTTGATGAGACACGATTTCGCTCATCTTCGCAAGAACGTAATCTTTTAGTCATATCACAGACATTCTTTTCACTAATTTCTAACTTAGTTCCTAAGCTAATGACCTTTGACCTCATGTTAGCTAAATCCTCATTAGCGAAAGCTAGACATTCTTGTTGCTTAAGCAACACAGAGTAATTATTAGCAAATCTTGCTTCTAATTCCTCAATTTTTCTAGCTTGAGCATCCATAATAATAATTATTTTTTTTTTAATTTAAAAATTAAAAATTTGGCTTTTGGAAATTCAGTTCCGAAAAGTTTGGTTTTATCAAAAAGTATAGTGAAGTATCGAAGCAAATAAGTGTAGAAATTTTTTTTTTGGTGTGTACCTAAAAATTTTAGAATGATTTCGAAAACTTCGGGAAAATTACCAAAACTTTTTTTATAATATGCCAAATACGACCTAAGTTGATTGTTGGATAGGTGATCGTTGACGCGTTTTGTGGATTTGAAAAATTTGGCTTTTGTAAAGTTCAGTGCCGAAACATTTTGAAGTGTCGAGAAATATCGTGAAGTTTCGAAAATTTTTATGTGTCGAAAACTTTTAATTGCGCACCGAAAAGTTTTGAAGTGAGGTCGAAAACTTCAAAAACATTACCAAAATTTTTCTAGAATGTGCCAAGAAAAAACTTTAAATATATGGGCAAAATAAGTATCAAAAACTCTTTTGGACCAAATTGAAGATTTTAGGACTAAATTGAAAAATATTTGGACCAAAACGAAAATTTCTGGGTTTAATTGATCAAATTTTTTTTTTTTTTATCCAAATTTAAAAATTTGAGACTAATTTGTACCTTTGGGGAGTGAATTGAAAAATATTTTGGCCAAATCAAAAGTATTGCGGCTGTTGGGGAGTGAATTGAAAAATATTTTGGCCAAATCAAAAGTATTGGGGCTGAATTGATATGTTTGGGATTGAATTATAATTTGCCCGTAATTTACCAGTATTTTTACTGTATATATATGTGTAAGACTCGGGTAACTCTAATGGCTATAGTGGAAAATCGGGTAGCTCATTCAGCGTGTTTTTTTTTTTTTTTAATTTAAATTGCCCGAAAATTGACCAAATTACCCGAATCAGCCGAATTTCTGAGCAAACCCGAATATTGACCAAATTACCCGAAAATTGACCAAGTTGACCAAATCAGCCGAATTTCTGAGCAAAAATCACCCGAATATTGACCAAGTTGACCAAATTCTGGGCATTGTTATTCATCTACCCGAATATCAACATTGTAGCAGAAAATACTAACTTCATACACGATTTTGGCTTAAATCTTACCCAAACTTGACTGAAAATATTGGGTAAACACTTAAAATCAAACAAAAATAGTATATTTAATTCTTGAGCTTGGAAAATCAGTAAAATAAACCCAAAAGCTCAAGAACAAGACCAAAAATTTTCGAATTAAAAAACTTGAAATGCCCAAAATTTTCAGAAATTTGACTCAAATCCGAACGCGTTTGGCTCTGATACCACTTGTTGGTTGCCTTTTGATCCAAACAATCTAACTATAGGACGATTTACCCACGAAATGATGAAGAAATTAGAGATTTGTGTGGGGGTGTGCTTGGAGAAGAAGAGTGACGGCTCTTATCTTCTTAAAAGGATTTTTTTTCAATTAACTGCAACACACTTTATTATGTGTTAGGGTTTTAGTATTTATACCACAAGTTGGTATATAATACTTGGGCCCCCTAACAAAGCCCAATTACACTAAGTCTCTTATAAAGAGAATCTTTATAAATAAACTACAAAGATAATTCTAATTAATTGAACACAATAAAATAATCCTAACAGGTAGGAAATACGATACTTCTATACTTAATGCTATTGATTCTATAAGCTCGTATTCCTCTCTCAAGTACCCGGTCAAAGTCAAATCCGAATTGCATCTTAAGCGACTGGCGAAAGAGAAAATTTTCTCTTCTACAAAAAGACACACATTCACCGATGCTGAAAAGTTAAATTTCAAAAAGGTACAACAAATTTGGAAACCTAAGCTACAAATGGAAATAAGTAGTCCTCGACAAATGTGAATTCCTATGACTGCTTTATGTGATAATTTTGCTTCCAAATTTGAACCTTATATGCATAATTGTTTCACTGCTAACCAGGGAGGACCTGTCCAAAAATGGGTACCAAAGTCCCGATAATTTGTTTTGCAGTTTCCCGATCATACATGGTAAATAGACGACGATTGCTCCACATGTATGGTCGGTATGTGATGATGAGCAGTCGCACACAAGCCCGACACGTGTGGTATTCGGTTTGCTCCACACACGTGATCGGTCTGCGACGTGAGCAAACACACCAAATCAAGACTATTCCAAAGCTCTTGATTTAACATTGTTTTTATTTTATTTTTTTCGTTAAAAAAAAAAAAAAAAAGGCCATAAAAACACAAGGGGGCCATATAAAAAAAGGGCCATGAAAAAAAAAGGGGCCATAAAAAATAAAAAATAAAAGAGGCCAAAAAAAAAAAAAAAAAAAAAAAAAACAAAAAAAAAAAAAAAAAAAAAAAAAAGGGGAGAAAAACTTTTGAGCCACAATGTTTAAAGAAGGCCGAGCCGATTTCAAAATTAAAAAAGCGCTTGAATTTATGTGGAGTCAATCTCTATATTTTCAGTTTTTGACTATCATAGGGAGTTCGACTTAGTATAAATAGCGCATAATTTTATAGAATAGTCGGTCTTCATATTCTATCTTGTTTTTATTTTGGGGGAGTGGATAGATAGATAGACAAGGTGCATGACCTTCAAAAGAGCGTATTACCATAGTTCTAATGTAAAAAGCGCATATGTTTTAGGGGGAGTGAGACTTATAAGTGCAAAAGGCACATTTATTGGGGAGTGTCACTTCAAATACAAAAGGCGCTTGATTTTTTTGTAATATTCAATTTCTCAAAAAGCGCATCTATTTAGGGGGAGCACGGACATCACATTAGAATTAGCACAAGTATTTTAGGGGAATGTTACCTAAAAACAGCGCTAGAGCTCAAAAGGGAATGCCCTGAAGACAACCTTCATGCTTTAAAGAGGGAGAGCTACCTAAATGCCAACAAGCGCATGGACACAAAAGAGTTGTTCACATACCTGTTCCAAAGGTTCAGTAGACCCAACTGATCCTAACCCAGGAACAAACCTCGAGTGTATGTGAGGGTATTGAGCGTATCACGATGACATCCTTACAACTCAACCACAACCTATCCGGGCCATAACCATATAGGTACAGGACTGATTTATCAGATCCCGGGTAGAAGACGCTTCATCTGGTCCAAAGGCGCATGCACGACCCTTCCTAGCTACTCATTTGTCTCCCAAAAGACAGATGTTTCAATATCTCACGGGGAACCGCATATGCTATCACCGTTTCATTTGGAAGCGGGAGATATTGAACAAAGTGGTCCACAGCCCCACACCACGACTTTCTTGAACACTTTAATGTCTAGTGTGTCCTCATAGCCTAAATATTTTTTCAATTTTTCTAGGACACATACATTCTTTTACACACATATTGCAGGTCTACGTGACCATGCCAGAACTTCTGGAGACGCATCATTAAATGATGTGCTTCTATTATCAGAAGGAAGTCCTGCCGTTGCAACATAAAAACAACAACGGTAGCAGGCTGTAATACCCGTAAATTTTAACACGGGATTTTGATATAATTAATAGTGAAAAGACTTAGAAAATTTGGATATTATGTGAATGAAGGATAGGGTCGAAATTCGGGTGAAAAGTACAAATAGTTAATAAAGGAGAGCACCCGAAAATAATAATATTGAACAAAAAGGAGTGAAATTCGGGTGATGGCAAGCTTCAAGGCTAAGCCAAAAAAAATATTTTGGTAAGGTATTTTCGGGTGAAGCCCGAATGAAATTTCGGGTAAGCCAAAATTTCGGGTAAGGAGGAAAATTACAAAAAGGACCTTTCTTAGCCTAAGAGGAAAATTACATCACCACCTTATCACCTCCTTGTCATCACGTAAGCTATCCCAATTTAAATATACAACTATACTTAAAAAACTTGATTAAGAAGAAAAGGAACAAGGAGAAGAAAAGGGGAGAAGAAAACCTTCAAACTCAACAACCAACGATCGAGAGCTCGGAAAAATTGTAGCTTAGCTAACTTCGGACGTGAGGTAGGTGAAGATTTCATCTACAACACGTAAATATTTTCGTGGTTATTTGCAGACTTGGTTTTATGTTTAACAATCCAAAATCTGGATTTTGTATGAATATACATACTTATGTGCTTAGAAAATAGGTCTGATAACTTGAAGAATCGAAGAACTTAGTGTTTTTCGCATACTGTTCTTCATTTTCGGTGTTTACATGTATTTTCGGATGATTTCATGTTTTCACGGGCCAGAGAAGTTTTGCGAATAAGAGATAAGTACGGGCCGAAAACTAGTTTTCGCGGGCCGAAAACTAGTTTACGCGGGCCAGAAGGATTTGCGAATGAGAGATAAGTACGGGCCGAAAACTACTTTTCGCGGGCCAAAGACTAGTTTACGCGGGCCAGAGAAGTTTTGCGAATGAAAGATAAGTACAGGTCGAAAACTAGTTCTCGCGGGCCGAAAACTAGTTTACGCGGGCCAGAAGGATTCGCGAACGTGAGATAGGTGCGGGCCGAAAACCAGTTTTTGCGGGCCAGAGAGAATTCGCGAATAAGAAATAGATGCGGGCCGAAAACCTGTTTTCGCGGGCCAGAGAATTCGCGAATAAGAAATAGACGCGGGCCGAAAACCAGTTTGCGCGGGCCGACTTCAGTTTTCGCGACCTGTGAGACAAAATAATTCTTTTTGCGGGCTGGGGACTGTTTTCGCAGGCTCAGTTTCGTGAATTTGAATTCGAATGACATTCGAATTCAAATAAATGCCAAATCTTAATTTTTTTTTAAACAAAATGAATTTTTGGGGTGCTTATAAAATTTGCTGTGTTAATTTTCGGTGTTGAACTAATTCCATACAAACACATTTTGAGCAAAATCATTTATTTTATTTACAAGTAAATTTTCTTATGATCAACGATTATTTTATTTTCAGCAGTAAGTATTATTTTCGGAAACTAAAGATTTCCGAATCTTCGAGTTTTACGAAATGTGATTGTTATTATGTGCGACTTGTATGACATGCATCGCATATCACGACATTGTGAGAAATGGATACCGTGTCGATACGGCGATACTCTGATATATTAAGGAGCGGGGTAGATCGTGATCGCGTTGATGATTCGTAGAGGAATCGAGGTTAGTACTCATATATGACACCTGACGGCAGACAGGCGTGATCGATCTGTCTACTCGGGCGTGAACGTCCCGAGGTGCAAAACCGTCTTTTATATTATTTCCGCGGAAGGAGCGACCTGGTAGGGCAGTAGCGTGAACGTCTAAACGCTATCAGTGTAGGCTACCGTGATTGTTATGGGCGCGCGAGGTGTCGAGTCTAACCTAGGGCCCTGTGTTGAGATATGATAAGATGGATTGAGAGGTAAAAGTCGAGCGTGCATTTATGGTGAGATATTTTGGGATGATGGTTGAGCGCACGCTGCATTCATGCATGTTTTCACCTACTGGGCAATCGCTCAGTTTTATGTGTTGTAGGTATTACTGAGCGCGACGTCGAGGTACGTCGCGACTGAGGCAGGCTGATGGCGGTGACTCCACGGACTTTTGAGGGCAGTGCGGTACATGGATGAAGATCTGTGGAGTGCGTAGGAACTTTTGGATTTTGTTTTGGGGCCGAGACCCGTGTAAAGATGGTTGTGCTGTAAAAATAATATTTTTATATATATGTATCTTAGTTTGTTTTAAAAGTTTTTGTAAAATGGGTCTGCCGCGGCTTTCGTTGCGGAAATCCGCCACTAATCGTATTTAGAAAATGAGGGTCGTCACACAGGCCATCTTCTGGAGCACGACTCTAGAACGATGTCAACGGGATGCCTATGTGGCCCCGTAGTCCCTTCAAATGCAAGTCTGTGTGACTTTGCATCAACGACCAAGAGTGACATCTAGGGATGTCTCACGATGATCGGTCGTCTGTCCCGTTTTCAGGTACTTCATCCATGATTCAACGACAACACGATCAGCCCAAGCTGGTTCACCTTGATCACAAGCATGACGATACGAATGAATCGCCATGAGAGAGAGAAGTATATCAAGGAGGCGAAGCACGTGAACTCATTAAAGAAGCCAAGCTTTCAATGCACGTGCTGAACCACAACAAACAAAACCTCTCTCCATGGTTCGAACATACACGACAAGTCAATGCTGATGATCCGCGCGACTCTGATATATGCAAGAAGGTGACGAATATTAAAGTTGTAACGAAGAAAAAGAGGGTGCATGTAAATAGGGGGAGACTGAAGATTCTCCAGATGCTCTCAGCTATTTTCTTCAAACAGCAACAGAAGACCGTGTCAAATTCAAAGTTGAACACAAAGGCAAAAAATTTTCAAGGGGGAGATTGTTAGGAATCTTTCTGTTGTGTTCAAATGATGATGAAGACTGAAGATTATCAAAGACAAAGACAACCGGCTCTTCAATGACAATTGAACACTAAGGGGGAGATTGTTAGGAATATTTTCTAGTGTTCAATAATCATGTTATCTTTGTCTAGGGACTTAATTGTATCTTATGTAAATATAGGGACTAAAGTGTAAATATACCAAAGTATGCTTTGGTATATATAGGGCAAGTGTGTGTAAACTACACACAACTTGAGTTTTAGTTTCTCTCACTAGATTAGATTTCTCTCTCATCATTAGCATAATTAGGGTTTAATTGTAGAGAGAGAAAGTGAGGTATATTGTAGAGAAAAACTTGGATTGCAATGAAGATTGATTGAAGATTTAATCCATAAGCTTCCGCGCAAATCATAAAAGGTAATATCGATTGATCTTAATTCTCAAGTTTAATCATATGTTGGATGAAATCTGGGAACTACACATTTCAACTAACTGCATTTAATGCCTATTCAGATGTCAGTTTTGAAGATTATTCGTCCTCGTTCAAGCAACAGTCATCTACAGATCCCCAAGTATAAATGCATGACGATCTATATTGAAGAAAGAACTTTCTACTTTCCACACACGCGGGAATTTTTGAAGAAAAATTGAAGTGAGAAGTCATCATGTATGCATAGAATGCAATCATTCTAATAGTCCATTCAACTGATTGTCAAAAGCAGTTGAGATAGAAAGTGTGAGATTAGGAGGTTTAGATAGAAAGATCTAGCTAAATAGATTGTAGTAGTTGTATAATCAAATCTTCTAATGATACATTCATTCCTAAGTGGAAGAAAGAGAGGCGTAAAAGGATTTCGCACCTTCGAACTTTCATAACAAATATTGTGTGTCTTCTATGCTTTCAGTCTTCACATTCACGCACACACATCAGTCTAAAGTCTAGGCGAGATAACTTCGGCATCTTATGTCTCATTGTTAGATTGAGAATCGATAATCAATTATCAGCATTAAACAAAAAAACGCTCAAAAATTAATCTTGTGTTTATTAGACCTCTTCTAAATACAAGAACATATACTAACATGACCTAAATGTTGATTGATTCTAATATCTGTAGTTTTAATTAAGCTGACGTTTCGCAAATTCACCATAATCTAATTGAAAATATTAGTCTAATTCATCGCAGTTGCAAAATGCAGGTTTAGTTAACGCATATAAAGCTATAGCAAAATTATAGGTTTGTATCATTAATTTTCAATTTTGTATAATTATATATAATAATTTCAAAAATATATCATTAACTTCAAATCTCAAAATAAATATGGGTCTCGTCATTTTGTCTCAAATCCTATTTCACTGTATTTCAAGTCAGCACCAAGTGGTTGAAAACTATTTTAAGTCAAGCATTATTCAAATAAAGTTTTCTGTTTATTTTATCAAAAAAGGATTGAAACTCAACTTTATTCCGAAATATAAGGTTAATTACCTAATTTCAACTACGCAGCATTACATAGCGTCTCCACGAAATTCCATCCGCCAGCTAGTTTTATGCTGAGATATTCAATGCTTTATATAAGGAAAAAAAAAAGAACTATAAATTAATTTCATTCGACCATAGTTATACCTAAAACCAACGGGTGGGTTACTTGACCTTTCATGGAAACTGACAAAGAAATATGGGCAGCGCCTATAAATATATCTGATACGGGTAGGGTTCCGATCAACGAAATTTATGGTCCTAAAAACGTAAGATATCGGTAGAGCTGCGATTTAGCTCGAGTTTTGGCTCGATTTCCGGCCTCGAAACGTGACGAAACAGAAAAGGAAAAATGAAGAACACGAAGAAGACGATGTACGTGGTTCGGACTCTTGAGAGTCCTACGTCCACGGGCCGACCAAATATGGTTTTCACTATGATCGAATGGTTTACACACTCATCTCCCATCTATCTATTTGTTACAGACGAAATCTAAAGAAGAAGAAGAAGAAAATAGCTAGAGAGTGTTTGTGTGTGTGTTCTTGGTGTGTTAGTGTATGTGAGAAGTGTTGTGATGTGTTAATGTTGTCTAAAATGAGCTATTTCTCCTCTTTTTATTGTTTCTTCTCGTCAGAGCCTGCTGGAGGGAGCTGTTTCCACGCTGCCACGTACAGTCTGGAGCTCCTGCATGCGCGACACAGTAGCAGACTCTGTACTTCTGTCAGACACTGTCTTCTAATGGGTAGCCTACACGTGTTATCTGGTCCCCTCTTCAGAGTCCTTCTCCTGTACGGAGCCAGACACCTGCAGATCTTCTTGATTTGCTTGTCTTTGTCCTTCTTGATATTCTCTCAAGGCATTTAGGTCCCGAGGATACTCCCTTAGGGCTATTAGGTCCCGAAAGTATACCTTTTAACATCCTAAGAGGTCCTCTCAGATCCGTCATCTCCAGGGTCCTTTGCTTCTATTGGGGACCTGCTCCCCGCGAGTCGATCATTTCCCCAAGAGTGTTAGCTCCCTTCTCGTGCATCTTCCCTTGCCTCAGATCCCTGCATTCCCACATCCTCTCTCATGTACTATAATTGAGGACCCGCGTGCCCGGGACCTATTCCGGATCAACCACTCCCTTACTCTGAACAGTGTTGAGAAACAAGACTTTCAGAGTATTATAAGTGGAACGCGGTCCTCTCCTTAGAAAGTCATTTTCCCGCTCAAATACCCCTACATCAAAGTGACGGTGTTTGGCAGCTTGAAGAAGCTAGTTCCTCAGGGATTTGCATCCAATGACTATATTGTTACTCTCTCAACCCTATTCAGAGGACTAATCTTTCTCCTTCGCCGGCTCTGGCTTTCTAATCAGGTTAAACTCGGTCTGAAGTTCTTCGCCATCCTATCTTATCATCAGTTTCCTAGGCATGCGGCGTGCTATCGATCCGATGATATACACCCATAAGACCAGAGCTGCAAGCCAAAGGGATGGGGCCCTCTTCGTAGGGTTGATGGGGGCCCAGAGCTGGATCTGCTCCTTACTTTAGGCGACATGAATTCCGTTGAGACGATAAGGTAACTGGGTCTGCTTGTCCCTTCTATGGACGTTGACGAGGCGTCGAAAAACCCTTTGGTGCTATCGGGGAGGAGCTGGCTTATTGCCTTGCGAAGGTACGCTACTCTTCCCTCTCGACGTAATGTCAGAGCCATTATCGTGACCTTGGTTACTTCTTCCTAGGTGGTGCTTCATGTTGCGGCTCCCTCCGACAAGGGTCAGGTCCGTGATCCTTCAACCCGTGACTTGAAGGAGGCCAACATGCTTTGATGGAGAAGATAGAAGAATCCAAACAGCGGATTGAGGAGCTAAATGGACAACTGAAGGAGGTGCTAGTGTTTCCGAGGTAGGGTCGGGAAGAAAGAGCACAAGAGCTAGTGGTAACAGAGAGGGAATGACCGAAAAAGAAGAATTAGTCGTATCTGAAGCAGAATGAAGAAGAATCTTAAAAAGGAGATTTTCAGAGAAAGCTAGATGAGCAAATGGATCCTTTGAGCGAAAGGTCCAAATTGAGGTGGACCATCAGGTTCGCGAACAGACAGAACGGATAAAAGCTAAAGCTGAATGAAAGAATCAGATGCTGCCCCGAGCGCCCCTTACTCTCCCAGCAGGGCGAGAGTCCCCGGTTCAGGTTGCAGAGGGATGACATGCAGCTCACTTGAGGGATGCCCTTTCTCTGCAAGACTTTGCGCAACTGATGCAATATTACTTCGTGAAGGGCCATCAAGCAGGTTAAGCAGGCACTGACCTGAAGGCATCCTTTAAACCTGCACCTCCACCTCCATCTTTCCAGGGGACCCTGATGCCCCGACTAATCCTAACTTCTAGGTTTCTATCGCTAAGCGCTATATATAGGATCTGGTCCATGCTGACCTTGGGGACCTGCGAGGTATATCTCTTGACTCTTCTAAGGAGGCTGCCCCCCCTGCTCCATAGGTCTTGTTTACTTCTGCTGGTTGCTCGTGGGTCCTAAGACTTGATCTTTAACGCCATACGTTGTTTCCGACTTCTTTTCCTGGTTTTGTACCTAAGACTTACTCGTATATTTAAACTTAGACGCCATAATGCGTACCTTTTGTTGTTCCTCTGTTATTCGCATCGCGCCTGACCATTGATTGGGAGCTTGAATGTTTGTTGCCTCTGCTGGGGGGCTATTTGATGATGTGCTTCCAAATCCCCTCAGGGCCGTGCTCCCTATAAGTATATTTTCACAACTACTCGTAAGACTCACTCCTAATTTTCACACTACACCCCCGGGGTTTCTAACATGTTGCGCGCTCCGACCTTGTTGGTCTTATATTATTATCACACGTCGCGGACCTAATGGTCCTTGATGTCGAGTACGCCACTGGCCCGTCGACAGTGTGGTATCAAGTCACATCGCGGACCTATCTTAGCACCCTACAACGAAGCAGGAGTGGTCCGTCGACGTCAGGTACACCACGGACCCTCCGTCCCTTGGTATCATTTTCACGTCGCAGACCGCGGAGTTCTTTGATGTTGGGGTACACCGTAAGCCTATGTCAGTACGGCATCTAGTCACGTCGCAGACTCACCGTAGGGTCCTGCCGCGAAGCAGGCATGGTCTTTGATGTCAGGTACGCCCTGGACCATCCGTCCTAGGGTATCGTTGTCACGTCGCAGATCCGGAGATCTTTGATGTCAGGGTACACCGTAGGTCCGTCGACAGTACGGCATCATGTCACGTCGCAGGCCTAATGGCCTTTGATGTCGAGGTACGCCCTGGACCATCCGTCCTAGGGTATCGTTGTCACGTCGCAGACCCGGAGGTCTTTGATGTCAGGGTACGCCGCAGGTCCGTCGACCGTACGGTATCATTTCACGTCGCAGACTCAGGGGCCTTCGATGTCATTGATGTGGTAGTGGAACTTGCTTCAAGGAGACCGAAATATCACGGATATCTCACTCTGTGACTATATGTCGCTTTAGTGCTGACTTTTATATCTCTCCATCTTGACTTGTACAATTTTCCCTCAGCTCCTCGACCATGTCCAGGTCCTCCCTTCTCAGTTGAGCGTTTTGCTCCTCAACATAATATAAGATTCAGTGAGTTTCGATTCCTATTTCTATAGGAATGACAACAGCTGACCCGTATACTAACTGAAAGGGTATTTTCTCGATAGATTCCCGAGGACAAGTTCGGTACGCCCAGAGTACGGGCTGTAAAGACGCGAGCCACTTAGGGATGTCCCACTAACACGAACCTCTGCGTGATTCTCCTGCCCATATAGAGTTGTCGGACCTTAGCACCCTGAACCTGGGTTCTGTTATCCGCGACCAAGATCTTTCGACCCTGAATCTCCTGCCATATAGAGTTGTCCTCATCGATCTTGGTTATTGGCTTGGCTTTCGCCTATTTACTGAAGTAGTCCACAACTACTATTATCAACTTTTTCTGAGCTTTAGCTAACAGTAGGAGTCCCAATATGTCTGCTCCCCATTTATCAAAAGGGCACGTCGAATACATAATTCTCAGGCTCTCTGCCGGGACGTGTATCTTGCGTCCATATTGCTGACCACTATTGCACCGATAAACCATTTCCTTAGCATCCTTCATCATGGTGGGCTAGAAATACACTGTTCTTATCGCTCGTCGAGCGATCAATTTGTAACCGTGGTGATCCCTAGCACGTCCTTCGTGGATCTATTTTAGCACCTTCTTCCCCTCGTTGTTTGAAAGACATCGAGCATAAGGATGCGTGAACGACCTTTTGAACAGGTCACCTCCCATCATGCAAAACTTCTGCAAGTACTTCTGTTTATCCTCACGATCAACATCGCTTAAGATTTCGAGGATGGGGGGATCTCCAGTCATCCCCCTCTTCTATACATCTGATGCATCTTACAACCCTTAGCTTGCTGGCCATAAGCATGGTGATTTTTCCCTTTTCGCTCGGGGGCGTCGCACTAGCAAGCTTTGCAAAGTGATTAGCCTTGCTATTCGCCTCTCCCGGGATCAGCTGTATCTCGAAGCTAGTAAACTTTTTCCTTAACTCTTCCACTCGACTTGCATATTTGACCATCTTTTCATCCATCATTTCGCAGTTACCTTGTACTTTGCTGAGCTACCAATTGGGAGTCTGAAAAGACTACCACTTTTTGAGCTCCCAGCTCCTCCGCACTTTCTAGTCTCCTAATCAGGGTCTCATATTCCGACTTGTTGGTGGAGACTATGAAATCGAAGGTGAGGGTAAATTGAAGCTCCTCGCCTTTAGGAGTGATGATAAAGATCTCTGTTGCTTCTCCTGTAGACGTCGATGATCCATTCACGTATATTTGCCACTTTGGGAGCTACTCTGCTCATGTGAATTCTAACACAAAACTCCGACAGGGCCTGAGCCTTGATCGTCGGGCGTCTTCCGAACTCAATATCATACTCCATCAATTCGACAACCCACTTTACCATTCTCCGAGATAAATCAGATCTACTTAAGGTTTGCTGAAGAGAAAATTAGTACGAAAGCGTACCTTATGCGGTAGATGGGTTTTAGGTAGCTCCTTCTTCTCTAACCAACACCGCTCTGACTGCATGGTCCCCTACCGAAAAATATAGCACGAGCTCCTCTCCCGGCAATAGCTTTGTTAGCAAAGGTGTGGCGTGGAGGTACGACTTCAAGTCCGCGATTGCCTTCTGGCATTCATCTGTCCCCTGAGACTATTGAGGGCTGCTAATCTCCCTGTCAGCTCTGCACCTCTTTGACTTTCTTTGGCGGTCGCATCTCCGAAATAGCTTTGACTTTTGATGGGTTAACCTCGATACCTCGCCATGTAACCATTTACCCTAAGAACCTTCGCCATCTAACCCCGGACACATAATTCTCCGAGTTTAACGTCGTTCTACTTTTTCTAATGGCCTCAAAAACTTCCGTCAGGTCCATCGTATGCTCCTCAGTCAATACCGATTTAACCAACATGTCGTCTACGTAAACCCTCATACTGCGACCTAGCTGCTTTTTGAATATCTTGTCAATCATCATTTGATAGGTAGCTCCCGCATTCTTCAAATCGAAGGGGATGCGGACGTAACCATAGGTCCCCCGAGGTAGAATCGACTGACTTATTTAGGCCCCTGAAGTCAACACGTATTCTCCATCCCTCGTTAGCCTTCTTAACTAACGCAATATTAGCTAGTCAGACAGGGAACTGGACCTCTTCAACATGTCTTACCTTGAGTGGTTTCTCCACCTCCTCGTTAGCGGCGTATCTCTTACGACTCTGAACTGCCTAAGCTTCGTTTTATCAATTTACTCCTTGGACTGACCTTCAAATAGTGTCTGGCAATGTATAGGTGAATGTCCGTCATGTCTGAAGGGATAAAGGCGGAGAGATCCGCGTTCTTCTGTAGGCACTCGGCTAGCTCCTTTAGCACATCTTCCTCTAGGTGCGTCCCTAACTGGGTAATTAAACCTTCTCAGTTTGGATATAGCTCGACTTTCATTAGCTCCCATCTGGTTGGGGTTGTAAGTCTGAACCCACTTCTCCATTCGACTTCCTATGCTTGTTAAGCCTTTCTTCAGGTCGCGCGTCCCTTTTATCGCTTAAAACCGACTTTACCTCATTTGCGTAAAAATCGTCGCGATGCATATTGGTCTTCCGATACCTTCCCCTACTCGATCTCCCACTGGGGGTTTGATCTTCAAATGGTAGGTATAAGGAACGACTTTAAGCTCATTAATTGCTGGACGTCCCAATACGACGTTATAAGACCGTACCACTTCCCCAACCAGGGAGCTGATCATCTTCACCGCTTTGGTTTATTCCTTGCCTCATCCTCAACTCCCCGTCCAGATCCATCTTCCTGAAGTGTCCTAGGAACCGGACGTCAATTGATCTCCCTCTATCTATAAGGACCTGGGAGACGTTGTACCCTGCCATGTCCGTGTTAATAATCAGCGCATCGTTATGGGACCTGATCACTTCACCCTTATCCTCTGGGCCGAACTGGACCCTGGCTGAAGTTTCTATCTAACCTACTACGTGAGCCCCGAGCTTGCCAGCGCTCCATTCTTGAACTTGATCATAAGATTTCCGAGCTCTGTTCGAGTCACCCCCACCAAGTCCTCCTACTTTTGTTAAGTATGAGGACCCTCTGCTCAGACGGGGCACCCTTGTCTGGTGGTATCATAGGTTGTTTTCCCTTATCCCCGCCTGGTCTCTCGAGTTCCTTTCGCATGATAGACGGGCCTATGTTTCGATCACGGTAAGTGAGCTCCCTCGGAGGTCCTGTCATGCCTGGATGAGCCTCTCGAGATCATCCTCATGACTGGGTGCTTTCTGACTACAGATAGTATCTCACTCAGGTTTATCCGTAAACGTGTGCATCTCTGAGAGGGACGTGCTTGGCAATTTCATGCATCCCTATTATCTCTTCTGGTCGGGAAGGGCCCTAATTGGAACCTTCCTGGGGTCTGATTTTTTTTGCCCCTCTTTACAGGATGTTCTGGACGATTTCTTCTTCCGTGTTTTAACCATTTTACTCTCTTCCAAGTTGATATACTTATCCGCCATGTATAGTAGTTCCTCGAAGGTCCGGGGTGAAGAAGTCTCCGTTTCTTAAGCCATTCGCCGTGGCGCTGACCTAGACTAAAGGTGTAGAAGAGGCCACCTCCAGGGTCGCTATGTTGGACCTACTAATATAGGCTTTAAGGCCCTCACCCTCCTTCTGCTTCAACTGGAACAGTGACGTATCCGATTTGGGTTGTCTCATCGCTGACAAATCGGGTAATATACATTATCTGGAATTCTTCGAAGAATCGGATAGAACTAGGTGCTGACTGACTGAACCACTGTTGTGCGACCCTAACCAAACTAGTCAAGAAGACATGACACTAGATCCTATCTGAGAAGTTGTGCAATAATGAAGTATTTTGAAGGCGTAGAAGATGGTTCACTAGGTTGGTGGTACCATCGTATTCGTACGGCAGCTGCTTAAAGTTACTTGATACTTCACCCTCCAATAGTTCCCTAGCGAACGGTGTCCCAGCTGTGAGATTTCTTCCCACGGAGTTCGTCCTGCTTGACCTTGGATTCTTCCAACCATTTGCTTCAGCTCCGCAATCTAGTTCCTTAGATCCTCTGCTCTTTTCCTCTCCAAACGTCTATTGTATTCTCTGTTAGGCTCTGTCTACACATCTTCCCTTTGCTACCTTTGTCACTAGAGTGACGGTCTGTCTGTGAGCATTCACTAGCTAAGTATATCATATGTGCTTCTCTCTCGTCTCATCCATTTCAACTTTTTCCGTCACCTTCGTAAAACGTCTGTCAACCACTTTTGCTCCTTTATGGACCTCATAGTCCTTCCATTGCTTACGTTCTTTTCCCTCTTGCTTTCAAGGCAAATCTGTATCATGGCAGATCCATCGATCTATATCACGCTACGGACTTGGTGGATCGTATTACACGGCAGATCCGTCGATCTATATCACGCCATTTAATCGTCACGCAGCAGATCCGTCGATCTATATCACGCTGCGAACCTGGTCTTAGAAATCCGGAACAGATATATCGGGCCTTCGCATACCCATAGGGAGCTGAACTTAGACCTGCCCCTTAGACCTGCACCTGCCAGTGCGGAACTGGACTTAGAGATCCCGAACAGATAGATCGGGTCTTCACATACAAATACAGAGTTGAACTTAGACCTGCACCTGCCAGTGCAGAACTGTACGGAGCTGAACTTAGACCTGCACCTTAGACCTGCACCTGCCAGTGCGGAACTGGACTTAGAGATCCCGAACAGATAGATCGGGACTTCACATGCCAGTGGGGAACTGAACTTAGACAGATCCCAAATCGGGTAAATCGGGTCTTCACAGGCCAGTGGGGAACTGGAAAACGACTCCCTTTTTGAATCAGCGGTGGTGATGCCGCCGGAGACCAGAGATGAAGCAACGGCAGCCTTCGTCGGGGCACGCAAGCCGTGATAGTGGTGGTTTAACCTCGAGAAAGCCAGACAATTGCAAACTTAGGTTGTTTAGCTCGTCGCGGCCTCTTCGTCCGAATAACCCACGATTTAACTCCGGCGACGGTCGGGCATGAACAGTGAGGGGCTGAGACAAAGGGTACATGCCATGGGTACCCCCGATTTTGATAGATCGATGTTGATTTTCCCGATTTTTTTCGAAGTGGCGTAGTTAGGGTCTCTCGACGCCGCCATGAATTTGACCCTCAATTGCAGTGGCTACCAATGGTCTGTGGTTGCACCGAATACCTCAGAGAGTAGAGGACATTCTGAGGAGCCTAACGGTGGTCTCCGATCGTCGGCCGAGGCATCCAAACCGAGATTGGGAGCCGTTCTTCATCCTTTATTCTCCCTTCCCCACGAGAACACGTTGATGTCCCAGCCATAACAAAAAACCCACAGCAAGCCATGAAAAACACAGAAACATCAAGAACCCAGCTCATAAAACACCCACCCTTCAAACAACTAACAATATCCTCAGTCACCCAACGCCAAAACTCAAATCAAATACCAGTGGCTAAAAAGAAGAAGTCATCGCCTCAACCCAAGATTCCCACAGACGGCGCCATTTGATACGGGTAGGGTCCCGATCAACGAAATTTATGGCCCGGAAAACGTAAGATATCGGTAGAGCTGCGATTTAGCTCGAGTTTTGGCTCGATTTCCGGCCTCAAAATGTGACGAAACAGAAAAGGAAAAATGAAGAACACGAAGAAGACGATGTACGTGGTTCGGACTCTTGAGAGTCCTACGTCCACGGGCCGGCCAAATATGGTTTTCACTATGATCGAATGGTTTACACACTCATCTCCCATCTCTCTATTTGTTACAGACGAAATCTAAAGAAGAAGAAGAAGAAAATAGCTAGAGAGTGTTTGTGTGTGTGTTCTTGGTGTGTTAGTGTGTGTGAGAAGTGTTGTGATGTGTTAATGTTGTCTAAAATGAGCTATTTCTCCTCTTTTTATTGTTTCTTCTCGTCAGAGCCTGCTGGAGGGAGCTGTTTCCACGCTGCCACGTACAGTCTGGAGCTCCTGCATGCGCGACACTGTAGCAGACTATGTACTTCTGTCAGACATTGTCTTCCAATGGGTAGCATACACGTGTTATCTGGTCCCCTCTTCAGAGTCCTTCTCCTGTACGGAGCCAGACACCTGCAGATCTTCTTGATTTGCTTGTCTTTGTCCTTCTTGATATTCTCTCAAGGCATTTAGGTCCTGAGGATACTCCCTTAGGGCTATTAGGTCCCGAAAGTATACCTTTTAACATCCTAAGAGGTCCTCTCAGATCCGTCATCTCCAGGGTCCTTTGCTTCTATTGGGGACCTGTTCCCCGCGAGTCGATCATTTCCCCAAGAGTGTTAGCTCCCTTCTCGTGCATCTTCCCTTGCCTCAGGTGCTAATCCCTGCATTCCCACATCCTCTCTCATGTACTATAATTGAGGACCCGCGTGCCCGGGACCTATTCCGCATCAATATCGAATACAAATAACAAATATCATATCACAATATTTCTTAATTAAGAAATATCTAAAACTCTATATACATATACCCATTTGATTATCAACAAGCCAACCATTTCTCACTGTACACAACTCCAAACTCAAGGTCGTCAAAAACATACAACGACGCCGTCTCTCCTTCCCCTTATATAATCAATCACAACTCACAACATAGATCTATCCCACGTCATATGTAAAATATTTTATTCTTTTTTTTTTTCCAAATATATATATAATTATTAATAGGCCAGCCATCATCGCCATTCATCACATATATACTGATGCATATCTATCTCCCCTCATATAATTTGATAAACATATATATATATATATATATCTCAAAAGGAAGGGAAGAGATGGCATCATCGTTCAAGAGAGCATTGACATTCAAGATAAACGGTGGTGGTGGAGAAGATGGCAGCTCAGAAAGCAACGGTGGAGATGAATACGTGGTGGAAGATCCAAGGGATAGAATTCAGTCATCAAGAGGGAGCCGTTTTAATCTCTTGGAGAATGAGCTAAGAGGGCTCGACCATGTCAATAGAAGAAGGTTTAGCAGTCTAAGTGTTATCAATGGCGCCTTTAAAGACTTATCCCAAGGATTCTATATTCATCCTGATAACAGGTATTATTATTTATATTTTTATTCATCCTGCTTTTATATAATATATATATATATATATATATCTGTGTTATTTATTTATTTTTATTTTTTTTCTTCTACTTTTTATTCTTGGAAATTTTCTTGATATAATAAGTATAACGTATCAAACTTACGTTATTGGATGATGAAGTGGTAATCTATAATATATGACACGTGGTTGGAAAGTATATTTCTTTTTTCTATCTATTTATTTATTTTTCTGATCTTTTCATTGAAGTTTCTTGGACAATAGTAAATTGGATATATTTTAACGCTGGAAATTGGCTGTTACTTGAATTTATTGGATTCTTAAATTTCACTTCAAATTAAAATCTTCAATTATCAGTTCATATTACTGACCTGATTTTATGGGTACTGCCCACATTGGACGACATTGCATAACTGTCTATGACGTCGTGTACTAATCAATTTGTTGAAAAATAATAATTATAAAATATACAATTATATTCTTTTGAAGAAATTAAAATAAATAGGGTCCCATCAAAATTGAATATGAACATCCTTGAATTTTAAATTATGTGCTATGTGAGATTACATGAGAGGCCATGGCTTGGGAAAATGCCTTTTTCTTAGTCTCCAATGATAGGCATATGGATGTTTTTGGTACTATATTTTGAGATATCACTTTTAGGGGGTGTTTGTTTCAAGTGATCCGACATTACGGTGATATACACATCACCGTGATGTCGATCAACGTGATATGTCATCACTGTGTTTGTTTTGGGGTGATATTTTATTTTGCATATCATGGTGATATTAGAATATTGTGTTTGTTTAATCGCAGTGATATGTAGGGTGATGTTGTGTAAATGTCGTATTTAACCCTCTGTATATCACCGTGGTGATGTGGATTAATGTGTTTGTTTCAGGATGATTTTTGAGAAGTGATAAAGATTAATATTTAAATATCAACTTTTATTTTTATAAGTCTCTAATATACAATTTTATAAAAAAATGCATGTCTTATGCAGCAAAAATATAATTCCGTAACCTTTTTTTCCATGAAATGCTTGTAAAAACATTCAATAAAAGGTTGACAATATAAATAAAAATGCAAGCCTTCATATAAATATAAGAAAATTATGTTCTCAAAAAGTACTACGCAAAAGTATGACTCACAATTGTTAGCAATAAAATATTCTGATAAGAGAAGATAATAAAATAAGATGAGAATATTTTATTTTTTTTGGAGATACGCAGGAGCATGAATGATGGGATATTGTTTGGGTTATCGAAGAATTTAATTTTTCAATATTATTGATTTGATTTAGGGGTAATGAAAGGAAATAAAGTTAATTATAAGGGATAGCTTTGTCCGGAAAAAAATCAGAAATATCACCCCATCACGGTGATGAAGGATCACTGAGGTTTTTCGGGGTGATCCGTAATGCGAAATATCACCCCATTTTCATCACCTAGGTGATCTTTCATTACGGTGTTGACTCATTACTTAGATCAAACAAACGCAGTGATAGAGAGCAGTAGCGAGGATTACGGTGATATTTTGGAGGATCACCCCAAAACAAACACCCCCTTAGTCTTTAATGATAATGATTTTGGACCGTTTTGATCCACCAGTTAATTTAATCGTTAGTTGGGTTTGACTAGCATATAATAAATGGTTGACCCGGTCAAATCCGATTTTGCGGGCTGAAGAATAAGGGATCATAACGAGCCATAAATTCAGCCCAGGCTGGTCAGCCCCGTAAGTTCCATCCAAACTAATAATTAAATTAATCGGTGGATCAAAATGGTCCAAAATCGCTAACATTAGCTATTAAAAGTGACATCTCGAAACATAAGGACAAAAAACGCACCAAAGATGGCATTCGCCCCCATGGTTTGGTTTTGATGATTTACATGTAATGACGAACAATAAACACAACACAGGTGGTACAAAGCATGGGAAAAGTTCATACTGATATGGGCCATATACTCGTCGTTCTTTACCCCGATGGAGTTCGGCTTCTTCCGAGGACTACCCAAGAACCTCCTCTTCTTGGACGTCGCCGGTCAAATCGCATTCTTGATCGACATTTTCTTGCACTTCTTCGTCGCTTACAGAGATAGTCATTCCTACAAAATGATCCATGATCACAACCGCATAGCTTTCAGGCACCTAATATATATTATAAATTAGATTACTTCTTCCTTCCCAATATTGTTCTTGAACTTAATTATTATTAGCTAAGCAACTTCCCACGTTTTCTGCAGGTATATAAAGTCCCATTTCATAACCGACTTCCTAGCTTGCATGCCCTGGGATCTCATCTACAAGGTTTCCTTCTATTTCACTGTCCTCAGCTTTCAACTTCTTCATCGAATCTATTGTTTATTCTTATGTTTTGTGCTTGACCGTGTTAAATTGATGGTTTGATCCTAAAACCAATTGGTCAGAGAAGGAGAGACTTCTTTGATTTATATATTGAGTCGATTGAAGTTAGTTTTCCGATGTTGGACAAATAATTTTTTTTTTCGGTGACTCGGGGAACCCTGTTTGGGAGATTAGGTAAATTTCGGGGGCCAGCGCAATAGCCTGCAAACCACGCCAAATGGTTCAATCACATTAGTTTACGTCTATGTGTCACAGACTCACATAAGGAAATATTTACAGGGAAAATTGATCATGGATCTCCCCTCCCCCAATGTTGTAAAATTTGCTAGGCGTTAGTCAGGCGTCCGATGGGGGCCCAGTGCCTAGACGGTCTAGGCGGGGCCTAGGCGGTTTGCAGAAATTAGACGTATACCCGCTTTTCATTATTTTTTTCATATATCAAATATGGTAACACTCTACCAAATAATAGTGCATCAAATTTATCTAAACATTCTAAATAAATAAAGTTGATCCCAACAAAAATAATATTAGTACAAATATTCCTATTTTTTCATTTATTAAAAAAAATTCGCAAAAAAAAAAAAATTATTAATTGGTTCAGAATATTAATCAGCCACCTAATCGATTTTCGCCGCGGTGTGGACCGACTAGCGCCTAGGCCTGTTTTTACAACATAGCTCCCCCATATTCCTTAAGGTCTCAGCGTTCGCTAGGCCATGACCTCATTGACAAGAAAATAATCTCAACGGTCTATGTAATGGAATTATTTTGATCAGGCCTGTGGGAGAGAAGAAGAGGTGAGGTATCTTCTATGGATCAGGCTGATGCGGGTCCGTAAAGTCATCGACTTCTTCCAGACGATGGAAAAGGACATCAGAATCACCTACCTTTTCACCAGAATAGTGAAGCTCATAGCCGTCGAACTCTACTGCACTCACACGGCCGCCTGCATCTTCTACTACTTGGCCACAACGCTCCCCGAAGAGAAAGAAGGGTACACTTGGATCGGCAGCTTGAAGCTCGGAGACTACAGCTACTCTCGCTTCAGAGAAATCGACCTGTGGAAACGCTACGTTACTTCTCTCTACTTTGCCATCGTCACCATGGCCACGGTAGGCTATGGTGATATACACGCGGTGAACCTAAGGGAGATGATATTCATCATGATATACGTGTCGTTCGACATGATCCTCGGTGCCTACTTGATAGGCAACATGACGGCCTTGATCGTCAAGGGGTCGAAAACGGAGAGGTATAGGGATAAGATGAGAGATCTGATAAAGTACATGAACAGAAACAAGCTTGGAAGGGAGCTTCGTAATCAGATCAAAGGCCACCTCCGTCTTCAGTATGAGAGCAGTTATACTGACGCCGCTGTGTTGCAAGATATTCCGATATCCATCCGTGCGAAGGTATAAAAATGGATCTACTTATTACCAGATGGAATCAAGTGTCTCTGTATACGCACTTGATGTATATATTTTTTTTTCTTCGCAGATATCTGAGTCTCTGTATAGGTCGTATGTAGAGAATGTCCCTCTTTTCAGAGGTTGTTCGTCGGAGTTCATCAACCAGATTGTAAGTTAAATGGCCCCGTGAGGTCCCAAAGTTTTACTCATTCACTGAATAAATGACACGCTTTTTAACAGGTAAATCGGGTGCATGAGGAATTTTTCTTACCGGGCGAAGTCATTATGGAGCAGGGAAACGTAGTGGATCAGCTTTATTTCGTTTGTCACGGCGTCCTCGTACGTACTATAAATCGTCTTATTACACACATGTTTTTTTTTTACTTAGCTCTTAATCTTCTAGCAAACTGTGAGTTTGATCTAATCTGAGATTTTTCATTTTGAAGGAGGAGGTTGGTATAGCAGCAGATGGATCAGAAGAAACAGTTTCACTTTTAGAGCCTAACAGTTCGTTCGGAGAGATTTCGATACTGTGCAACATTACGCAGCCGTACACCGTTCGCGTGTGTGAACTTTGCAGGCTCCTGAGGATCGATAAGCAGTCCTTTTCGAACGTTCTTGAGATATATTTTCACGACGGTCGAAAGATTCTGACCAACCTATTGGAGGTAATAATGATGAAACAACTCTCAAGTTCGTCTGTGTATTTTAGACGCGACATTCTTGAAAGCATTTTTCCGGGCATGGTTTTCCCATGTAAATTTGATGATAGGGCAAAGAGTCGAACTTGCGAATAAAGCAGTTAGAGTCCGATATTATATTTCACATCGGAAAACAAGAGGCGGAACTTGCGCTTAGAGTGAACAGTGCAGCTTACTATGGAGACTTGTATCAGCTTAAGAGCTTGATTCGAGGTGGAGCTGATCCGAACAAGAAAGACTATGATGGAAGAACAGCCTTGGTATGTAATAATTTAGGAAACCCGAAAAACATAAAAAAAAAAAATGCTTTCTTTTTTATCATTTTTTGATTCCACAGCATCTTGCTGCATCTAGAGGATATGAAGACATCAACATTTTCCTCATACAAGAAGGCGTAGACGTAAACTCAGAAGGTAATCTAAAAAGCCACTAAAAAAAAAAAACTTCGCCTTGATCTTGATTTCAGATATAATGCATCGCTCTTGTACAGATAACTTCGGCAACACGCCTTTGCTCGAAGCGGTCAAGAACGGGCATGAGAGAGTAGCTTCGTTGCTTTCGAAGGAAGGGGCTGTGTTAAAAATGGATAATGCTGGTAGCTTCTTGTGCGATATTGTAATAAGAGGGGACTCGGATCTTCTGAGGCGGGTTTTATTACATGGGATCGACCCGAATTCGAAGAACTACGATCGAAGAACCCCTCTTCACATAGCTGCATCCCAAGGGCTTTACTTAATGGCAAAGCTGCTCTTAGAAGGTGGAGCTAGCGCTCTTGCAAAGGATAGGTACTAAAGATATTACAGCCCGTCGGTTATAAATCTGCGAGTCGACTTAAAAACGTATTTTTTTTCAGATGGGGAAACACTCCAATCGACGAAGGTAGAATGTGCAGTAACAAAAACATCATCAGACTTCTTGAAGAGGCGAAGAAAGGTCAATTATCGGAGTTCCCTGATCAAGCACAAGACGTTAGGCTAGGTACTTTCGAACGTCGATCAAAGTCTCCCTATTCGATATATATCTATTCGCTTGCAAACTGCAGTTTTTCCAACAAAATTTTAACGGTGTAGCAGAGAAAGCGAAATGCACCGTTTTTCCATTTCTTCCATGGGATTGCGACGATCACGATGATGAGGGAAGTAAGAGAAGGAGAAGACGTGGAATAGTAATGTGGATTCCTCGTAGCATCGAAGGGCTGATTAAGGAAGCAGCTGAGAAGCTGAAGCTGGGGGACGACTACGATTCGTTATGTATATTATCTGAAGATGGCGGTGAGATTCTTGACGTCGACATGATCAAAGATGGTCAGAAGGTGTACATTGTCAATGCAAAGGATTAAAGATAGAAGCAGATGGTGATTATTTTTTATCATTTAGGTCTCCCATTGGAGCTTTGGCTTTCCATACATCTGAACAAGCTGTCCTGATTATGTGAGTTGAAGTAACCTCAGACTAACTTCCACTATGATTGATAACTGAAGCTTTCTCTTCTCTACTACTGACAGAATGTGTGTCCACGCTGTGAAAGAAAAAAAAGCTTATGAGTATGAAATCTTCGATATAAACGTGATCTTGCGAGAAGACCTAAGTTAAAAATCCTAACGGTAAGGTAAAGGCTTTCGAGGAAGAGATACAAGTGTCCCATTTTATGTAGAAAATCCTGACGGATCTTTGTCGTTATTGCACGATCTGAATGGATCTGTTACATTAAGGTATCGTACAATCATTGTAGTAGTTAATGGATGTGCTTCGACAATATAAAATCTTTTTAAGAGTTTTTTCATATAAGTCTCTCGATAGACAATTATTCTATTATTTAAATATTCAATCTGTAATCCGGGATAAAATTTCATTTTTTCCGAAGTCTTTCATCTCAAATTCTTGTTTCAAACATGTAATAGCTTTATTTAACTCTTGAGGAGTTCCTATAATTTTTAAGTCATCAACATAAACGAGAATGATGACAAACTCATTTTAACTTTTAAACTTTCATGAAGGTGGTGACGGAGAAAAATCATGGTTATTGGCCTTGTCTTGGTTCGATGTCGTATTTGCATCTTTTATAGTATCTCTAAGACCTTTTGATTCTAAGTGAATTTCGACATCTAAAATTCAGAAAAGATAGTTGTTGTCTGTGATATGAGAGCAACAATATCAAGCTTTTGAAGATTCGACATCTTACTATCATAAAATATAAAGACACGTTAAATTTTAATAACTAGTATTTTACGCACACTCGATTCGTGTGCTCTAATATATAAACAAATATAATATTACTTCTTAATATTTTGACTTATTTTAATAGATGAAATTATAACCTTAATTTTAATTATTTAATATTTTTATTAATATAATAAACAATTGATTTGATATGATATAATTAAAAGAAAAAGGAATAACATGATAATCACTAGTACAAAATAGATCATAGGCGCTGGTTCTTATGGGGTATGGGCGACGGTTTTACGGCGACGCCCAGAGCCCCAACGCACATTCCTGAACAATGGGCGACGGTTGTTACCCGTCGCCAATAATGAACAACCGTCGCCTATAGTTAATTATAGGCGACGGTTGTTGCGACGGTTGTGTGCAACAACCGTCGCCTATAGTTGCCATTATAGGCGATGGTTTTCGTGGACAACCGTCGCCTATAATAAACTATAGGCGACGGTTGTTCTTACAACCGTCACTTTTTTTATATTTTTTTTTAAAATACCAAATTTGTTTTTACGATATCCCATCAAACCTGTAATCAACCCAACTATTCTTCCAAATACAATCATACATTCTTCCAAACACAGTCATACAATCCAACAAACACATTTCAATAACTAAAATATTCAACTAATCCACAAAGTAATAATATACAACTCACAAAGTTTAACAAAAATATCTAAAACTATGATAACTCACATGGCTAAACAAACGACATTGAAGTACTCGGCCCACAACTCTCGTATTTTTTCAATGGATGCATCATTGTAAGCATATCCAGATAATAGCTCTAACATTATATAAGAATACAATTAAAGCCTAAATACATAATAAGAATTACTTTAAAATTCTCAAAGTTGGTTGGATTATCATACCTTCACCAAGTCGCCTCTCTCGCCTCCGACAGAACTAATAATATCGTACATATAACGCATTACGTAGTAGCCACACAATTCTGAACCGGGAGGTTGTCGTGGGCACTAAGTGTTACAATAAATAAAATATAGTATATATGTTAGTTATAATTCATAAATTAATTTGTAAAATCATAAAAAAAAAAAGTTAACCTTGCATGCTTTCCAAGTAACAACGGATGTCTTCTTCTTACTTTGAAGTCCACCCACGAAAGTCGCCGTCTTTATTACCCTGAAGCGCAAAAGTATGTGACAAGGCTATTATATTAAAAACAAAATTTTAATACGAATTTTTATTTAACAACACTTATGAGTTTAGTCGGTCACGTATCCCTATCTTCCTAACACCAAGCTTTGGAGCCAATGGGTCGAACACAGACACTGTGTTCGCGGCAAACTCAATCACCAACAAAATCCAATGACTCCTAAATAAACACCATTAAATTATCAAATATTACATAAATACGAATATATGATAGAAAATATTTATATCTTACCCTTCACAATAAGGAGCAAAAATATAACTGTACGACTGGCCTAAATCTCTTAAAGCTGCAGCCATGTTGCTAATTTCCCTATCGACCTTTTGCTCACGGACCATCAAACTTAGAATATTGGGATTGAAGCACTTGAAGTCCGATGACTCTTGTTGTAGATACCTTTGTAAAATATTATAAAATAAACATATGAATTTAACGCCAAATAAATAACTTGTAATGCTTTGTTACAACCAAAATAAAAATACATCAGGAATAGTTGTACCACTGAAGAATCCAAACTCACGAGTTTGAACAAATCTCGAATGTCCTTGACGTCGATGAAAGTCAGATATTGCTCACACTCCGGATTGTAATAAACATCTCTCATACTGAATACGAAAGATGCATGTAGTCGATCTTCGCGAGACGAGAGGGCCTCGAACAGAAAACGACAATGATCGCCTAGACAAGCAACTACCCTCGAATCAAAGCATGCAATGTCATCTTCATTTATCGGCACATTGGAGGACTTCATCGGTGACTTTCCTTTCCGTGAGTAAGTCTTTAGTGGTGAGGGAAGTGACTACATAAGAAATATAAATTTTAGTAAACAATATCAAAAAATCAATATTATATTGTTTTTCTTACCGGCGAATGTATCAACTCTCTGGGCCACTGTAGAAGCTATTATGCGCATCTCCCAACATCGCAAGATTTGTGGTTGAGACAGGAAGCTAGAACCCATCTTTCCCAAAAGCAATGATATCAATAGAGACAACCATGTTGTCTCTCACGACTGGGACTGAATGAACGTAAGTTCGTCCCTCGACGACCGTCCCAAGAGCGACGACCTCTAATGTCCCCCCGATGTTCAACATCAGTCGTACTTTAGGATGCTAAACAATTTCAAAAAAATTAATGGTTAATACGAAAAATTTTAGACATTAAACATTAAATATCTTAAATTTTACCGAAACGTCCATTGATGCGGGAAATGGATCAATAGCCGAACCATGAGAACTCCGAATAGTGTAGCCGGGAGCGTCGGAAGTAGGGTTGTTCATGTTAACTTCTTGCTCCATATTAGGCATTGGAATTCCCATTTGAGCAAACATGGCTCTCATCTGCATCGAAACTTGAGCCGCCACTCGAGCCTCAACCTCGGCCACCATCTCATCCCTCAATCGAGCCTCCATCTCTGCCCTCATCTGATCCATGGAGATACTACTCGAATAAGAACCCCTCGATCCCTCGAATAAGAACACACTCCGAATCGTCTCATTCTTTCCAACACCTCTAACTCGTCCTGGATGATCGAGTTTTCCTATAGCATTGGATAATGCATCATGATGTCTAACGGGAATAAATTCTCCCCCACTCTGCTGCTCGTGAACGCGTGCCTGTGCAAATGTTATATAATAAGAACAAAAATACGCGCAAAAATTAATATTTTTGTTTAATAGAAGTAATACACTATAAGATGACTTACAACTTTTTCTGCTAGATCGCGAGTGGGGCGGACGGGGCGGGGAATCCCTGGTTTTTTATCCTCGCGGGGCGGGGACGGGGGAACATCTCTCCCCGTTGGCGAGGACGGGGACGGGGGAACATCTCTCCCCGTTGGCGGGGATGGGACGGGGACGGGGACTATAGTCCCCACCCCGTGGGGATCCCCGCCCCGTTCCCCGATATTATTATACTATATATAATATTTAAATAATACATATAATATTCAATTTATAATATAAATAATATTTATTATACCTAATTTATATTATTATAATATATAATATTTAAAATATAATGTAAATAATATATTTAATTTACATATTATAATATAAATAATATTTTTTTTAAAAAATATTTCGCGGGGCGGGGATCCCCGCGGGGGTGGGGATGGGGACGATTTCGTCCCCGTTTACTTGGCGGGGACGTGGACGGGGATTCCCCGTAGACGCGGGGACGGGGATGGGAATTAGATCCCTGTCCCCGCCCCGCCCCGTTGACATCCCTAGTTACTATAAACCCCTCACCAATAATATATAACTAGTATTTTTACGCACACTCAATGCGTGTGCAATAAAAAAATATATAATATTTTATATTTTAAAAGTTTTTTAAATTGAAATATTTAATTGCTGAAATTTTAATTAAATGATAAAATTGGAATAAATGTACAATTGAAGGGTAAAATTGTAAAAAAAATATGACATACCAAATCAATTGAGCAGTTACTCTAGGATGCTGACCAAATAGATGATGAATACGATAATATTTTCCGGTTGCTGGTAACAATAATTAATATCAAGATATCAATGCAAATACTTAATGTCATGCAATAGCGATTATTTAAAAGGGCAAATTCCCTTTCAGTACCCATCGAATTTTAAACTTCCAGTTCAATACCTATCGAATTATTTTTTCCTGTTCAGTACCCATCTGTGAAAAGTTATGTGTTTAATATCCTCAAACAGTGAAATGACAAAAATAATCTTTCTCACAACAAAATTGGACATAATGATAACAATTGGTATAATAACGACAACAGTTGGTGTAATGTCCAGTTTTGTTTATATAAAATTATAATAACATTATTTATTGGTATAATAACAATAACAGTTGGTATAATAGCGACGATAGTTGGTATAATGTCCAGTTTTATTTGTAAAAAATTAGAATAAAGTTGTTTGTTGGTATAATAGTGATAACAGTTGGTATAATAACGACAACAGTTCGTACTGAACATTGACAAGACCATTTTAGGTATTGAACAGGAAGAAATTCGCCAAATGGTACTGAACAAGAAGAAATAATTGAGGTGATATTTAAGAGGAATTTGAAACTTCGATCGGGACTGATTAGGAATTTGCCCTATTTAAAAAGCTAAATTATCAATTATTCTAATGTAGTAGAACCGTGACCGTTGTTTGTAAATATTATTGATCAAAAGCTTTAAAATAGTGCGAAATGCCAACATGAATATTATTTATTTAATTCCCTCACCTTTGACGTCACGTGTTTCCTCAAAAGCGCGTAACTAATACATTGGTTTTCTTAAGCTAAGCTCTGTCATAGTAATTAATTTAATAAGAATTTTGGTCACTTGAACATAGAATTGGTCAGAAAGTCAAACCTCTGCCTTACTCGGCTGGGCTACCCTCTATTCCTCTCTATTTACATGCATTGTTATATTTAATAATAATAATACATTATTAAACAAAAGGACTTCCCATTCAGAACATATTCAACGGTCAAAATTTCAATTCAAACCTTACCAACGTTAAAAATACCCCATATTTCCTCTCATCATAACTTTTGAACGATTCTTCCCAAGTCTTTAATCTTCCCAATTATTCTCTACACGCGCCTTTCAACCTCGCCAGTCTTACTTTCATACATAGCAACATTACGCGCCAGCCAGCACAATGTGTGTGTATATATATATGTATATAATCCAATGACATTTGATACAACATAACTCTATCATCAATAAGAATCATTCGAATTCCTTTTTTTTTTCGACTTTTTCCCCCATTTTACGATGACTTTTCCGTGGAGGCGAAGAAGGCATACACCTCCCAAGGCCTCGAACAGAATAGCAACGGACGGTTTGAGCTTCGAATTAACGATTCCATCGCATTTTTTGTGTCCGATATCTCTAGATTTAATGAAAGACCCCGTTTCTTTAGCGACGGGGATAACGTACGATCGCGAAAACATCGAAAGATGGCTTGACCATGGAAGCCCGACATGTCCAGTGACCAACCAAGTTTTGACAAGCTTCGACTTACTGCCCAACCATGTCCTAAGAAAGATGATCCAAGAATGGTGTGTGAAGAACAAGTCCTACGGCATTGAGAGAATCCCAACTCCGAAAATTCCAATCACATCGTTCGAAGCTTCGGACATTTGTGCGCAAATCAAAGCAGCCGCACAAAGCGCGGACGAGGCGGCGTGCCTTGAACTGTTGGGAAAGATCAAGAATTTGGCGAGGGAAAGCGAACGAAACAAGCGCTGCCTCGTCGAAAATGGGATCGGCTCTCACTTAGCGGAAATGTTCGAGGCATTCTCAAAACTCGATGACCATAATATGGCTTTGTCTGAGGACATTTTGAGAGCTTTCACATGGTGTTTTCCGCTGGGCGAACGGGGCGTTTCGACGCTGAAATCGCGGGCTTCTTTACGTCGGATTTCAAAGTGCTTGGCGTGCGAAGAACCTCTTTCCTTGAGGCAAAACGCCGTTTTTCTGCTGAAAGAACTTCTTCTCGAAGATCAAGAATCGACCGACGGCCTAGTAGAAATCGAGGGCTTCGAGGAAATGCTGGCGAACATAGTGAAAGAGCCGATTTGCAACAAAACAACACAAGCATGTTTGATCGTTATCCATCGCTTGATTTCAAGAAGCCCCGCCGCCAATTCAAGGTTCGTCGAAATAGGTCTAACATCAATACTACTTGAAAGACTTATTGATGGGAATGGGAATAAGAGCATATGCGAGAAGGCTTTAGGGGTTTTGGACAACATATGCAACTTAGTACGAGGAAGAGAAGCTATGTACGACAATGCGCTGACTATTCCTTTATTGGTGAAGAAGATACTGCGCATATCTAATGGGGCCACAGAGCTTATTGTTTCGATCCTTTGGAAACAGATTAGGTTGGGAGGTAAAGAAGAGTGCATTGTTGAAGCTCTGCAAAGTGGTGCTTTTCAGAAGCTTTTGGTGGTGCTGCAAGTTGGCTGTGGAGAAACAACAAAGGAGAAGGTGAATGAGTTGCTTAAGATGATGAGTTTGCAATTGCATGGAGATCAAATTAATGACTGCTTTGATTCTTTTAAGTACGTTAAAAGATCGACTTGATTAGGGAGATATTGATTGGTAATAATTTGTTAGTAGCTTTTAAGGGGAGCGTAGCTATCTATATTTAGGAATACAAATTCTATTGACATTCTTTTTGTATTTATTTATTATTATATTAGACCCTTCATTTTCTGCATTTTTGTCTGATTTAATGAATTTATTAGAATATATTTTTAGTTTACGAGTGGATGTAGATTTTATTTCTTTGAAAATCTTGTTGATATGAGTCAAACACTTGCTACATGATGGTATCGAAAATCCGTTTAACACCATTCAATATCCACGGGGCGGAAAATAAATATATACCGCCAATAAATTTATGGTAAATGCTATATCAGGTCGCATATGAGTTGTAAGATATATTAATGTTTTAATAGCACTAACATATAATACTCTAGGACCAATGAGTTCTTTCACATTTTCACGAGGTCTACGGATCGAAATCCATGTAAAACCTTTTCAATACATTTTTAGTTTAAGTCTACTGATGTATAAATATCTCATTATTTAAATATTTAATGTGTATTACAAAATAGAGTTCGTTTTCCCAATGTCTTCCATTTTGAACCCATTTTTCAAACAATCAACAACTTTTGATAACTCTTGAGGAGCTCAAATTATGCTGATACCATCAACTTAACTGCAATTATGACAAATTTATTTTTAGATCATTTTATAAATATGTAAGTGCAAGTTTGATTATTTTTATGCCCCTATTTCGATGAGTATTTGCTTAGGCTATTGTACCACATATGTCCAAGTTGATTCAATTAATAAAGCAATTTGTTTAGTTTAACTTAATACTAATCAAGGGGCCCTGAATTCTCAAACAATTGCAACTTATCGAGAAGTTTCATACATCATGTGTTAGTGTCAAGTAAGACATATAAATAAGTAGTGAGAACACCACATATAATGTATTTCATGTACCGATACAACGAGAGTTACTACATTCACCACATGATAATATATTTCCTCGTAATCAATATCATGTCTTTGTAATTAATCTTTGCAACAATTCGTGCTTTGTATCTCTCACAAATTCACCTTTTTAATATCTTGTTGGATAAAAATGCATTTATATCCAATGAAATTACATTTTGAGGTATGTGGACAGTACGTCCGAAAACTTTTTCGTTTATTCAAGTGATTTTAATTCTGACTTGGTCACATCTTTCCATTTTGGCTAATATTTTCTTTATGTACATTCTTTGACATACTTTGGTTTAATCCTCATGCTCATTCATCTCATGTTTTGCTACGTTAAATGAAAATATTTCATCAATGTTGATTTTATCTCTATTTCATCTAATTCCACTTTGGGTATTGTTATCACTTCATTATCATAATTTTTAAAAATTTTAGGTACCTGATTTTATTGTCACAATCATTTATGGACTTTTCTAGAGTTGATAAATCATCGATTGGATCATTCTTATTATTTTCTCTTTTTTTTTTCGAGAGAACCCGAGGACTTGCCACGCTTCAGCTGTAGCTTAGGCTCAATACTATTCTTCGTATGTTCTGCAAGAACATCAATTGTCGTATGAGGTTCAACAGCTGATATATGTGATTCATACACTCTTTTGGGTAAGCAAAACTATTTAGCTAAACTTTGAGAGTGAATTATCTTTTGAACTTTCAGTTCATATTCTTTTGTTCGGTGATCATAATGATTTGACGATAATTCTCTCCAACTATATTTCATTCTACTTGTTTCTTTTCTCCCCATAATGTCGGATGTTTCGATTCATCAAAATGACAATCGAGAAATCCAATTATAAATAAATCTCCGGTTGGATATTCTGAATATTTATGATGGACAGAGATTCAAATTCGAAATATGTTAGGATCGATTACTGTGTTTAGAGCGGGGTGGGGGTGAATAAACACTGGCTTATTTTTCGGTTTATAGGTTTCTGGTGTGATCGATTACTAAGATCAGATTCTCAGTTGCCTGGATTCTGATTATGTAAGAGTGCAGGCCGGTTAGTGTTGTTCAGTGTTTGAGTATTGAGTGCGCGGAATTTGTTTCTGGAAGTTCGGAACTAAATCTCCTACGTCTTCCTTCTTCCCCTCAAGGAAAGATTTCACTAGCAACTGGATTTACACGTTACACTGAGTACTCTACTCACTAACTGTAACCTACTAAAGCTAATGCAAACAAGACGTTGTATAAAACAATCCACCTATAACTTCAACAGCTTCTTAAAGTCCGTTGTGTACAAATCTCTCAAACTTTCAAATCGCTCTTGATAAAATGTTGAGAGAGAACTTCTGAGTTTGTTTGTGTGCAAGTTGAGTTTTCAAGCGTTCAAAAGTTATCTTCAATCTTCACGCTCTGATGTATTTATACTTGTTTGAATTTGATCCGTTGTGTGAAGACTCTGATCAGTTTCCTGACAATGTCGTTTCCCGAAATAGGCTAGTTTCATATTCTGGTTCAGGCTCTTTGCAGACTATGCCTTTAACCAAAGAAGGCATACAAGTTGCTAACGTCTTTTTTGTCTGCAGCCTTGACTTAAATGCATTTGTACTGCATTGTTCTCCTTAATCGACACATTTTTTAATCTGACTTCTGGGCTTCTGGTTTGATGTTTAGTTCCTGACTCTTCAAGCATAAGTCACCAGTTGCCTTCGCCTTGTTCTCCGGGTCACCGGTTTCTGAATTGGTTCCTGATTTCTTCAAACGTCCTTGACCAGTTGCTCCTTATTGGGTTCTTTAAGTTTTATTATTGACCGAAACTTTTAATTCATGGGTTCTGAATTCCTTAACAACATATATTCTCATCCTACTTTTAGGTCTCATCTTAGTGCATTGTGATGGAGTAATTGGAATATATACGGCACATTAAAAAATTCTCAGATGAGAAACATCTTATTCATGACTGTAAACTATTTGTATATGAGATATATCATGATTAACTAATTTTCCTGATGCGGATTACCGTCGTTGCATGAAACATAGCTTGTTGTTAACAAGATGAGAGAAGTTTTGACTTAATCAATAATGGCCCTGCAATTGATTGAAGTCTTTTAGTCAATGATTCTTCAATACCGCTTTATGCATGAATATTTTTCACATGATGATCAACGTCAATTTCAATGAACATGCAGTAATCTATACATGTCTTGAAAGTAAGTTCACCAGGTTTATCACAACATATTTTCTTTTTGAATAATCCAAAAAATGTGACCTTAATCGATTCACCTAAGCATTCTGGCAAATGGGACGTTGCGTATTGATAAGAAATATACATGACACTATCTAACTGATGCATCAATCGATACTAAAATAATTAAATGTTCCACATTATGGATGTATCGGTCCACATATATCACTATCTATACGCTCCAAAAATACTATAGATTCATTATTTAATTTCACTGGTGATGACCGAAAAATTAAGTTCTTTTTTTAGAGCAAGCAACACATTATAATTCATTAAATAGAAATTTTTTTTGGTTTCTCATTAAGTGCCCACCCATATAAGGTTATCTTATAACCTTTTAGACCATCTCCAACCGTACCCCAAAACTCAAAAAATTGGGTAAAATGGTCCAACTGTACTTGAAACTCAAACTCAAAATGAGTTTTTTGACTTTCTCTCTCCTATATAAACCCATTTTTGCGTTTGAACTCATTTTTTGAGTTTGTACTTTTATAATTGCTTTAGCGACCTTTATTTATTTTTAAATAATAAATCAATCATAAATAAAAATAAAATAATAAATAAAAATATATTGCTTAATTATTATAAGATATATTATATCGTATTATTTATTTTTTATATTTCATTTATATATAATACAAAAATTAAATATTATTTTGTAAAGTTATTAAATATGTGGGTAGAATTGAAAAGTTACAAAAATTGGTATGGAAGTGAATATTACGCGAATATAATTTTGAGTTTTGGAATGAGTTGAACGGTTGGAGATGAATTACTGCATTTTGAGTTTGAGAATGAGTTTGAGTTTGAAAATTAACGTTTGGGTTGGAGATAGTGTTACCCAAGAAGTCTAATAAATCCTAGGCTAGGTGTTCTAAGCTTTGTAATTTGGGGTTTTCTTTCGCACTAATCTCGCCAAATCACTCGACCCAAAGCCGCAGCCGTGCAATTACATCACTTTACGCCGCTCGCTGCCTCTTTGTTCCCAGCGGAGAGTCTCGTACGTTTCCTGGGTGCGAGATTTCTTGTCCGTAGTAATAAGAGAAAGGTAACAGATAGACTAGTTTCTAGCTACACATCAATCAAATTTCATTTGTAAGATTTAATCTTTGAAAACGTTTACACATGTTTCTTCATTTTATTTCATCCTACTTTGTTTATCCTATATAAGACAATGCGTGGGGTTGCAGACGGATTAGGTTTTTGAGCTTATCTTGGTTCTTGATTTTCGATCTGATATTTGAGATTTGAAATGGGTTTCCCTTTAATTTCATCTGGGATTTTGCATACAATTGAATTCTATCTTTATGTTTGTGTATTTGCGTCTTCATAGAAGCAGCCAAAATCTGGTCTAAATCGAATTATTGAATAAATAATCAGTTTTGAAGACTTGAATCTCTGAAACCATGGTTATCTTTGTTCTACTACTTCAAGATAATCTAGACAAAATATTGCTTGGGTTGAATTCTTTGGGGCATTTTGTGTAGTGCAACCTTTTCACCTGAGAATGTTGAGTCGAGCCATTCTCTGCTATGGGTAGTTTTGTTGTCTATGTTGTAGTACGGTGCTCTGAAATTACCATTACTAACATGGTTCACCGTCGCGGATGCGGACATCGACGCAGACACGAGCGATACGGATACGTTGATTGTCACGGCGTGGTCGCGGACGATACGCATTTTTTTTAAAAAATTATAAAATATATTAGTTTTTCTGCGACTATACAAATGTTAGAACACAAATTGTGTAATGTGTTGCGTATTGCGTATTGCGTTTTAGTTTGTTCATCACAATGTTGCGTATTGCGTAATCTAATGTTCATCACAATGTTAACATAAATGTTAACTTTTATTTTGTTCATCACAATGTTTTATAAAGCGTATTGCGTAATGTGTTGCGTTTTAGTTCCGATGTTGCGTAGCGTATTGCGTGGGTATTATGGACAAGCCACTTACAACACCAAAAACATAATATACGACCACACAAGCAATTATGATATACTTTTGTTTTGTTTTATTCGTTCTTTCATTTTATGTCTCTATGGAAAAAGACATGTATAAATTTCTTATGTATATTTAATTAAAATACTATCATATAGTAGATATATGTGATAATAAATGTTTAAAATGTTAAAACATCTTTTAGTAAATTTTTTCAGGTTTGTGCACATATATAACTTAAAATACACAAATTGTGTAAAATTACGCTAAATTGCGGTAAATCACGCTAAATTGTGCAAAATAGAACGCTTTCGATGAAAAAAACGCTATTTCATGAGTTTTAACGCGTTTTCGAATATATTTACGCTATTTTGCGCTACGTAGAGTGCTATATTATGCTATTTAAAATACTGATTCATCAACATTATTATTATTATTATTATTACTATTATTATTATTATTTTTGTTGTTGTTGTTGTTGTTGTTGTACATGCATTGCACACGTACCAAAATAATATTTGAGATTGACATGATGAATTCAATTATGACGACATGGTTTACCTAGAGAAATAACAGTCGTGTCATAGTAACTAAGTTGTATGGGCGAACATAATATTTTTTAATTTTTTTATCCCAATGATGATATTGTTGTCGAACTAATGATTTCGATCATATTTTATTTGAAATGTAAATTTCTTGTTAAAATCGTATGGAGTTGTTAAGAAAGTTTGTTGTTAAAAAGATAATTATTAATAATTATGTTGAGAAATTGAGATAATGATGTTGAAAAAAAAATAATTTCGAAAAGATTTATGGGAAAAAATGAAAATAATAATAATTAAAACGGAAAAGTTGATTAGTTTTGTAATATCATGCAAATGTTATTTAGTTTTGTAATAGTGGTATTAAAAATAACACTAATTGTGTTATTATCTTTGAAATTATAATCCATTTGCAGTCCAATAATAAAATTAATTGATTCATTCTTTAATTAATTAATAGCCCAAAAATACTTAAGCCCAAAACAATAAGCCCAATTATAAAAAATACCCAAAAAGGTGAAACTAGAGAGAGCTTTTTATCATTAAAAAAAACCCCCAAAAAAAAAAAAATCATACGCCTTCTCTATTGCGAGATGCTAAAGCCGCCGCCATCACGTTCACGACCTTCAACCCACACGTTATAGATCGAAAATCCGATATTCCGGCCGGTAAGCCAATAAATCGTTCGCTTCATTCCGAGATTTGGCCGCGACGCCGAAGAATCTCCCGCAACAGAACCGTAACCGCACCAACCCGTATCTCCGGCGCGGTGAGGGCCGATCCCGCTCCGTTACGGCCGCGACGGCCGAGATATCTCCATGATTACTAACGATGATACTCTTATTGTTTATTGTTTTCAGAAAATCGATTTAAAAGCAATAGAATGTTTCCTGTATTTGTTGTTGCAGATTTCAGATGCAGTTGAACATTGCTGAATGTTGTTAGCAGGGTTAAAAATATTTCCTAGAATGTCATTTTCCCGGCTTTTTAGAGGAAACCATGTATTCTCGTCAGTTGGAAATTCTCAAATTGAGGCGCTCTTTTCGTGGAGGTGACCATCGCGCACTATTTAGTTATTGTTCTTGCCATTCTTATCTCATCATCATATATAACGGTATCTCTATTTTGTGTCAAGGTGCCCGGGCAATATTGTGGGTAGCACTAGAAGCATCATCCCAAAAGATGGATGCAATTTTCAAAACAATGGCCTGATTAAGCTGCATACGCTTCGAAATTACACCACGAATGCACCAACTGCTACAGAAAAGAAATCGAAGAAGACACTTATCTACTTGACAGGGCTTGTCTTTGCCATGGTGGGGTGTAGTTACGCCGCTGTCCCTCTATACAGAAGGTTCTGCCAAGCCACGGGGTATGGTGGCACAGTTCAACGTAAGGAGAGTGTCGAAGAAAAAATCGCACGCCATGCTAAGGACGGGACAGTAACTTCAAGAGAGATCACCGTGCAGTTCAATGCAGACGTGGCAGATGGGATGCCTTGGAAGTTCACTCCAACGCAGAGGGAGGTAAGGGTTAAGCCAGGTGAGAGCGCACTTGCATTTTACACGGCGGAGAATAGAAGTTCGAGCCCTATAACAGGCGTGTCGACTTATAATGTGACTCCGATGAAGGCCGCCGTTTATTTTAATAAAATACAGTGCTTTTGCTTCGAAGAGCAACGTCTTCTTCCCGGGGAACAGATTGATATGCCCGTGTTCTTTTACATCGACCCCGAATTTGAGACCGACCCGAGGATGGATGGGATTAACAACTTGATTCTTTCTTACACATTTTTCAAGGTTTCTGATGAGTAGTAGTTAATCTGCTCTGTTTCTGTTAAGACAAAAAGTATACTTTACAGAGCATTTTGTCCTTTTAGGAAGGAAAATAAATGTGCAAAACAAGTTGTTATTCAATCAGTTTTGGTTTTCATTTTTCTTCTTGAGTTTTCCTCGTGTGATTTATAGTGTGCAAGCATAGATATCATAATATCAATGGATTTTTTATATATACCTTTGTGATGGTTATGGTGAGATACTCTCCAAATCATATGTGATGTACCGTAAAAATAGGATTAGTTTTTCATAAATGATTATAAATTTCCCACCATATGAATTCTATCATATTTTATTGGGTTGAAATTTCTTTTATATTTTACACACAAACTAATAACACCTTGATCAGAAAATCCAACGATACAGAAGGTACATGTATCACAGTCAATAGACTTCAATATATATATATATATATATGTAGGTTTCTTAAAATTCATCCACATGTCCTTATTCTATTTATATGTTAACGATTGAATCCTAAAAAATTCGATTCGAATAAATATCGAATATTCAAATTCGATTATTATTTTATTTTATTTTCCATTAAATCTATTCAATAAAACAATATAAATAATATTATATTTAAATACATACTGGATTTTAAGATATTATATTTAAATATATAAAAAAAATTATTTTTAAATTTATATTGAATAATAATAATATATTGTATTTAGATAAATATTGAATTATTTTAAATATATATCGAATTATAATATGTTATATTTAAATATATATTGAATTATTCAACCCGAATATTCGGTAAATATTCGAATCGAATATCGTGATATTTGAATTCGTATTCAAATATTATTCAAATCAGAAAAAAATATTTTTATCCATCGATATTCGAATAGTTCGATTTTGAATCTTGAATCAAACCGAAAAAATTCAATTCATTTGCAACCCTACTTTAAAGTGACAATACTGTAATTAATACGTCTCAATATTGCACTTCCCATCTGATCCACACACTGGCGGAGCCATGTGGGGTCCATGGACCCAATGAATTTTTTTTTCTTTTATCATTTTTAATAAAAATGTACATAGTTTACTTAATATATGTAAAAGGACCCCCACTAAAATATTATATTTAAATTTTAACCTCACTGATATTAATTTCTAGCTCCGCCATTGTATCCACATACACTACGCCGTCAACGGAAGTCAATGCTACTCTCCGCTCGCGTAGCGCATCCACGTGTTGGGCGAGCACTTTTGGTCCATTGTTGTTGGGAATTTTATACGCACCGAAATTCCGTCCAAAACTCATCACAGAAACATAAAACGGAGAAAATAAGAACACAAAGATTTAATGTGAAAAACCTTCTGTTAACAAAGAGAAAAAAACAATCAGGGCAACAAGGCTGCAGAAAATCCACAATATGAAACGTACAATACACATTTTTTCTACGATCGTCTACACCCAAATCCGACAGCTCACAACCAGATAGTAATTCTACCCGCTAAGTCAAACTCTCACACATCTATGCTGTTGTGAATAAACTACAGGGTATAGTCCTCACTATATAGGTGATGGAACTCTCATGCCTTTCATTTCCAATCGGTGTGGGATAACGATAAAGGCACAAACATGGACCTAAGCCCAACAATTGTCTGCCGCTTCGACAAGCCCTAGACGTATAAGCAAGTCATCACGAGCTGCATCGTGGGGGACGACGTCTCCCTCATCATCGAAAATTGAGCTACGTCAGCATCTCACCGGCATGTCAGTGGTGACTAGTGGGTTCAGCATCATCGACGGGGACCCGGGTTCAGTAAATACAAGTACTTGGGGATTTCGTGATTTGAATCAATTCATGATAATATACAAATTAATTAAATTATAATTGAACAATCTGAATGCTTATTGACCTCCAAGAAAGGATCTTCGATTTCGTCGGATGATGGGATCATAGTTAAGATCCTGGTAATAACGGTTGAGTTTTGACTTATTGATTCATTGGGCCCAATGCTGGGTTAATTAACCCAAAAGTCAAAATTGATCGGTTTTTTTAAATCTAGAAGTCGTCGGTCGTCGAAACTCGAAATTGAAGGAAGATCCGTTATCTAAGTTTTGAGAAAAATCTATCCAATATTAATTTACTCACAATCGATGTCGGGTGAATTAGAAATTAATTTGAGACAATAAAGAGATGATAAATATGTTAAGAATGAGAATGTTTGTCCCACATTGAAAAATCATCTCTTGTTTCACTTGCTTATAAAGGATTACCCTTTGTGGGTTTATGGGCTCATGTGTATTTTGCTTCAAGTGTGAGGAGGTGCTTCGCACCACGAGCCCGAGGCTGAGCCGTGACGTGCTACGTGCGTAATGGACGCTTCGACGGTGCACTTTGTACGTACGCATTATCGTGAGGTGGTATGAGGAGCCAAAATTTATGCTCCGATGAAGTGGCACCGACGGTGATCTGTCACTAGGTGGTTTGCATCGTGGTGGTCACGAGAAAGCTCGGATGATGTGGCAAGCAATGACGTGTACGTGAAGGCAAGAGACGATGATGTGGCACTAACGAGGCGACAAGTGGACATGCACTGAGGTGGAAAAGACTCGTTAGGATCGATGGGGCGCAATGGTTCAACTCTGAAAGAGCCGTTGGTGATGGACCGACCCGACCTAGTAACCTGCGGTTCGAAGTGGTGGGGGACCAGATTGAATTTGAGCAAATAGTCAAAAGATGTGATTATTCACTGAATAGTCCCTACCCAAAGGTTATCTCCCTCGGAGTCGCCCCAGAACCCCTCAAAAACTATAAATACACTCAGACGAGATTAGCAAATTCACTCAAGCATCCTAGCATTAGAAAAATAGAGTATTCACATCCTAGTCATTAGAACCGTAAGAAAACTTTGAATTTCTAATAGATTTTTTTGTTTTTGGCATTATAAGTGACTTTCCCAAAAAGCTCACGCAATACGTTACATAATATTGGAACTAAAATGCGATATATTGCACAATACATATTTTAAAACATTGATACAAACAAGTCGTAAGTCAATTCAATCATGCAAAGAAAAATCAAGGTTCAAATATATCTCGTCCAATCTTACCTTAGAGTAGACATGATAGCAGAAAAGCGGTTTATTAGTTAATATAAACGCGATTTTTAGTTGTCGCGATTAAGTACAGTAGTAGAGTAGAGTCCAACGCCACAACAGACGATAGAAAGGAATCTATCTATCTATGTCATGGTTCTGACAGGAATTGCTTTCAAGTGCACGACTTTCTCCAGCACAAGGCCGAACCTTTCGCTCATGTCCATATCTTCAGGCTTCATCCCTGGCTCGAGCTTCCAGTCGAAATCTCTTACGAATGACGCCAGCATGAGGTGGCTCATCCGGCTACCCAGCGGCATTCCTGGGCACATTCTCCTCCCCGTGCCGAAAGGGATGAACCTAAAATCATTGTCCTTCACGTCTATCTCCTGTTCGATGAAACGCTCAGGCCAAAATATATCTGGGTCTAACCATACGCTCGAATCCCGCCCCATAGCCCAGAGATTGACGAGTATTCTTGCATTCTTCGGTATGTCGTGGCCGTCGATCTTCACGTCGTCGTGATCGTTGGAACGTGGTAGCAGAGGTGCCGGTGGGTAGAGCCTTAGCGCCTCTTTTATGACGGCTTGTAAGTACGGTAAGTTGGACTTGTCCGATTCTTCTATCGGTCTGCCCTCGGAGGGCTTATCTGGGCTGCGCAGCAACTCCGTCATTGCCCATGTGACCACTCCTGCTGATGTCTCCGATCCTCCGAGCACTAAATCCTGCAAATATATATATATATATATATATATATATATGTTCTGGGGAAACTCTGTTTGTTGTACTGAAGATGATCCGCATTTTCTTTCTTACCAGCAACAAATGTTCGATGTCGTTGAGGCTAAATTCGGTTGGGTTTTGTTGGTGAATGGCTAGAAGCGATTCCAACATGTCCCCGTGTTTGATCTCATCGGTCGATCTCAATGTCCGCTGGATTATACCATCCATGATTTCGAACATCCTCCTCGTATGCATCTCTGCCGCCTTGTTAATCCCCTGCGGATCGAACCTACTGAGGACTGGGAAAAAATCCGCCGCATTAGGCAATGCCCAGGCGTGCAACAGTTCCGAGACGACCTTAAATATTTCCTGAGAGGAATCGGTGCCGTAGTCTGCAAAGTCAGAGGGAGAAGAGAGAGTCCCACATGAGGTTAAGCGTTGTCAGGAACATGGCTTCGCTGATATCCACCGCCAAGCCCTTGAAGCTGCAATCTTCCAAGTACACCCTCAGCTTGTGCAGCTTCTCCATGCGCAGGCCCTGAGTAGCGTCGAGCCTTGAGGCAGAAAAGACGTGGTCTTTGCATATCTTGCGGAGTTTTCGCCAGCTATCGTTCGTCGGCAGCCAAAAGACGGACAGCCTCGCGTGGTCAAATGCTTGCGTGACGGCGAGCTGCGGCCTGCTTGAAGACGAATGGTCGTTCCTGTGTAGTAACTCCCTGCAGACTCGGGAGTTGGATGCGATTATCGCGTCCACAGTCCCGAGCCTGAGGTGCATCAGCGGTCCGTAGGTTTTGGCTAGTCGAGCCAGCGATCGGTGAGGCGTGGAGCCTAGCAGGTGGATGTTTCCGAGGATTGGCAAGGGGAATGGGCCTGGTGGGTAGTTGCAGGTCGATCTTCGATTCTGTCGTGGGATGATGTAATATAATCCCAAGATGATCAAGAAAGATGCTATCAGTATTATAGGAGTTGATGTGATATCCATTTTGGTTCTTTTATTTCCTCGCAGTGGCAGTGGCAGTGAAATGAACTTGGTGGTTTTATACCGTTAAGGCCATGACTTTGATTTTTAACTAAGCCCTCGCTAGCATTTAAATAATTGGATAGAAATGGCTTGGGATCCTCTATTTCACTTTCTGTATTCTACTTTGTATTTTAACCTACAAAAATCGTTACACCTTCCCCCGCCTAGTGTTAAAACATCCGTACACATCATTACACCCATAAATATCATTACACCAGTTGTTTAAATAAAAAAAAATCAATATTATATATTTTTTAGTTTAGTATAGAAAAAACAGTATTATATATTAAAATATATAATATTGACTTTTTTTTTTATTAAACACCTGGTGTAATGATATTTATGGATTTAATGATATTTACGAGTGTTTTAACACTGAGCGGAGGAAGGTATAACGATTTTTATATGTTGGAATACGAAGTGGAATACAGAAAGTGGAATAGAGGATCCGAAGCCGAAATCTTGGCATTTTATTCGGTAGAAAGCATGAATCATGACGATGAGATATTGTCTGGCAAGTGGGATTAGTATATTCATGTCTAATTATTATTATTATTATTATTATTATTATTATTATTATTATTAGAACTTGGTTAACATGCAGTTGTTAGGGTAGAGAGCGAAGCTATATGTGCTTTTAATGTTTCTTAGGTTTTTGTATCGGCAATAAATAGGCTAATAGTTAAAAGAACGTTAGTGTATTGCTTATAACAGAATTGCATCACTGAAAAGTATTCGCACCAATCCATTAACATGTCACGTATTCGTTCTACATTTTTTTTTTCATTTTTTAGTTTTAATCAATTAAATTTGGATTGGATTGGATTGGATTGGTGCATGCATGTTATTATAATCAATCGGAATTTGATGAAATTGGTCATAAGATTGTGGGGTCAATGTCTTCATTGCATTGTTGTTTTATATTGTAGAAGATACGTGAATAACGAGTTTGACATAGATATCTCGTATTTAAGACAGTCTGGGTGTGATACCATATATAATATTACTATATTTTAATTGTTTTTATGATTAAAAATATTTGCTAAATGAAATTATAAATTCAGTTTTAATTGTGTATTATGTTGTAAGTATATTAAAAAATTGTTTCGTGAGGAGAAAATTTGAATAAATAAAAAAAAAAACTAAAGGTAAATTTATAATTTTGCATGACATAACAATTAATTTGGGGTAGTTGCTACGCAAATGTAGGTTTCTTAAAGTTCAACAACGTATCCTTTTCACTTTAACAGATTTTTTTTAAATAACTACGAATAAACCACCCACCCACGACCGTGATCTCTCTATGTGTGTCTTCACACAAGTATGTAGTGTTAGACTACCTCCAACAGAAAAACTCGTTATCAAACTAAAAAATACAGTAATTCTTCTCCAACCATTAATTTCATTCTCAAACTCAAAAGAATATTTCAGAAATATTTTCTTCTACAATAACTTTTATAAATTTTCAATACTACCCAAATAATTTACAAGTTTACAAATTAGATCACGACAATTCATTTGAGAAAATATTTAATAAAATTAATAATAAAATTATTATTCGTACATATAAAAAATAAGAAAAATGTTTATTAAAAGCACAATAATTACACTACACGAGGAAAAAATACATCGAGATGCATATAAAAAAACATTATTCGTAAAATTTAAAAGATAAATAATTTTTGAAGCATCGGAATTGGTGTATGGTGTGGCGTGGCTTTTAGTCTATGTATGGTGTAGTTTTTCGTCTATATATGATGTGGTTTTTTAATCTTAATATTTCTATATATTTTATATTATATTATATTACATATAAATACAATATATTGATTTTATTGGTGTTTTAATAATTTTAAACAAATAAAAGGGCATGACTGCAATATTCAAACTCCAAACCCATTTTTTGCGTTGAAACTCAAATTTGTGTTTTATCTAAGAGAGATAAATTAAAAAACTCATTTTGAGTATGGTTGGAGTAAAATTTTACCGTATTTTTTGGGTTTTGCAGTACCATTGGAGATGGTCTTATGTTGCTTCGATATCCACAAAACATTCCAATTAGAACACAACATTCTACGCTCCTCCTTCGTTTTGCTGTGTTAGTGCATGTCGGTTTACCCCTGTCTGATACCCTAAGGTGCAATCCTCAACGCGCAAAAGGATTTGCCTTCACTATGGCCATTAGATCTGTCTACTTTCTTTAGAGCTTGTTTGGTTCATACGTTTAAGATTTTTAAAGGTTGGTTTAAGATATTTTGATGTGTTTGGTACGAAGATTTATATAAAACATGGGTTATCTATAACAACTCTAAACCTATGTATACGGGTTTACATAAACATACCATCTCAGGTGGGTTTTTGTAAACCGACTAACTAAACACATATTTTATTTTCTATCCGTTAATTAGTTTTATATAAATTTTAATCATTTAAACCCTCATATATATAAACTGACGTACCAAACATGCACTTAATTGTTTCTATCTCACAAGTTTAATTCGTTCATTTTGCAGGGTTAATCTTCCTCTTCAAGTTCCTATTTTTTAGGACATTTTTAAAAATGGGTGCGATCCATTACTCCGATAAATACGTCGACGATACCTACGAGTATAGGTGAGTTTACGTTTTAATCGATTTTTTCTTTTTGCATCTGGAACTATTTTGTGCTTATGTGCTCATTATTTTTGTGCTTTTCAGGCACGTCGCCTAAGCTATTGCCTAAGAATTGTCTTCTTTTCTGAGGTGATTTTATTTGGTGCAAATATTAGGGTCAGAATTTTCTGCCATTTTTCTTTTTTTTCCTGTAATCTTTTAATAATGCTGGAGTCACCTGATTTGGGAAAATTAGGGTTTTTGTCATTCTGTTGATTGTCTCAGCTTTTGATCCGTCAATCCGAGATTCTAAAGTTTGAAGTTATTTTTTCTATTCAGACAAATGGATGAACTTTTTTCATAAGCGGAACCCTCCTATTGTTCATCGCTATCTAAAATCTCCAAATATTTTGGTTGATAAGAAGCATACAGTGAAGGTACTGAAACTTCTCATGATAACCCATGCTGCAACTATCCTATTTTCTGGGTATTTTTCCCTCCCTTTATCAATATAGAACCCATCAAATATATTGGTGCAATCTAAGGAGTTCTTAATGTTCTACTTACACTTTTGTTGAATTCCTTTTATTTAGCTTGCTTCAAATCTGCTGCTTTTGGCCTTTTTCGTTTGAAAGCAAACACATTCCTTTTCATCCAAATCTGCTGCTTCAAGGGGTACCCTTCGAAAGCCAAGATTGTTTCCGGAAAATATATAAAAGAAAAGAGCCCCAAAATTCATACAAGAGCACATACGGAAATCGTAAAAGACTTTTTAGCCTCTTTACCTTCGAAGCGTATTGCTAGCTTCGCCACGATCTCCTGCCCAACAACAAGAAATCCAATTGATCTCAACTCGATTTCTCCTAGCCTCGAACTCGTTCTCATCTTGCTCAATCAAACTCACCTCGCCTTACTTGTTTGCCTCGGCTAGATTGTCATGCCGGCCCAAGTGTGTATCGAAGGTTGATCCGAGCTTCAAGATGGCTAGAGCTCCGATCACCTTAGCTTGCTTTGATCTCTTCAAAGAGTATAGCTAGCTTGGAGAGAAAGTATGTGTGAAATGGTGTGTAGAATAGCTCCATGTGAAAATCATCTAAGTCAATCCTTCATATATTTTCGTTTCACATGTCCCGTGTGATGAGGGAATTTTAGTCTTTTAGCTATTATGGAACTTATCCAATAGGTAATTTTTTTTTTCGGTCAGGTAGGTATCCCCATACAATGTCAGCGCACTCCGACTATGTTCAGTCTTAATCGGATCCGAACCTCATCGTCGGCTATGACGACCACGGCTTCTAGCAAAACTAATCATCCTTGGTCCATTAGAGTCACCCCAAGATCCCACAAACTACGGCAGTCAAGGTTCTTGATAAGAATCGAACCCTTGATCTCATGCTTGAAAGTAAGGGTTCGACCCACCAGGTCAAGCCCTAGGGGGTATCTAACAGCTAATGGTAGACTAGTAATTTACCCTTATACAGCTTATCGAACAAGGGACCTCGTGCTTGAAAGTAAGGGTTCGACCCACTAGGTCAAGCCCTTGGGGGTATCCAACAACTAATGGTAGACATTTACCCTTATTCAGCTGATCCAACAAGCTAAGGGTAAATTAATTTTTTAATGAAGACACTTATCTAAAGCTGCTACAGTAAAAATCCGTGATATATACAGTTCGAACAGTGCTTAGAACTCCAACCATCTCCTTTATATTTTCCTCTAAAATTAATATTTCATTATATTCTATATATTTTATGATCTAAATATTAAAATTAAATTTTAATACTTACTTTATCTCATAATAACCAGTTATTTCGGGAAAAAAAATAAATTCATTTTACATGAATTATGAAATTAAAAAAAAAGAAATTACTTCTATAATCCATTTTTTTTGTAGTTTTCCAAATTATTAATTATTATAGACAAATGGAGAAGTTAAATTAATAAAAATAATATTTAATATGTTTTAAGATATTATCTTATAGGTGATTAATTTATTTTTCAAAGAGCAATTTATAACTAATTAGAAAAAAAATTCAAAATGAATTAAAAATAATTAAGTTTACGTTACCTGTCAATTATATAATGGCAATATTTGCAATTTTGATAAAGTTTATGGGTATAGTTGTAATGGAATAATCAATTTCCTCCAATTCTCTATCTCATCGATTGTCTTCTTGATGAGCTCTCCACCGTCAAACTCAATCTCTACTTTCAATCTCACTCAAGCTTCCAACTTCACCAAAGATGAAATCGAAAATTAACAGAATAAGAAAAAAAAAGTTTTTGGCGTGTGAACAGTGGTCCGCCATCTACCGTCACGATTGAAGGTCCGTTGGAGCTCCTTCAACGCCATTGTTGACGTTTAATGTTGTGTTTAGCGTCTCGTTGGAGATGCTCTAATACGGTCACGTGCTTTAGTTAGTCCATTAATTAAAGTGTTAACCAAGCCAACTTAAGTGATTTTACTAAGTCAAAGTCCTTAAGGGCTAACCCATTAAAGCCCACACTTAATATAATAAATTAAGTACTTAGACTATCTCAAGTCCTAATTAATTAAATATATTCGTGACTAATTTCCAACACTTAGTCAAACATCCGACCCTTTTTAAGTCGATACAACTTGAAGATACTTTTTAAGTCCGATTCTCTATATTCGTCTCAATCAGCATTGGGAAAAATCCGAGAGACAAATACTCACCTAGTCAATCCCAGGATACTCGAAAGATCCCGATTAAGAATGAATGTAATCTAATCAATTCGGCAAACCAACTATAGATCGTCCTAATTACATATAAACCCTTCACGTAATTACGGTCATGTCATGGTCTTCGGTTTCCTACTTCATTCAAGGACTTTGAGATATTTTATGTCGTTCGAGAACTTCGATTTTTAATCTCATTCGAGGTCTTTGAGATTTTTCGCCCCTTCGAGAATATTGAGATTTTCTATCTCATTCAATGACTAGATTTTTTAGTACTTTAAGATTTTCTACATCATTCGAGGACTTTGAGATTCTCTGCCTTATTCGTGGATTTCGAGATTATTCTCCTCATTCAATGATTGAGATTTTTTGCCTCATTCTGGGTCTTTGAGATTTTCTGCCTCATTCAAGGACTTTGATTTTCTATCTCATCCGAGGTCTTTGAAATTTTTTGCCTCCTTTGAGGAATTTGTGATTTTCTGCCTCATTTGAGGACTTTGATTTTCTATCTCATCCGAGGCCTTTGAGATTTTTTGCCTCATTTGAGGAATTTGTGATTTCCTGCCTCATTCGAGGACTTAGATATTCTACCTTATTCGAGGATTTTGAGATTTTCTACCTCATTGGAGGATTGAGATTTTCTGCATCATTCGAGGTCTTTGAGATTTTCGCCTCATTCGAGGATTGAGATTTTCTGCCTTATACGAGGTCTTTGAGATTTTAGCCTCATTCGAGGATTTTAAGACTTCTAGATTTTCAGGACTTTGAGACTTTCTGCGTCATTCGAGGACTCTGACATTGTTTGCCTCATTCAAGAATTTTGAGATTTTCCACCTCAGTCGAGGATTGAGATTTTCTGTGTCATTCGAGTTCTTTGAGATTTTATCCCTCACTCAAGAACTTAGAAATTTTGGAGGACTTAGAGATTTTCTGCCTCATTCGAGGACTTTGAAATTTTATGCCTCATTTGAGGGTTAAGATTTTCTGCCTCGTTCGAAGTCATCGATATTTTTCGCCTCGTTTGAGGATTTTGAGTTTATGTCTCATTCGAGGATTTTGAGATTTTTGCTTCATGCGAGGTCTTAGAGATTTTCGAGAACTTTGAGATTTATGACTTCATTCGAAGATTGAGAATTTCTGCCTCATTTGAGGTCTTTGAGGTCTTTTTCCTCATTTGAGGATTTTGAGATTTTCTGTCTCATTGGAGAACTTGGAGATTTTCGAGGACTAAGAGATTGTTTTTTCCTAATTAGAGGACTTTGAGATTTTATGCCTCATTCATGGATTTTTGAGATTTTCCGCTACATTCGAGGATTGAGATTTTCTACCTCATTCGAGGTCTTTGAGATTTTTTGCCTTATTCGAGGATTTTGAGATTTTCTGTCTCAGAGGACTTAGAGATTTTGTACCTCATTGGAGGACTTTGAGATTTTGTGCTTCATTTGAGAATTTTGAGATTTTTCGCCTCATTCGAGGATTTTGAGATTTTCTACCTCATTAAGGACTTAGAGCTTTTCTGCCTTATTTGAGGACTTGGAGATTTTCGAAGACCGGGAGATTTTATGTTATCATTCGAGGACTTTGAGATTTTTTGCCTCATTCGAGGATTTTGAGATTTTCTGCCTTATTCGAGGATTTTGATATTTTTCGCTTCATTCAAGGATTTAGATTTTTGAAGACTTTGAGATTTTCAGCCTCATTCGACACTTTGAGATTTTCAGCCTCATTCGAGGATTTTGAAATTTTCCGCCTCATTCGAGGATTGAGTTTTTCTGGCTCATTCGAGATCTTATAGATTTTTCGTCTCATTCGAAGATTTTGAGATTTTTTGCCTCACTCGAGGATTTTGAGAATTTTCTGCCTCATTCGAGGTCTTTGTCATTTTTCGCCTCACTCGAGGATTTTGAGATTTTTCTGCCTCATTCGAGGTCTTTGTCATTTTTCGCCTCATTCAAGGATTGAGATTTTCTGCCTCATTCGAAGTCTTTGTGATTTCCCCTCTCATTTGAGGATTGAGATTTTCTGCCTCATTCTAGGTTCTTGAGATTTCTCTCCTCATTTGAGAATTTTGAGATTTTCTGCCTCATTCGAGGATTTATCACCATCATGGCTACAGACATCCGTCCCATGGGGTGTTTTCATCACCAAATCCAAAGATCACGACGTATTAAAGAAATTTTTTAGTTGATTTTTTCTTCGCTTCTTCAAACGAATCACCATTGATTCGTCTTCGAAAATGTTAGAGCATCAAGAATACAAAGTGGGTACCTTCGATCGGGCGTGAAACATGACTATTCCCTCGTCTTTTCGGGATTTTACAGTTAGAATTTTTTGGTACCAGCACGACTTTGACCCTCAATGGTGGTTGCTACAATGATTTCAGTATGTAGGGGGCATTGCACCGAGTCCGTTGGTGGTTAGATCTCGGACAACAGTGGGCTGAAGGCGGAGAACGGTGGTGATAAAGCGATGGTTGTTGTGGATATTCCTGTTAGATTCCTGTTTCGCCAACTAGAATTTTTCGATCAGTTGTGCTGGCTATAGAAGACTTTCAGCAACACGGGATATCTCCATGTACATAGAGGGCTTCCCGAGGTGTCTGGTGGAAGTCTCAGATCGACCATCCGAGATTGATCGCTGCCAACTCAGGCAGGTTGGATTTTCTGTTTGTAATGCTAGTTTCGAATGCTATTTTCGCAGGTGATGGTGGTCGGGTCTAAGCAAGAACTACAGGGTGTCCGATTGTTTGTCTAACGATTTCCACATACGGCGCTAATGATGCATTCTGAAAAAATCAGAGTGGTACTCCGACCTGTCGGCGCTGTCATCCTCTCACGAGCTCCACAAACACGCACGTTAGAAGGGTTGGCGGCGATGCTCCTCCGACGCTCATGTTAGTACTTTCATTTCTTTCGTTTCTTTTCAAGAAGAATTAGCCAAAGTAATGTGTTTGAATACATTAGTGAAGCTGAGTCTAGAAGACTTACCTTGAATAATATTACCCACCTATTTATGGGGAAGTGGTCATAAATAGGTTTTGAGCATTGGTGGTTTGAATGCAAGCTTTTTAAAGCGCCTCGCCTCGTAATTGTCCCATTATTCTTCATGATGAGGCTTTAGCTCATAATGTTTTTCACCAACCGACGGTCTTTATGAGTTCGGTAACCGATGATTATACTCCTTGATGTCTATTCACCTTCCATGAGAGATTTCCGGAGTAGGTTTCTCGGGTCGTGAGGCTCGTTCCGATTAGATTGGTCGGATCGAATATTTTACCGTGTGAAAATCCCGATGACAATCGCTTGTCCAGTAGAAACTCTGTAAAATAATAGTTATGAGACTATCAAAATTAATTTATATATTAATTAATATTTTATTAATTTATAATAAAATATTCAATTCAAACATCAATTTAATTATTTTATCATATAAGTAAGTCAAATGAATGATCAAATTTAAAAGAATCTTTCAATCTCACATCTTGTTGTGCTTCTTATGTTCAATGTTTCACTTTAAGACGTTAATAAATATTTCCGATATAAATACAATATCGAAATTTGATAACACAAACAAATCATATACACATGACTTCTTAATATAAGAAACTTTCGTAATTCATTAATATAATATTATGTAGTATATTTAAAATTATTAATTTACATTTTAAATTGGGTTTATAGAAATTATCAAAAATATATTATCTTATAATTTTAAAGAGTTAATTAATTTACTACGTTATCCCCAAGTCGACCAAAAATATTATTTTAAAGAACTCTCCTCTACTGCAATCAAATAGGATTTGTTGGGTATTTCCCTTCTTACTTATTTGGTTTTATATATCTATAATTCTGATGTTGCGTCGATTACTGATTACCTGTGCTCGATAGTGAATGATGATGAGCCGACGCTATATTTCGTTTTTATCCGTTTATGTTATTCCGAACAACGCTGATTTTGCTACCATTCGTCCGCCTTTGTTTCTCAGATACGGTGAAATTCCCATTTTTTCTTTTTATTTAAATTAGAATTTTTTTTGTATGGTTTCTTTTCTGAGATGGAAGTGATGAATATTTCCCCAGTTGATTCGACGCTGAAATTACTGAGAGCTCACTTCGTTTTTTGTCCACATATTTCTTATGTGGTGAAAACTTAAAAGCCAGATATTCTTGTTTATTCTATTTCATCGTATTGGATCCTCCTTGTTTATTAAAATTAATGCTTTAGTTATTTTAAAATTTTGATTAATATTTCGAATCCGTAATAACTATAATGATATCCGAATTCGAATATTATACGATATTCGAGTTCGTATAGATATTATTAGAATCCGTTATTCGAATTCTAATAAGACTTATTCTAATTCACATAGTTGTTTAGAATTTAACACTATAATTATTACGAATTATTATAATTATTAAAACACTATAATTCGAAATATTGATTAAAGTTTTATAATTATTATATTAATAATTATTAAAATTAATAATTTTAATCTCAAGTCTAATTAAACTTAAATCAAGTTTAAAATTAAACAAAAGAAGATGATGAAAGTTTGTTTATCACATTATAGAATTACTTAACCTTATACAAAATTAATTCTTAATCTTAATCTCAGAATAGTTAATCCTAGCATTCAATATACCGTAATTCAAATCACTTAATCTATGAATTATTAATCAGAAGTAACTTATTATGACAACTCATTGGCACAAATCGTTATAGCAATTCGTTGCCATATTCATTATTTAACATTGACATAACTCATTATAGAAATTTATTAAATTTATTGACATAACTCATTATAGAAATTTATTGGCGTTAACTCATTATAGAAACTAGTATTTTCCCGCACACTCGATGCGTGTGCTTAATATATAAAGAAAATATAAAATTATTTTTATAATCCGAAATTATAATATTAATTTTAATTTAAAAAATATTTTTTATAAATTAAAAATATGATTTTCGGGGTATAATTGGAATAAATTTGAAGATTAAGGGTAAAATAGTAATTAGCAATGTCATACCAAATCAATTTTAATTTGTCACACTATTAAGGCTCCTACCAATTATATAAATGTGTAGATTTATTGACATAACTCATTACACAAATGAGGATCTGTCTTGACACACCGCCTCAGTATACGAGTTCAACCCATTTTGAAATCTGTTTTGAATTGCTAGAATGATTCAAACATGTATATTATTATTAGAAAAATTTCAGTTTTATAAGTTTTATATCTGTACAAAATCGGATGAAGTTTACAACTAAAGTTAATTTTATAATATTTTGATTGAAGTTTATGTATCATTAAATTGAATTGATATAAGATTGAACTTCAGGGAGTGCAGTAAAATCATTCGGTCGAATTTTACACATTTTCTTAAATCTCAAATTAGATAATAATATTTCTTGTTTATTTTTCTCACAATAAAATAGTATTTTCAAATGATCAAATGCGGTGCATCATATAATGTATGAGAATTTCTCAATGAGTGTATACAAATATTGAGAGAAACAAATTTAGATTATAATAAATTCTATATATCATGAAATGTAAAATCATTACGATAATTTAAAACATAGATTATTGAAAGAAAACAACTTAAAATTAATCGCCTTTTGAAAAGGTTTGTAAGAAAAACAATATCCACATCCAGATAAGCGTCACCGTAAAAATAATCATAACCAACAAATCAAACATCAGATAGAGTGATATCCTTCTATCACAAAATGTAAAATATATTTCAGTGATTATAAAATTAAAGAAAAATTATTATTAATCATCATATTTTAAAATCCTTGGTAAAAACATTATCCACATAGCGGTAAGGATCACCGTAAATAACGTAGAAAGAAGAAGATTCATCTTTATATAAAACAACATAATTCTATAATAAGAAAAAGAACATAATTATCATATACTATAGATAAATCGTTATTGGTATCTTTAAGAACGATAATATTGTAGATAAACTATTAAATAAATTTGGAGGATAGAACTGACCCATCTCGAATATAGTAATTAGGCGGTAAACCGACCCAAATCGAATATATTAACTAGGCGATAAACCGACCCAAATAGAATATATTAATTAGGCTGTAAATCGACCTAAATTGATTATAGTAACTAGGCGGTAAACCGATCCAAATCGATTGTAGTAATTAGGCGGTAAATCTATCCAAATCGAATATAGTAAGTAGGCGGTAAACCGAACTAAATTGAATATAATAAGTAGGCGGTAAATCGACCCAAATTGTTTTAAAAAAAAAAAATTCTACATGCCACCAACCACTGAGAATTGAAATTGGACCCCTCGTTATTCGTAATGACGATATTTCGCGAAACCACTTGAATCACGACATTTAGTTAGATATTTACTAGTTTTTTTCCCGTACGATGCACGGGTCTTACCAATGTATAATTAATGTAACAACGCCCACGACCTCAACAGTTCTCCCCTTCGACCACATAGATCCTGGGAAACAAACTTCTAAGCCAAGGTTTCGATTACATTAAGTAGCGTCATATCGGCATTGCACGTGATCGCCATAATAACCTTATTCGTTTCCTTGTTCGCCGAAGCCAAAGTGTTGTCCCTCACATTCAGCTTCCTTCCAATAAACATGCATTAGTTTTTCGATTTTACAAACACGATTATGCGGGTGTACTATTTATTACCTGAAATTAAAAAACAAATCGGGTTTGATAAGAAAGAATCGAATATCTCTAATGTTACGCTTCCCACGATTTTTCGGGTATGTCGCTGGATAACAGGGAACCGCCGATTTGAAAGGGAGGGGCCCAACTCGCAGATTCCGCGAAACCACTTGAATCACGACATTTAGTTAGATATTTATTATATATTTTAAAATAAAACACAATCAGTATATAATTATTATAAATATGAAATAAAACTACTATACACGTACAAGATCTTCGGCGGGGTGTCGACGACGAAAAGCGATCGTGGTTTTATAAATATTTATGTTATAATATATAAATCTTTCTCTATTATAGTAAGTATATTACATAACATAAAGATGAGAGAAAACGTGATGAAATCTTTCAATATTTTGTATTACAATTGAGACATCCATGCCTATTATAAGCAAATAATAAGCAAAAATACATCACTCATTACATCATCAAATATTAAATAAGCTAACAACATACCACAATACCTTAAGGGGGTGTTTGTTTCAAGTTATCCGACATTACGGTGATATACACATCACCGTGATGTTAGTATCACCGTGATGTGGATCAACGTGATATGTCATCACTGTGTTTGTTTTGGGGTGATATTTCATTTTGCATATCATGGTGATATTAGAATATTGTGTTTGTTTAATCACGGTGATATGTAGGGTGATGTTGTGTAAATGTCGTATTTAACCCTCTGTATATCACCGTAGTGATGTGGATTAACGTGTTTATTTCAGGGTGATTTTTGAGAAGTGATAAAGATTAATATTTAGATATCAACTTTTATTTTTATAAGTCTCTAATAAACTTTATAAAAAAATGCATGTCTTATGCAGCAAAAATATAATTCCGTAACCTTTTTCCATGAAATGCTTGTAAAAACATTCAATAAAAGGTTGACAATATAAAAAAAAATGCAAGCCTTCATATAAATATAAGAAAGTTATGTTCTCAAAAATTTAATTGTTCAATATTATTGATTTGATTTAGGGGTAATGAAAGGAAATAAAGTTAATTATAAGGGATAATTTTGTCCGAAAAAAATCAGAAAATCACCCCATCACGGTGATGAAGGATCACTGAGGTTTTTCGGGGTGATCTGTAATGCGAAATATCACCCCATTTTCATCACCTAGGTGATCTTTCATTACGGTGTTGACTCATTACTTAGATCAAACAAACGCAGTGATAGAGAGCAGTAGCAAGGATTACGGTGATATTTTGGAGGATCACCCCAAAACAAACACCCCCTAAATATAATGGTTCGACTATGGCCCGTCGCGGAATGAATGAATATATCTTCACTATGTTCTTCCGAGTTAATGGGCTTTTATTTTAAAATATAGGGCCTATTATTGGGCCTTTATATTTGTATTAAGCCCATCAAATTTTTGCTGAAATCTACGTCCTCAATTAGGCGACCGCTTCACCACCTCAACGCGTTACTCTGAGGTGTCACCTAGAGGCGATGACTCGTTCACCGCCTAGGCGCGCCTCAAATAACCTGCTTACGAGAGAAGAAAAACTCTCATACAAGAGAAAAAAATTCTCATACGAAATAATAAACAAAATTTAAAATTAAAAATAAAGAAATTGAGAAAGAGAATGAAATAAATGATGTGTGCTCCAATCCGATCCGTCGGTGACCATGGTGCCAGTAGACATGGAGCCCCCGACGAAAAAGAAAAAATATATTAGGGTTTTTTTTTCTGTAAAGAGGTTTTTTTTGGGGAGAGAGAACTTTTTCTCTAAATTGAAAGTATTAATGTAGTCCACCAGATAATATATAACTAGCATTTTTCGCACGTGTGTGTGCATTAATATATAAATTAAATATAAAATTATTTTTATAATTAGAAGTTATAATATTAATTGTAATTGTAAATATAAATTAAAAATATTATAAATATATGATATTATATGGATGTCCATTGATATGTGTGCCAAATGAATTTAATATTGTGATGATTTCTGGCCTATAAATAGGCTTGTATTGGTCACATGTATTTAACACTTGAGTTTTGAGATAATATTCAAAGGGTTTTTTATACAATCACAAAATCCTATACGTGATATTATTTACACACACTCTCTTCCTCTCTCAATCACTCTCTCTAATATTATTATTATCTATTATAAATATTATTAAAATTCATATATATTAATAAAGATTTATATATTATCAAATATATTTTAGAACGAAAAATATAATTTTTGGGATATAATAGGAATAAATTTGAATATCAAGGATAAAATGGTAATTATTATTATCATACCAAATCAATTTGATGAGAGTTACTGTAGGGTGTTCTCCCTTAATATATATATTAGTATTTTTAGCACATTCGATAGACTTTTTTAATTAAATAATTAATTGTTTAATTTTTATTTATAAAATAAATGAAAAATAATATTTATTAATAAAATAAATATTTTCGTATGTGTGACATACGATTTATAACTCGTATGTCGGAATTACGAGTTATAAATCGTATTCTGTAAATACAAGATCTAACTCGTATCTTGGGGATACGAATTATAAGTCGTATCTTAGATCTAATATACGACGAACAGACGACGAAGGCGACAGACCAACGGCGGTGACGGGACAAACGACGAAGGCGAAAGACGACGAACGACAGTGACGGGACGACGACGGCGCGAGGAGACGAACCGGTATCTCGTATCTAATAGGTACGAGTTAGTTTTTTTGGGATTGTTTTACGATTATTTGTTGATTTCTTGTTTGTTTGATTTGTGTTGGAATTTCTTGTTGATTTCGTATGAAATTATTGAGATTATTTATTGATTTCGAAGAATTGGACCAATAGGACCAATACTGTATTTGATGATTGAATTGGATGTGTGAATGATTTCATTACCGAAAAAAATTAACACCTGTATATGATTGGACACCATTTCTGTTTGTGATGTGAGTGATCCGTGAATTGTTGGATATAATAATTTGTTCAACGGAGTGAAATTTATAGGGAGTGCGGGAGGTACAACTCGTATCTACAACATACGATGTAGTATAACTCGTTTGTTAAAGATACGAGTTATATGAGACTCGTATCTCACACATACGAGTTTGCAGAGTTTGTTGGTTGCAGAATTTGTAGGTGTCGGTGGATCTAACTCGTAATTCAGGCGTACGAGTTATAACTCGTAACTCAGACATACGAGTTATGACTCGTATGTACCACCTACGAAAATATTTATTTTATTAATAAGTATTATTTTTCACTTATTTTATAAATGAAAATAAAAAAATTAATTATTTAATTAAAAAAGCCCATTCGATACATTGTTTTAATATATAAATATATACAATTTTATTTTATGTTAACATGTTATTTTTAATTTAAAATGTTTAATTTATGAAATTATAATTTAAATTTAATTTAGTTGATTTATTAGGATAAATTAGAATAAATTAAAAAGGTGAAGGGTAAAATTGTAATTACAAATGACACACCAAATTTATTACATGACAGTTACTTTAAAGTGTCTGAACAATAATATATAGTATTGAATAATATAGATGTTAGGTGCTATTGTTTGAAGAAATAAATTTGAATTGCCATAAATCAAACTCGTTTAGCATGGTAACCTAATCTCAACTACATTTTCACTCCGAGCAACTTTCTTTTTCTGCTACTGTTCTCCCGTAAGTCTTGTTTTCTATAGATTTCATGGATATGCGAGTGATGAAAAAATGATTTACCTCAACCTATATGAGTTGTGGGCTATGTCATAAATTATATGTATTTTATCATCTGCTTCAGATATATTATTTCATTACCAAAGATAGTTACGACAACTCTACAAGAATTTATAATACACGAAGGTTAATGATCAGCTAAAGACGATAGGCACTTAACTAGATATGATCAGATAGAATGATCAGCTAAACTCTTATTACAATGTGATATACAGTCAAATAAAATTCGTTTATGCATATATCTCCACTTAACAGCCAATTTCCACCTATCAACAGACCTTCTCTTGACCTCGGCCGACTCCTCACCTCCTACGATTTTATTACCTAAAAACCCGCGAATCTCATCGTGTAAAGCACCTCCGTACTCGCAAGGAACGGAAGCATGGTCTCCAACACCTTCGATAAGGTCGAGCAAGACTCGGTCTTCTTCAATCGAAGTCCCACAACTTCTCAACAATCCCCGACATTTATTGGCAATCCATTCCATAGCCAAAACCTCGTTGTCACTCGAGATACATTGTCCCGAATAGGCAATGTGTTTGATCGATCCCGTCCGCTTGCTTATTGGGATTGCCCACAAACGAACGGTGGAGATTAAAGCAAAGGAGGGTGCGCCGTCGTAAGAAATGTAGAGAGATTCTCTGGGCCACGAACAAAGGGAGTACATTTCAGTTTCTACAGGTATGTAAGCCTTGTCGTTTGGGTTTCTCCCGAGGATAAAACCATAGTGTTCTAGAAGCTCCAAATTTGTATATGTACCGTAACTCAAAAGAACCTAAACAGACCAATAAATTTAACGTAAAACTACGAGAAAAAGTGAGTTATTGCGTAACGAAAGAAGAAGAGTACGGATGGGTAATGGGTATTACCTGATCTCCTTTTCCATAATTTCTGTTAGCATAGAAACAGTAGCTAGAAACAGATTCATTATAGCACGCATCTACCAACATATTGAAACTACCATCAGACATCTCTCCTTTAGACCGTTTAGTGATTTTCAGACCATATCGATCTTCTTCTTCTTCTTCAGGAGGTGTATAGTTAAAGAAATCTCCAACGGGACACAAGCATCCCGCTGTGTCCCATGGAATATGCATCGTTCGAGATGATATCTTGAAATACAAACAACAGATGCGGAAGTCGTAGTTGAAAACTTATTACAATAATCAGGCAGAGAACGAAGCTGCACTTACAGTTGAAGAAGCCCAAAGCCAAGCTTTGAATGTTTTGAGGTGAGGCTTAAGATTAAGGTCAGAGAAAACTGGGAGAGCTTCCCTCCATTCTGTTCTACTTTTTTCAACTCCCTTTTCAGCTGTCCATATTGCATCATCAATCTGCAAGTGGAGTTCACATGAAACGCATTAAAAAAAGGCCACTTCATGAGAGTAAATCACGCAGATTTGAACCTTAGTGAAGTACTATTGATCCAACCTGCAAAGATGATACCTCCAATCGATCAAAATGTGCAAGCAAGTCGTAGCTACAAGGCAACTGCTTTAGGTAAGGGTACCAAAGAGATTTCGTCCCTTTGCTCACTTCATTCAACAAAGCAACCGACAGTATCTGCACCAAAGTGCAAACATCACACATGCAAATCCTTAATTGCTTACTGTTTTTCAGCATGAAATGATTGAGTTTAACAAAGATGCTAATGAATTCCCCTAAAATGGCCAACCAAATTTTTTTCAACCGTTTTCTTCTATGGGTTCGAGGAGAAGACAATAGTGAAAAAACTGAAAAGACATCATCAAGGCTCACTCACCTGAGTGGAGCTGAGCAAAGGGTACTTCACCAATCCATCAGATAAGTGATAATCTGCACTAATCAAGCAATCGCTGGTGATTAAAGCCTCCTTTGGAACCCTAAGTAGCAGCTCCCCTTTGTCGATCGATCGATTAGCAGCTAATCCTCTCCTGAATAAAACATAGACAATTTCCCATTCACCGCTGGCACATAAATGAAATGAGAAGGACAATGACAAGAAATGAATTTATTTTACCCTCCGGCTTCAGGGAAGTACGAAACTGAAAGATTATGACCCAGACAAGAATCCCTGTTTGAATAAGTATCGAATTCACTGTCCGATACTCCAATTGAGGCTGCCCATCGTAGAAAACTCTCAACTTCGTGGTCCATTTTCTTGTCTTCCTCTGCCAGTACACTGCGGCTCTCTCGAAGTTTGCTTTTTCGATGGGAAGATCACTGTTCACTCCCTTCACTATAAATACAAAGGTTGAAAGACTCTCACCTGCTGTTTGATACGTATGGTGAATTGATTAATTTGTATATGAAATAGAGATGATCGTCGATTGTGAATCGACTATATTGAGTTATTAATAGTATACTGTTTTTGGGTATTTCATAGGAATATCAGAGGATCAAGAGGAGAGGCGAGAAAGAGAAAGGATGTTGGGATCTAGAAGAAAGATGGATTATTCTTACATGTCCGTATCACCCAATTCACTTGAGATTGTGACACGTATCACACTTTTCCATCCCATGCGTTGATCTCAGCACTACAGTTTAAATTGTAACACATGTCACAATCTCGATGAAGTTGGGTGTTACCCACATTGGTAGGATAGAAAGGACCAAGAAAGATGATAGGAAAGATAGGTGTAATTTTGCTTACCTTCCTTCAAACATCGTATTTTGTTTTTAACAACAAAATATATAATTGGGGTAATTAATATAATGACCCATTAAACATGGGACAATTTAAGAAAAGGGATTAGTATTTTTTTTTTTAAATTAAGGGACTTTGACTTGGTCAATTAAATAAAAGGAATTTGGTTTAATTAAGGTATAATTAACTTAAATAAATCATTTAATTTTTTTAAAATTTTTTTTAAATAAAAAAAAATCCAACAACAACCAACGAACATTAAAAAAACGACCAACATAAAAAAAAACGAACGATGCAACGAGATATACTCTCGCACATCAAGATCCAATGCACCCAAACATCACCCAACAAGCTCATCGAAGGTATAAGATCGAAACAAACACATTCGCACAGGTCGAACACACCAAATTCGCACAGTTCGAAGCCATTAAATGTTGGTTTTTCGTATATTTTTACATTCCAGTTATTTCATCCAATTTTCAATTATTATGCATCATTATCATCGTGGGTAAGTCCAATCTGAAGCTGTTTTACCTCGCCATGTACTATGCACCTCGATTGAAGAAGATGGGTTCGTTCAGTCGTTAATTTCGAATTATTGTTTAATTCAAATTTTATTCGATTACTAACTCGATGACATCGAATTAAATATTAATACAAATATTATTCGATATTTAATTCGATAATCTTTTCGCATTAAATATTAATTCAAATATTACTGAAATATTAATTCGACTCCTTCGACGCCTGGGCCCTCGCCTCCTCCTCGGCCTTGATCTTCCTCTCCCTCACGACATCGGTCTTCCTCTCCTTCTCAGCCTTCCTCCTCGCATGGGCCCTCGCCTCCTCGGCCTTCTTCTTCTTCTCCGCTGCGGCCTTCTTCTTCTCCGCCGCGGTATTCTTCTTTCTCTCGGCCTCGACCTTCTTCTTTCTCTCCGCATCGGCCCTCGCATCCTCCTCGGCCTTCTTCTTGGCCTCGGCCCTCCTCGCCTCCTTCTTCTTTCTCTCCGCATCGGTCCTCGCATCCTCCTCGGCCTTCTTCTTGGCCTCGGCCCTCTCCACGGCCCTCTCCTCCTCGGCCCTCACCTCCCTCTCGACCTCCACATCAAAGTCACATCCATGGAGTCGCCGTCGTCGTCATTTCCGCGGCCCTCGCCATCTCCGGCGTCGTCGTCATTTCCGCGGCCCTCTCCATCTCCGCGGCCCTCGCCATCTCCGGCAACGTCGTCATTCCTGCCGTATCGCCATCTCCGTCGTCTCCGTCATCTGCAATATAACATATAATATTAAAAAATAAAACTTTATAAATATATTTAAAAAAAGCTATACGTATCTCGTCTCCCATCGCCGTCTCCGCCTCTCCCCCCCTAATCGCCTTCACCTTCGCCAATATCAGGCCGCATACTCCTTCCAAGCCTGTAAGCCGAGCATCCATCGCCGTGATGTTGGCCTTAACTGCCGTAAATCAGGCGTCAATCCATGATGGCCGGGGGATGTGCGGCTCCGATGCTGGGGGACGTGCGGCGCCGATTGCTGTGGGACGTGCGTCTCCGACCGGGGAGGGATGTCGTCATCGATCGCTATGTCATCATGACGCTCCGACTGCTGCGATTCCGTCTCCGGCTCCGGCTGTGGCTGCAAGTGTTCTTGGCTGCAGAACACTTGCCAATTCTCACGGAGATGCTCCGAAATTTTGACTGCAACGACATTTTCCATTTTCCCTTCCAAATCAGTAATCGTCGAAAAATGCGACGATCCGACTTCCTCGTCGGAGGGGGTAAGCCAACAGCGCACATCATGTGCGTTGTGTCATTGTTATTATTTGAACTATACTTATGAATAAATATTTTAAAATTTTATAAAGATTCACTTACATCCATCGGCGCAACGTCGAACGCCTTATCCACCATCAAGCGACGGAGACAGGCTTCTACCACTGAAATTTGTATTCCAGTGGCACATCCGTGGCATCGGAAGACCCTCCCGGTCTTTATGGAAAGCAAACATGTCTCCGTTAATGTCGTAGGTGGCCGCCGCCCGTCCCGAGGAAACCTTGGACCAATACAGTTTGAAATTTTATATGAGGTACCGAAAACTTTAGGTTCCGAAAACTATCAATAAGCAGATACCGAAAAGCTAGATACCGAAAAATATTAAGGTACCGAAAACTATTGATGAGAAGTTGCTGAAAAGTTTTGATATGTAGGTACCGAAAAATATTCAATACCGAAAACTTTAGATACCGAAAAAGTAAAAGACCCGAAAAGTTGTAAATCTTGAATTCAAGTCGAAAAAAAAAATATTAAAGCGCCGAAAATATTTATACCCGAAAAAGGATATGCCCGAAAAATGGAACGGCGAAAGTATACCCGAAAATTCAGAATATCAAAGTATAAAATAATGATCATTCGAAAACTTATACAAGGGAAACGAAAACCTAAAGTAAAAGCAAAGTAAGAGAAGTTGACACCTCATAATTTAATCAGTAGATTACTAAGCATATACGAACTTGTTACTTTAAATACTTAGCAAACAGTAAGATATTATCCATTCTCTCAAAAGAAAAACTCGGGTGAGCATCTAAGGATTTTCATAACGCCATCATCAACTATCAGCTAAGAATACACAAGAAAAAGGAGAATTCAAACATCACGTGAGGTATATCTACATATACGAAATTCTTATTATACTTTCATGTGTAAAAGATTTTGAATAAGGTTAATATTAGAGTTAGTTTAATAGAGAATAAAGAAATTAAACTTAAGGATATCAATACTTTCATTCATGAATGATTTTGGTATGTATATGATGTTTAGGTAATAGAATTATTGTTATCGATCATATAGAAAATGCCTTAAAATCCTAATATGTACCCGAAAATTTAAAGTTGTATTACCCGAAAATAGTGATTTATTCAAATAAATAGGTATCCGAAAGTTATTCGAATAAACATGTTATTCGAAAGCTATTCGAATAAACATGTCACCCGAAAATTTATATTATATTACTTAAAAGATCGTTTAAAGAAAAATGTTACCCGAAAAGTTGAAGGCTATTCGAATAAATATATTATTCGAAGGTTATTCGAATATGTCACCCGAAATTTAGGTATAACCGAGAAATTATGTTACCGAAAGTTATATGTGACCCGAAAGTTTATTTGAATGATATTATCAAAGGTCCTTGGAAATAAATATGTTACCCGGAATTATCTAAATAAGAATGGTACCTGGAAAAGTTAAACGAATATTAAAAGTATCCGAAAGAATATTTTACTGAAAATATAAGTCCCGAAAATGATAAGGAACCGAAAATATGGGTCCCGAAAACATTGAGAAACCGGTTCCGAAAAATAATAAGGTACCGAAATTATAAGTTCCGAAATTATTGAGTACCGAAAATACTTTTCCCGAAAATGTGAGGTACCAAAAAAATACTAAGTATCGGAAACTAATGATCTTAATAATAAAGGTTTAAAGAAAAACGGTCGGGTTCATGTCATCCACAGTATAGAATATTTCATAGACTGCATATTGATTATTGGACCGATATCATTATAGGTCGGGATCGCGAGAAAGGCAAGGACAGGGTCGATTAAAAAGGAAAGGATTATAAGCGTAAACCTGTGAGTATGATCGGCAACGTGTACCTTATGTGCCTATGTGATTCAATGTTAGCTTTCATGAGATCTTTGAAAGATGATGCCATGATATGTTCCTTTCAATATGCTTTATATATATATATATGTTATATGATTGACAGAATACGTGATATGTGAAAGAAAGTGAAAAGTGATGAATTATGTGATATACGTGATACCTGATTTGATTTTGATATTTACGGCTTGGTATTTTATGTCATATGCATTCACATGTAAAGGAAAGGGAGAAACCGTTATGACTGCTACGGCTTCGGATGATTCGATGTATTATGCCACGGTTACGTCCCTACAAATCGGGGGATGACAGAGTCCTGTACAGGCACCAAAATAAAGAAATGTCTACAGAGTCCCATGCATGGGCACACATATGATCGATAGTTCGAGACGAGCGGGTTCATAACGGAAGTATCATCATATAGAACTGCATATGTTATAGGAATCATATGGACAATGATTGCATAATTGATTTTTTGACGGAATGATTACATGACGGAAAAAGGGTAACGAAGGTTACATGATTGATGATTTGACGGAATCTTTTGAATGATGGAATTATGATTATTATGTGAATTTGATGGACTAATTGTCATATGCTATGCTTACAGTTTTAAAGTTATAGATTTACATGTTGTCATCATACTCTGAATAGTTGTCTTCACAGTTGTTGTAGATAACGAACGAACGGTTTTAAAGTAAAGCTTCCGCGTACAGACATGGATTCAAGGTCGGCCGGCTACGCTCTCATCCTGCTTCCCTATGTTCATCGTTTGCATGTAGTTTAATGAAATATTATAGACCGTTGGGTTTTGCTGAAATAAGCATGATATGTATATTATGTGTGAAAGTGAATACGCCTAGATGTGCGCCCCGTTTGTATGTTATCTGAATGTTTATGAAAGGCGAAAAATTTTATGCAAATGTTTTATAGATATACGTGCACATTAAGGAATAGGAACGGGGACGTTACATGTAACAATCAATATTTATATTCTTCTTCACCGCTTAAATGACACATTGCAAAATAAAATAAAAAATCTGTACAAAACAGTGAGTGCAGATTCTTTTTATGAAAACGCAATCCGAACAACGTACCCCGCAAACTACATTACATACAACATAATTATTTTTCCTTGAGAAATGGTACGATACCAAATTAAAAATGATATTGCTGTAGCCCTTATAAAGGTAGTACATATTAAACAATTAAGTTCTATAAATCTACGTTAAATGGTTTCAAATAATATTAAAATTTACTACATAACGCTCATATACGAAAATTAGGATTTTCGAGAAATTAATCTCATTTACTAGAAAAAAATAAATCACTCACAATTACAACGATATGACTAGTAAGCATTAACTGCATAGAAGTCGAAAACACACATGAACTTACCTGGACTGAGGAAATTGGAGAAGATTGGGAAACCATGTTGTTTTTCCGGCAACCCACGCTGAGCTGTCTTCAATCGAGGAAATGCACGCTGGACTGACCTAGATCGAGGAAACACACATCTGACTGAACAGTGAAAATCGACGTTTTCTTCTTCCCCATTTTCTAATTTTTTTTTCTTTACAATTTGTATTTTTTTTTCGCTTCACTGAAAAAACACACGTTGGACGGACTTCGTCCGACGAAGCCCACGGACCGGAACGTGGCCCCTTCTTCTTCTTCTTCTCCGACTCCTCCTCCTCCTTCTTTCCCCACATTTTGTTTTATTTAAAATAGAAAAAAAAAACTAAAATAAAATAATTAAGAAGGGGTAAAATAGTCTTTTTAAAAAAACGGACATTTATGTGTATATATTGTTTCAGACAGGTACTTTAACATAAAAAATAAATAAATAAAAATTCGACATGGTAACTAAGTGCAAGAAATTTGATGGGTACTCGAGTGTACCCCTTAAACTAATATGTTGATGTTATTATTATTATTATTGTTATTATCTTTGGCACACCTCAATTATTGAAGTGGAGTACTTTTATTTTAATAGCATGCACTTCCTGTAAAAAATAACATCGTATACAAAATATAGAATATGATTCCATGTTAAAATTTTGATCTTTTAGTACTCATCCGATAAAATAGGAATGACTGAGATTAACGGGTTTTATTATATACTTATATATTGTCATATATATATATTATCATAAAATACTTACCTGTGGAAAGTGGTGAAAAAAAATCCCAGAAAGGTAAAACATTTTCAGGTTTAAAAAAATAAAATGAAAGTGCTGCATTGTATGAATATAAAAGACCAGGGACCCCGTTTGTATCTCCTCTCACAGTAAAGGCAGCTATCGTTACTTATAAAATGACAGAAAGAAGGACAAAGAAAAATAAGAGCCCTCAGATTAATAATATAGTATACTTATTACCTATGCTTATATATCTACGTACTATATACTATATTCATTCATTCTATCACGAATTTGGAAAACTAACACTTCCTCCAATAGAATTGTTTCTTCTCTATATATCGTAGCGAGGTGCAACAAAAACATGTCTGCGTTCTTCCCCAATCTGTGTTTAATTATCTCTATATATATATATACATATATATATACGAACTAATTACTCATTGTCCTAGAGCTTCATCAATCTCCTCATCTCCGAAATTTCGCTTCTCTATTTGGAAAATGCCATAATATCCTATAGCAACTTCTAGTAATTTTCTCTTAGTCAAGTAATATATATATATATATATATATATATATACTAATTTCGAAATTAACAGGTGCAAAATTTCAATTTTATCCTTGCACTCTGAATTTTATCCAATAATTAATTAAGTACATTTCAGCCCACTTTATTTAATTAAGGTTTGGCCTAGCCTTAACCCTACCCGGTCGATCCTGCGCCTAGTCCGGTCTCTCATTTTGTCACTACCTCAATGATCCTTTTTTAGCCCGACTGTCTTGGTTCGTCTCAACCAGCTCTGGGAGAAATCAAAGAGTTCGGTATTCACTTAGCCAATCATGTGTACCGATCCCGAGTTGAGTACGAAACTAATCACAATTCACGAACCGGCTATAGATTTTTGTCTTACGTATAAACCTTTCACACATGTCTCGATCGAGTGAGAGTCACAGCTAGTCAAACTCACTGGACTCGACTCTATGTCACTCGTGACAGTGAAATTACGTAACTGTCCTCCGCGACTATCGCGAGCTAGTTTGATACTCTGGCCAGAAATTTATTAATTTCCCGTTCCCCAAACTTTCCATAGGACATATGCCCCAATTTACTCGAGGTTGTGAATCCCGCTCGGCGGGCCAACCCGAAAATCGCACTCCGTCGCCGACCCATACCCTTGGCAATCGGGCGTAGCTGACTAGTGATAAGTCAGGATCCCATAGCCAACTCCGACGTTGACCCCCTCGTTTCAAGGTTCACGTAAACTACTATAGTCAGTCACTCGATCATTAACATCCCACCGTGTGATCGAGTCGACTATGAGTTAGTGTCCAAATACAGACAATCTTCTGATCCGTCATGTATCAATGTCACAGGCTCCCACTTTCCAAGTGAATGACTGACACAGTCATTGAAGACCCGTCGACAAACAAATCTTACTCGTCCATCTAGTCACCCTACTGAAGACTTAGACTTGTGGACAATTTTAACACTATAGAATAATAGACAACTGGTGCCCCTCTCTATCCCACATAATCGGTGGCTAAACTATGAGTGTTTGGATTTTATATATTTTTCTATTTACTAAATGTCTTAGTATTTTTGACAAATAAATAATGCGCCTTATCGTTTTTGTACATAACCATAAATACAAAAATGACAGAAATAAGTTCAAAAATATTCGATTTAAACAATCGCCTGAATCTAATCAAAACGAAGCCAAATATTACAAATTACTAAAATGTCCTTGTACTCTCAATCCTTGTACGACATTCGAGGGCATATTCCCAACACTAAGCTCCTGCACAAATGTCTGAAGAATCTTTCTCAATACCTCAAGTGTCACTTCATCTGATAACACCCTTCGCTGAAGACATCCTTGCCCCCAAGGATGAAAAATTAAAATCTCGACATATTGAGGATTGATATATAAGTCATGGATTTCAGATCTAGTTAGGTTCAAGCATCCATGATTCATTTTGAGAAAAACGTAAGTAGTGTGACCCCAACAGATAAAACCATTGTAACATTCAAGATTCTTGAAGAAGAGTTTCTCAGCCACAGTGTATTGTCCAACAACAAACCACATCCATTGTCGCAATGCTTCAGCTTCAAGACTTTTTTCTTGCTCGAAAGGTAGGTATCTTATTGCTAGTCCTCGAACAAGTAGTGGCCTGGATTGCTGTAGATTTTCTTCGATTGAAGGGTACACATTGGCTCCTTCAAGCACACACCAATGCCCTCTATCAAACGGTATACTCATGTACTCTCCAACGTGTCGCAGCTCGATATACAACTGTCTTAGAACTGCTACCATTGCTGCCTTAGAGCCAATCTTTGCAAACCACGTCATTGCATGAGCTGAACTGAAGTACTTGAATCTACATCATCTAATTATAAAAATGAATGTTTGTCATCATCAATGGTTAGAGATATCACTCCTTGCGAAGTACAACCTCAACCATAAAGACATCAGTGGGCTACCTCTTTTCATTCAATATAGAAGTGTTCTCAATCACCCACACGGAACATAAGATATGCAACACTTGGTATGTTTGAATGCAAATATCGTACTCTGTTCATTATCAATCTCCATAATCTCAATATTCTCGTAAATTTTCTCTTCCATTTCCCCCAAGCTATTAACGTGGACGAAAGGGGGAGGTCGAACAAACACCAACTCATCACTAACAACTTCAGTAATATTTATTACATTATGGCAGTGACAGCTCTTAGTTTCTGCCTCACCTGCTGAAAAACTAGGTCAATTGTACTCTCAAGTAAGGTGTTGCTCCCTTTAGCAATAACGTCAAAAATTTCTAGTTGTTTTTGGCCAAGCTCAATAGCCTCATATAGACTTTGAGGCTGCTCTCTGACATTATACCTCGCAACTCATCACCAAGGCCACTAACAAACCGAGAAATGAAATAATCTTCGAAAATGTCTATTTCATTCCCCGAAGGTATGTCCCATATCAACTCTTCGAATTTGTTGACATAATCCGAATAGGAACTAACATGCCTAAGGTCTTCAATTACCCTAAATGTCTTGGCATCCCCATAAGGTCTTCAAACCTAGCTGAAATCAAACCAACAAACTGCTCCCAACTCATTTTCATCTGTTTTTCCAACAAAATTGCATACCAATCAGCATCATTCCCTTCAAAATGTTGAGACGCTAACTCTATTTTTTGATGATCAGAACAATATGGTATTATTTTAAAATAACCAGCAGATTTTATTATCCACACTCTAGGGTTCGTAGCATCAAACACCGGGAAATCATCACTTAAATTGAAATCAATATGAGTCCATGTTTCTATTGGCATTACCTTGGTGTGAAGAGATTTGCCCGCTGGAATTGAGCACGGTAGGATCTGCATCTATTTTCCTCTGACTGCTGAAAATTAGTATCATCTTCCATGTGCGCGCAAGAGTAACCTCTGCTATTTTCGGCCAATACAACTGCTCATAAGCTGTGGCGTCCGAGGATTCACTGCTCTGATACCACTGTAAAATCCCGATTCAATCAGCTTGGTTTCATATCCGTCTTTATCTCCGATCGTTGATTCAAACACAACTTTGACACTATCAAGACACAAGATCAACATACAAGACATAAAAATTAAGAGAATAAAGAGGAGAAGCAGAATAAAACATAGACGAAGCATTGACTAGGGAATAGAAGGAGAACGAATGGGGCTATTTTAACATAATGGATCATGGTGTAATTTAATTAAATGGAAAGGATTGATTGTAAAATTATTAAAATACCCTCAACTTAAAATCATTATTCGAATTCGAATACAATTCGAATAACAATTCGAATTTTATTCGAATTCGAATAAATCGAATTCATTTTATCAGATTTCTCGATTTTACAGACTCAAAAACACAAAATTCATCCCGATTCAGCTTTAATACATCGAATACTCAAGAACTCATGCGATAACATGTTGCAAAATCATCTAAAATCACATTTTTTCATTCAACCAGAGATTCAATCGAGAGAATTGAAATGAATTCTAACATAATCGACTCAATCCCTTTTATTTAATTAAAAAAGTCAAAATCCCTTTTTTTTAATTGGGTAAAATCTTAATCCCTTTTTTTAAAATTATCCGAATGATACCGTGAGAGAGAGAACAGAGGAGAGATTAGAATTAATATTGATTTTGATTTATTGTTCAATACATCTAAGTACAGTATATATAAATTCTGGAAATTGGCCAAAGGCCATGGCTAAGTAAACTTATAATATGTAAATTGTTAACTGAATGGGCCGAGTCCACTCTTGTGCGAGCCCAATCTCTCATCGGGTCATGACACCTGAGCACCAGGTGGAGCGTCGATTTCTCCTGTACGTTGTAGTCTGCCAGGGTACGCCCGTCCTTGAGCTGTTTCCCGACTTAGATCAGCCGATGCTGGTCCAGTGAGATTCCATCATTGTCTTGAATCTTGGCCTTCACATTGTTGATCGTGTCAGATGATTTAACCTCGACAATTATGGTCTTGCCGATTAGGTTTTTCATGAAGATCTACAATTTCACGGCTCCTAGTTTTTTGTTTCCTTCTGCCTCATCTAACATCTGACAAATGAGTCCTCTTTTATCCATCGCACTATCTGGACTGTCGTTGCCCATGGCGTTCCATTTCGGTCGGAGTTCCTCTTGCCTACGTACGTGGAGTTCTGGTCGTTGTTGAAGGTGTCGAAGGTAGTGGCAAAAATTGCCACAGCGGAGGATTAGCATTCGGAGGCTGAGGATACTTTCCTAGATCTTTTGAACCAGGATAGATTTTCATTAGTTGCTTTCATTTTCTATGCACGTTGTATGTGTGTGTATGTGTTGTTGTTGTGAAGGAGAATGATTTGTAGTTGATGCGACTGATACCTTCTTTGCAAAAGAAAGACATTTGCTTGATTTATCGCCTCGAAACTTTGCTTGATTTGTTGTCTCGACTGATTCGATCCATCGTTGTTGCAGCAACTTGATTGGTCGAAAGTCCTTTGTGAGATTTGAATTCAACAGTTATTGTTGGTTTTAAAAATAGCAGCATCCTTGATTATAGCCAGCATTTCCTACTAAATCATATCCCTTTGATTTGATCTTGATTTTGTTTGACTAGATCTTTTCCATTTCAAGCCTAATCCGAGTTCGTAGCTCCAGGTTTTCTACCTTGATTTTTGCCAATCGAGATTATGTTGTGATCTTAAACAGTAGCACAAAGGAAGAAATAAAAATAGTTCAAGGAACAAAGCATCAAATAATTCATAAAATAACATTTTATGAGAAGGAAGAAGTCTGTCGTGGCAATTGTTGGGATCAGATTAGGTATTCGATAAGTTGAAAAACAATATTAAAACAGATGAGACGAAAAGTAGATGATATAAACCATCTCCAGAAGCACTTTCTGCATTTACTTCCTTCTATGTTGGGTGCAGTCATTCTAAATGTACGGGACCATTTTTTTACATATCCCGCAATAAGGTGATATGTCTATCTGCAGCTTTAAACAAAACCAGCATATACTGATCTTCAGAATAAAACCCAAAATGGTCCCCAATGTTTACCTTGTGGATCAATTTGGTCCCTGATGTTTTGCCTGAACCAAGTTAGTCCCCGATGTTGTTGATTTTGGACCAATTTGGTCCTTCCGTCACGATAAACGTCGATTTTAACAGAAATCTTACACGTGCCTCACAATAAATCATGTTTGCATTGATAAATTGAAATAGTTACTGAAATTATGGCACGAAACTAAAAATTTCACCTCCAAAATTCGAACATGAGCTTTAGATGATCTGCTTCATCGAGCTTCATTGACAATAGAAGAAAATAGTACGAACCCCCCAAACCCTGCAAATATTACAAAATATGATCAATATATGATTTAGTGTGGGGCACGTGCGAGATTGCTGCTAAAATTAATGTTAATCATGATAAAAAGACCAAATTGGTCTAAAATTGAGAACATCGGGGATTAAATAGGTTCAGGCGAAATATCGGTGACTAAATTGGCTCACAGGGTAAACATTAGGGACTATTTTGGATTTCCTCTCATTGATCTTCATTCTCGACATTTTAACGTTCTTCTCCGATACAAATCAATGTTCACTAAGACGTGGGAGTATATTTTTGGCTAGTTGTTTTCATCGGGCCTCTTTTGGCTTCATATGTCGTAGGAATAATTATCTTGCCAAACACCATGGCTACAATGATGAGGGTCAGTCCCCGTTCTCCCAAACTATGATTGACTTATTATTCGGCGATATTCATTAATATTAGGAATTATTTTTCTTTCGAAAAAAAAGACATTGGAGTATGAGTCTACACTTTTTTTAAAATGTGCAGATAAAATGTTAGTGAGTAGATAATTGGGAAATGAATACAATGGTTTTTCATGTGATGCGTCTATTTTTTTTTATTTTTTATTTGGAGAGAAAAGGGCCGAAGCCGAAATTACGAAGCCATTACATGCAGGGGTAAGGCAGCCCCAGTTATGTCCCCTAATAGTAAGGGATAAAGCCCACTTGTTATAACATCATATATAACAACTCCCATTGGTTTATACGCTGCTTGTCTAGCCATCCAGTACGCGCATGCATTGCCTTCTCGATATGTGTGGCTGATGTTCACCGACCAATATCTAGATAGGAGTTCGTCAATGATATTCACCATGGGCCTCAATATTGGTGAGCATGAGACCTTCCGAGTGAGGATATTATGGACTAGCATCGAATCAACTTCTGCAATTAACGAGCAATATTCCTTATTCCAAGCCACACGTAGTCCTGTGAGAATACAACATAACTCAGCACAGACTGATGTGCATAACCCTATATTATAAATGAATCCAGCTATCCAATTCTCATTTTCATTCCTTCATCCTGAATGATACCACCATCACTTCCTATCTTGAGATTGCCCCGTGCTGCTCCATCAGAATTAAGTTTTAGAACATGTGAGGGCGGTTTCACCCATCTGACAAGGAACCATATAAGCCTTTGTTTTGTTTGTGTAAGAGTAGACATCTTCCAGACTCGTGAGAAGTTTTCTGTCGTGTGGCGAACGAGGATAAATTTGTTTCACGGAGGTGCTAGATCCGATTGAAAAATGGCTTTGTTTCTCCACGACCATAAAAGCCAGCACCCTGTGGCGAAGATGATTGACCAAAATGTACCAGGTTTAGGAGAGAGATTTATTAGCATCCATTCAGTGAGGTCACAAACGAAAAAGCGAGGTGAAAGTCTTGTGGGAACAAGCGACTCCCATATATCTCGTGCTCTCGGGCAATCTCAAAGAATATGGAGTGTAGATTCTACCGAACTCGAGTAGCAATGACAGGTTGCATTCGAAGACAAGTGACGTCGGGTCCGTTCTTCGTTCGTAAGGAGTCAATGATGAGCTGCTAGCCATAAAAAGAATCGTATTCATTGTGGGCCTTCCCATCTCCTGATTAATTTCCAAAGCGGGTTTGGTTGCTCCGGAGAAGAAGATCTAGTCAGTTTGGCGTAGGCTGTAGATACCAAATACTTTCCCGTAGCCGAGCACATCCACATAGAAAAATCAGCAGATCCCCTCATTTGCTCGGAGGGGCCACACTAGCTATTTTGGAGCAAAATAGATAGATTAACAAAAGGTGATATGCTTCCCCAGATCCAATTCCCTGATTGTCCCATGTAATCTAGAACAGGCCTCTGGAAGTCCAATGGGGGTATAGGCCGAGTCGCCAAATCACCCAGAGGAGAGCGTAAGTTCGGTAGCCATCTATCTCTCCAGAATCGTACTCTCGTACCATCCCTGAGACTCCAACCCATCATCGACCGAATCTCATTCCAAGAGTCTGTTAGGGCGCGCCAAAGCCATTAATCACCTGGTTTTATACGTAAGGACCAATCTTCAGTCCATCTGCCAGGATATTTGCATGATAAAAAATTCGCCCATAACTCATTAGCCTTTTTCATCAATTCCCACAAGACTTCCCCAAGCAAGGCAATATTAAATTCTCGAATTCTACGAAGTCCAATCCCTCCAATGGACTTTGGTCTTGTTATCGTTGTCTAGTTGATAAGGTGGATGCGTCTTCTATTTTCCATGTGTCCCCAAATAAAGTTTCTGCAAATCTAGTCAATTCTCTGTGCTACCTAAACAGAAAACCGCAAAATATGCATCGAGAAAGCTGGAAGTGCTTGTAGGACCAATTGGACTAACGTTTTCCGTCCCGCCAGTGAGAGAGAAGAAGCCGACAAACTGTTAAGCCTCATGTTCATTCTGTTAATAATGCCTTGAAAGGATGCCGGACATGGTCTTCCATGAATAATAGGTATACCTAGGTATTTCCCGAGATTTGTTGTCATTGAAAACCCTCCGGCTTCAGCTATTATAACTTTGTCCTCAGCGGTTACATTTCTTGAAAAGAACATGACTGTCTTCTATGAGTTAACTTTTTCACCCGAAGCATTACAAAAACGCTCAATGGAGCAGACCGTTCGAATTTGGTCTAATGAGGCCTCAACGAAAAGAAGAAGATCATCGACAACTATAAGATGAGAGATAGGTGGCCTCGAGTACCGATCTTGATTGGTCTCCACATACCCTCCTGAACAGAATCCATGATAGCATGGGACACCGTTCGATACAGATAACAAATAAGTATGACGACAATGGGCATCCTTGATGAATGCCTCGCCTCATCTGAAAAAAGACTGTGGCCTCTCCATTCCATAGAACCCGCATCGATGCAGAAGTAATGCAGTCCATAATGACTCGCTTAAGTTGTTCCGATATACAATCTAGAGTGAGTGTCTCCTCGAGAAATTCCCAAGAAATACGGTGATACGCCTTCTCCAAATCAACCTTGATAAGCATGAAATATTTAGCCCCTCTCATTCGATCCATGGGATGGATTAGGTCTTGTGCAATGATTATGTTGTCTTGAATGTGTCTGCCTGGTACAAAACTTGATTGATTTGGAGCGACAATATCTGGCAAGAAGCATCGCAGTCTATTGGCAATAATATTTGTTATAAGCTTATACGAAACATTACATAAGCTAATTGGACAGATTGATTAATCATCTCTGGACGGTCTGTCTTCGGTATCAGCACTAGGAGTGTGGAGTTGACTGAGACGAGAGAGCCTTGATCATGCAGGATGCTTCGCACGAACTGAATAACTGAATCTGAGAAAATCTCCCAATTAGCTTGGTAGAAAAATGCATGGAATCCATCTGCTCCAGGAGCCTTAAAAGCTCCCATTGAGAACAAGGCTGCTTTGATTTCTTCAACTGACGTCTGATCTGATAACTTAGATTTATTGTCTAATGAAAGTTGTTTGAACGTGACATTGGTTCTTGTCGTAGGTTCCCCTTGACCATAGAAGGCTCGGAAATGATGTGAAGCAATCTCCGTCAATTGAGTCAAATCCGAGATCCATTCACCATTGTCATTTCTTAGGGCTTCGAATCTAATGCACTTCCGTGCGATGACAGCTCTCGTGTGGAAGTATTTGGTATTGCAATCACCGAACTTCACCCATTCGCATTGGGATTTTTGAAACCATGTTAGTTCCTCTTGGGAGAGTATAGATTCGAGTTCTTGAGACAACTCTAGCTCGAGCTAGTAAGAAATAGATTTGTACCTGTTTGCAAGACTCATTGAATTCCTCCGAGCCTAGCTAAGATCTTATTTTTGTGACGTCGAATACTATCGAAGACGTCTCAGATGCCGTACCTTGAGCTTGTCTTTGAGTTCGCCTAGCAGATGCGTCTATGATAGATGATCACGAGTGGAAAATAAAAAATGATGGATACCACCAATCAAGAGAGAATAAATGTTGAACCTTGTAGTAAGTTTGGTCGGTGTCAAAAAGGAGTCGGAACGGTAAGTCGAGGCGCATATTATATATGATGTCCGTAAGACAATATCGCCCCGATATTCAAGTGCTTTCGCATTAACAGCGATCGTCCCCAAGATACGACTTCTGGACTTGTTATCGCAGCACAACGACTCGAGTTTTCCGGCGAATCGTACTTGAAACTCAAGCTTTTCTTGCTGGAAACTCGGGGACTGAGAGTGTATGAACTCGGAATGAATGAATTTTCAACTCGTATGGGGACCTATTTATAGCACTTCAAAGGTGGCAGGGTTTGAATTTGAATTAATGATGTCCTTTGGACTTCTGACCGTTTGACTTTTGGGGCCAGAATGCGAAAGGTCGCAACATCTGGACTGCTTCGTCAATTGGAAGCTTCTCGACCCGCTGGTTCGTATCCTTGGGTCGGGTCGTTTCAGTCCAATTGTCAGGATCGCGATTTTTTGCGATCTGGTGCGCCCCATTGACCCAACGGGTCATGCCACCTCAGCTACTTTGTCAGCGCTTACGTAGCGCCACCTCATCTTCACCTATGTACGCATCACGCACGCCATGTCATCTGAGCTGCTACGTCACCGACCAGTGTTTCGCCGCCACGTCATCGCCGGAACATAAATTTTGGCTCCTAATAGCTCCTAGCGACGTGCGAAGTGTAAAGTGCACCGTCAAAGCGCCCATTGCGCACGTTGGCACATTGGCACATAACGGCTCGGTCTCGAGCTCGGGCTCGGGCTCGGCCTCAGGTGCGGGCACGGGCTCGGGCTCGAGCTCGGGCTAACTAGGTGTACTGGCCGAAATCCAAAGTCTTGTCCGTAATAAGTTCGACGGCGTCGGCGGGTGGCGGTCCGCAAACAGCGTCGGCATCAGCAGCCGCTGACGACGAGATCTGAATTCCGAAATACTAATATTTGTCAAACAATAGATTTTGAATTTAAAATTCAAATTTTGAAATTCGTAATTTAAAATTATGCAATTTCGTTTAAATACACGAATTGAAATGCATCTGTCAGTTTGGGACATTGCAAACACTTGAAGTTGTGGGACATTGCAAACACTTGAAGTTGGGATCCTTACATCTACAAAAGGTTGGAGCAACAAGTTGGCTCGTCAAATCCAACAAGAATTTTCTACTAATTAATTTCTTTATATGTTTTTATTTATTAGTTTCAATGGCGTGTCTTTGTTTGCGAATTATAAACAAACAACATAGTCACGATCGTCGCGTTTCATTCGTTAAGAGTTTTGTCTCTGAATCTTTATTATCATTGGAAAGCCCACCAAATGGGCAGATACATTCAAGACAATTGACTGTAGTACATACATAGCCAATCAAACCAAAGATGCCCTAAACAAGGAATGACTTCGGTTGGTAAGTCTAGTGAAAGATGCCCTGTGTGTTCTTATCTGATCGATTCAAATTCTAACAAGCAAGCAACTACGTTTATTTATAATATATATATATATATATATTTATATACTTAACAATAGATAAAAAAACCTTCTGGGCTTTTCTTTCCAACAACTACGATATTTCTCCTCGGCTACTTTGTATCTGCTGTTCTTTGAGTATCTTTTTTAGTGTGTAGTAGTTATATTCGTGTTATAAACATTTCATTGGGATTACAGCATTTCACTGCGGGACCCACCTTTCAGATGAACGTAGTTATCGATAATACTTTGCGAGGTTGATTATAGTTATGTGCCCGAAGTTAAGCTACATGGTTTATTACAAACCTTTGTCCGTATATTCCAAGCATGCTTCTCAAACCTTAACATATTCACTTGGTCGTTTCTTATAGTCGAGTTAGTGTAAGATTTCTTCATCTATTTTATTCAACATATACATACCAAATCTTATTTTTACACAGACAAAACAGTAAACTCTAGAAAGAAAGAAGTAAAAACAAAAAACGGAAAACTACGAGACAAACCGTTAATAGAAGAGCATATTCTCAACGGTCCTTTTCCTATAAATATTCATATGCTTTTATGTATTTTCTTGCGATGATATCACTAATACATTTTCCCAGATTTTTCATGTAAGGTAGGAGGAGATGTCTAGTTGTAAGATACTTGCGTTTCACTTGAGTGGCAGCTCCAGCCCGAGATCAGCGCCTACAAAAGTACAGAAGTTCAATCAATTCAGAATCTCTATTCCTTTTTCATCAGCCAAGGTGTGTTTATTAAATATATAAATTCAATGATTCTGTTTAAAAATCAAGTTTCCATTTTTCTTACCCTTTTATAAGATCAATCCCTACACTTTCTCGTTTTCGATCTGCAGACATTAGTGGGCAATTTACCTCGCAACCTTCCTTTATTATTACCGCAAATCAATCAGGCCAAGACCATTGGGGAAGCTTCGATAAGGCGGTTGTTAGATGCTTTTGTCGATACGTTCTTTGAATTTGTCGACGAGCCACTGCTCCCATCTCAGGTATATAAAGTACATATACCAATGTATGGTTTATCGTGACACACTTGTCCGTTTAGATACATTTAACAATTGCTTGATTTCTGTTCGAAGAGCAACTTTGCACCAGTAGAAGAGATTGGAGAGCCAGTTCATGCATTGGTGGTTGAAGGATCTATTCCCGATGATTTTCCCGAGGGCGTTTACATAAGAAATGGTAACTTTAATAATTTTTGTATACATATATATATATATATATATATATATTTATAAATAGGTATGTGGATAACAATACAAGATTAAATATTTGGAGGGGCTGGCTATTTTAATTCAGGATCTAACCCTAACTTCGGGGGGTTCAAATCAGCAGTGTCCATACTTGGAAGAACAAGTAGTGTTTGGATCGAAGGAGAAGGAATGCTTCATGCTTTGTACTTTAGAAAAGATACAGATAATAAATGGACGATAACGTACAATAACAAACACGTTGAAACTGAGACATTTAAAGTGGAGAAAGAGAGAAACAAACCGTGCTTTCTACCAGCCGTGGAAGGCGATCCACCTGCTGTTATATCGAGCTTCCTTCTAAATACGGTATGGATCATATATATCTACCTTATTTACCATTCATTTCATTGTATTGTAAAAAGGGTGTGCGTTGTTTCAATATAGCTAAGATTTGGTACGCCGAACAAATACATGAGCAACACGAACATTATAGAGCACGCCGGGAGATTCTATTCGATAGCTGAGAATTATTTGCCCCAAGAGATAGACATTTGTACCCTCGAAACACTAGGAGATTGGGACGTTAACGGAACATGGGCACGACCGTTCACTAGTCACCCTAAGGTGCTCAAATCTGGCTTTCATAATAAATATGAACTCATATATTGGTATTTATTTGCTTTATTTTAAGCGGTTTTTTGAACTGCACAGCAAGCTCCAGGAAGTGGCGAGCTTGTCACGATGGGCGTCGATGCAAGAAAACCATATTACGAAGTTGGTGTTGTTTCTGGTACTAATTTTCCCTTCTAGTTTTCTGTGTTTTTCGAAAAAATTAGCCGTGTAAGAATCTTATAAAATGGTTTTGATCATTAGCTGACGGGACAAAGTTGATTCATAAAGTGGATCTCGAGTTCAACAGAAGTACACTTAGCCACGAAATAGGAGTTACACAGAGGTAAGAATGTTAATAGCCTCGCCACATATGCTTAAATACGTCTTGACATTATATTTTTTTATATATTCGTCTATGTTTATCTTCGTGTTTTAGATTCAACGTGATCCTTGACTTTCCACTGATCGTAGATCCGAATCGGGTTGTAAACGGTGGCCCGTAAGTACATATACAAAATTATCCGATGTATGCTGCGAGCATAGTACGATACATTACGTGATTCTTCGTTTATAATCATGCAATAAAACACAGTTTAATAAAGTACGAGAAGCAGAGATATGCAAGAATTGGCGTGATGCCTCGCTATGGCGATGCTAGTTCCATAAAATGGTTTCAAGTAGAAGCAAGCTGCGCTTTTCACATAATAAATTGCTTCGAGGACGGCGAAGAGGTAGTTAAGTTAGTTTATTAACCATATTCCTCAAGCCTTCAGTCAATCATACAGGCCCGGCCCCGCCCGGCCCGAACGTGGGTAAGAACATCTTGGTAACGTTTATCTTTGTCGACAGGTTGTGGTGAGGGTTTGTAGAGCCCAGGAATCAATCATACCAGGCCCGGACTTGGGCAAGAACAAGTTCGAATGGTTTTCGAGGGGACTAAAACGTAATAATATTGAAAGCCATCGGGATGGTAATGGATTTCTTTTCACTCGGGCCCACGAATGGAGATTGAACATGGCAAGCGGAGATGTGACGAGACAAGGATATCTCACTGGAACTGAATATTCCGTGGATTTTCCTATGGTTAACCCTAAAACGACTGGTGTTAGAAACAAGTTTGCGTACACGCAGGTCGTTGATTCTTGCGCGAGCGCAATAGCAGGTAACTGAAATTATCCAATGCATATTAATAATATCAGGAAAATAGAATCTTTTTTTTTTCTAATTGTTTACTTTTAGGATTGCCGAAGTATGGAGGGCTGGCCAAGCTTTACCACGAAGAGAGACGTAAAGGAAATACTTCGATGGTAAAAATCAACACCTATATGTTTTATCACACACACATTAAAAAAAATGATGGTAATCCCATCAGATATCCGTTGGGACTTTCTTTTTGGCGGGAATTTCGACTGGGAACAACTGTCAAAATGAGCATAGTTTAGTTCTGTCGGGAATTTCATTATAGTTCCGTTGGAAATTCCTTCCAAGTAAGCGTCGTCGACTTTTTATCATAATTTTTTTTCGATGGCGGCTTGTCCATCGATTATCTTTGTTATAGGCGAACCGTGGAAACTTCCATCAAAAATAACTTTTTTTTCCATCGAGTTCGCCGTTGATTTTCCCGTCAAAATTTTGGCACCTTTTTATACTGTAAAAGTACTTTTTGACTTCAAAATGATACAGGATCAGAGCGAAGAGGAGCTGGTGAGAGTCGAATATCACATGTTTCCAAGAAACACATACTGCTCTGGCGCTGCCTTTGTTGCTAAGGCTGAGGCTATTGAAGAAGACGATGGTTGGATTGTTTCTTTTGTCCAAGACGAGGACACTGAAACGTCTCTGGTAATTACGAATTTGATTAGCCAGAAGAATAATCGAACTAACCGACCAAATTAATCGATGGATCTGCTCCTGTAGGTGTATATCTTGGATGCAAAACACTTGTCAAGAGGACCAGTGGCCAAAATCGCAATGCCGGCTAGGGTTCCATACGGATTCCATGGCATTTTCACTTCAACCACTGCGAAAAAATTCTAGATTTGGATGAAGTTTATATCTTCTTTTTCCGATTGATTGTTTTTAATGCGCGGACAACGGACCTACGATAATATACTGCTTTGGCAACTGATCATACTGTAGGGGATCAGTGCACATAATCAAGCATTATACGCAGCGAGAATTTAAAGATTTTTATATCAACATATTAAACCGATTCCACCAAGATCTATGTGAATTACACATAACAAAATTCACAGAGATTATATCTGACTTTTCTTCGAGATGAGCGTTGTTTTAAAATACCAAAAGTCTGGTACTTCTACCGATATCCACCAAGAACTCAATCAAAAACTCGCATTTTCTTTAGCTAGGAATACTTTAACGATGTTCCTTGCTTCACGCTTTTATGAGTAAATCAAAATATTGAGAAAAACCTTAATATGAGATGTATGGATGTGTATTTATTTTTTGTCCCAAGATCGTTCGTTGTAGCTTCGATAAAAATATTTGGGGATTTTTCATATTTACAATCAGAGAACCTCACCTTTTGCGACAAATGGTGTTAGGATTAGAAGGCAAGTGTGTTCCATATAGTGCTTATTTGGTACGTGTGTTTATATTTAGGAAGGTTTAAGTTATTAAGATTTGTATAAAACTAATTAATCGGTATAAAATTAAAAGTGTGTTATATTAGTAGGTTTATAAAAACCCACCTGAGATGGTAGATTTATCTAAATCCGCATACATGGGTTTAAAGTTATTATATATAAACACATGTTTTATATAAACACATGAACCAAACATATCAGCATCTCCTAAATCAATGTTTAAAATGCCTAAACCCATGAACCAAACAAGACCGTATAGTTAGGAAAATAGTTTAAAGTATCAATGATCTTGTCTACATAATAAGCAAGGATTCGGAGCAGATTGACCAATGTATGTGTTTCATTTTCTGCTGACATGCACCAGCGATCAGTATAACAACTCCGTTCCATGGTACAAACTCGTAGAACAGTATGATGAGAATTCAGTTGTCTTCGGCCCAAACCCACAAGCCCATGCAAAGCCATGTGAGATTTCACTCTAAAGTTGTTTAGGTATCAAACCCAATCACACAACAGATAATTGAAAAGTGGATGACTTGTATACAAGCTTGTGGGCTACTCCATCTATTATCAATTAGTTTTAGAGTGGAACCCCATAAGGCTATAGGGTTGGGCTTTTCGGGGTTGATTTGATCCTTGCAAATGATGCTGCGATGACTTGATCCATCTATCAAACTCAATCCCACATCGGATAATTGAAAGGTGGATGAGAGATGACTTGTATATAAGCTTGTGAGCTACTCTCTCTATTGCCAATTGATTTGACTGGAACCCATAAGGCTATAAGGTTGGGCCTTTCGAGGTGGATTTGATCCTTAGAAAAATAAATTGTTAAAAGAGCGAGTAGCCCACAAGCTTAAATGCATGTTCCAACATGGGATTTAATTTGATACTCCCAACACAGTCCACCATAGTGAATCCCAATCTGATGAAGAAATTTTTGAATTTAACCCACTACGGTCTAAGCTTCAGAGATGTATATGTCACACCATATCTTGGGTTATAAATGCAGTCTTCTTCCTTAATAACCGGAATACGAATAGTATCTGGTGGATAAGAATAGGCACCAGTGCAGCATTTTCATATGTCTTCGCCGAGTCCAGGAAGCTGCCTCAATCCACCGGTTGCGATCAAAGCTACTTTTCCATCGGTTTCGTTGAAGACATTGCATTTTCCTGCAGAAAATAATTGCCTTTTTTTGTTATGATGCAGAAATAGGCCGAAAAGTCTTTCAACATATACACAGGCCGGGACTACACATGTTGTTTGATTTATAAAAAGAGTGAATTAGAGACTGACTGTTTAGTTTATAAAAAGTCTTCATTATTGCTCAAAGTCTTTAAACCAATTGTGGGTTTTGTGGACTCAGACTACGGAAGTTGTTTAGATTCAGGAGTCGTAAATCGGTTATGCGCTCACCTCATAAGGTACCGATGCATTGTCATCTATAGAGGCAGAATATGCAATATTCACTAAGGGTGCATTTGATATGTGAAATTTGTGTGTGGAAAGCACGATGGAAACTAAGTTAGCGCATTAAATAATTGTACTTCACGCTTCGACCTTTGTACGTCTAACATTTCCTTTTCTTTTTTCTTACTGAATTTCGCATATCAAGCATAGCCTAAAGTTGTGAAAAAAGGAATTTGGCTAAGTGGTCTGACGAATGAACTCAGGGTGGAACAACAGTGTTGATTTGTTTTGCAACAATCAAGGGGTTGTACTGTTGTCTAAAAAAATGTCTACCAGGAGAGTACCAAACACGTTGATGTGAGATTGTATTTTAATCAAGATATCGTCGAAGGAGTGATGTTGGTCAAAAAAATCAACACGGATGAAAATCCGGCTGATATGTTAACCAAGTCACTTCCAAGCTGAAAATTTTATGCTTAGAGTGGATTGGTTGTTCAGAATGTTACTGCATTAGTGAGCGTTGTGGGATGAATATAAGTCGAAGTTTCATTGGTTTTAAGGTCGAGATTTGTGAAGTTAAAAAGCAAATGAACTTGAACAAGTGAACACTCTTTGCTGCAGAAATAATTAGTTTTCTGATCATTGCTAGAAATTTCAAGTTGTTTGTTGAGCTAGAAATGAATAAGAATAAAATGCACGTGTGGAAGGATTGTCAGGTGGAGAAGATTGAAGATACCCTATTGCGAGGTAGAGGTTATTTGTAGCCTAAAATCCTTTTCAAAATTTCTCCGAAAAATTGTGCCAGTTGAAGCAGCTCTCATGAAATTCATCTGTTCAAAATTTCAATAAATAAATAAACGAAACTACAGGTTACAATTTAGGTTTTGGGGTTGGGCCCATATTGAACCATGACAAAAAAATAAATCCATATGAGTTCGGGCTATTGAGACGGGATAGTTTACTTCATTTATTACTTACATTCTCTCAACTATTTATTACTTAATTAATAATGCCAATAATAATGCTACTTTTTCCAATAAACAATATCATATTTTTATGTACACTTAAAACTATTTAATTGACGTTAATTATAATATAAATTATTATATTTTTAAATATCATAATGTTGTAAAATTTTTAATATACAAAAAGATAGCTTTTTATATTAATAAAAATAAATGCATCACATGAACAAAAATTATTATATAACTTTATTTTCATGTTTCACTGACCTTTGTGGTATCATAATATAACTTTTAATGATATGCTGTAAGATTATGACGTTAATTATCACGCTATTTCACATTAATTTTTTTAAATCATCATTGCAATAATAATTTATTCTCTTTGGTAAAAATTGATAACTTTAAAATATTAATATGTAGAATAACATTATTCAGCTAATAGATTTATCTAAAAATATATAAAAATAAAATACCTTAAATATGTTTGATGAGAAAGAGATGAAATAATTATGGTTGAAACTAATTTAGTAATAGAAAAAAAAAATAATATGCTTTGAAAACTTTTTTTTTTTTTTCAGGTATAGCATCAGATAACTTTTACAATTTCCAAGTGTTTTTATTTTTTTCACCCAAAGGGGGTGTATAGTAGCACCTTATTCACAACTCAATCTATCAATTCTTAACTCAGTCTAGCGATTTTCTTACGCGTGTTTTATTTCTACGACAATGTATTTTTCAACAAACATTTATAACTTTATCTCAAGATTCATCATTTATGTTTGCTTTATATACCTTTACTTGTCAATTATAATGTTACTTTTTTCGAAAAACCGACAAGAAAATGGCAAGTCAAGGTCGACATAATCATAATTTCATCGCCGTCGAGTCGGCAAGAGGGAAAGGTTGTTATGACGATGCAATGGGAAGTAAATGCGGACTCCTATTTCGAATGGAAAGTAACGGACCCTGATCGTTAATATAATACATATGAAAGGGTTAATTGAAACAAAAAAAATAGAAATTCATAAACTAATGCAACTTTTACAGATTTGCAAATATATACATCGCAATAACAAATACGGCGACTGAAGTTTACACGGTAGCCCGAGAATCGATGATCAGCGGTGCCTCTTCTCAGATAAGCAATGGATTGCAATTAGTGGCCGAGAATCGATGATCAGTGGTCACCTCAATCCAATGGTCTCACCGTGGTGCATGCAGGGGCGGATCTATGTTATGGCCCGAGGGGGCCACGGGCCACGGCCCCCGAAAATTTTCGAAGTTTTTAGTAATATATATATTATATTGTTTTAGTAATAATATATAAAGTCGTTATTCTATGTGTATTAACAATTGTAAGAAGTGCAATGGTCCCGCTGGTTGAGTTTATGCAGGAGGTTCTGTGTTCGATCACTCCTCTCACAACCCCAATACGGTTTTTATTCATTTTTTCTTTTTTTATTCTTTTCTTTTTACATGTTATTATAAGTAAAATATTATCTAGTGGTATAAAATATTGTCACTTAACTCCCCATGTCAGAATATTTTTCACTTAAGGACCAACTCAAAACTTATCTTTCACTTAATGACCAATTGGACAAAAATACCCTTCGGAACTTAACTTATTACGATTTAACCATGATTTTTGATTTAAATAAAAAGAAAAAAGATAAATCACATTAGAAGAAGAACGAACGGATCAACCCACATATTCATCACCAAATCAAACAATAATTGTCCCAAATCGAAGGCTCAAATTGAATGCCCAAAAAAAATCTCCACATCCAAGGAAGAATTTACGATCTTCTCTCTAGTTTGATCCTGGTATGTGTCGTTTTCGTTTCAAATCGTCTCACCCGAATCGTCCAAATCAAATCTTCTGACTCAAATCCATAATTTATTGGTGTTAGCTTTCAGTTAATGACTCGATTATGGTTATTATGAGTCGATTTGAGTTATTAGGTCGCAATTATGGCGTTTTATGTTTAATTTGAGAGGTTTTTAGGTTGTTGCTCGCTTAGGGCTTTTTGAGGTTTAAATTTGGTCTGCTGGATTCATTTTTTGGGGTTCTTCAGGTTTTCAATTAGGGATGGCGACTTTTTTTTAATACGGTGTGTGTTTATTTTTGGTACATGTTACTTACAAATTTAGTACAGTATATGCATTATAATGGTACAGTACGTTTCTGTAGATTGGTACTGCATATTTGAACAGAATGATAATCTAATTTGATTATGTTGCAGTTGTCATCCAATATAGTGGCCTGCCATTTCTATGGAAAAATTAGAAACGCCATCCGTTCAAATATAATAAATTTGTTGGAAGGGTTGAGAAGGAGAATGTGGATAGCTTGCATCGAGCGAGAGGATGCCGAGTTAAGGGAGCAGGGGCATGTTACTAGCAATCTGATGTCGCGGGTTCCCGAAGAGATTGGTGAGATGAAGATATTGGTGATGAGGAGCGAGCACATGATGGAGGTGATGAGGTTGCTGCCAAGACACGTGATAGGGTTGTTGTTGAGGGCCGAAAAGTGGTAAGACACGAGAGATTATATGTATATTTGAGGAAAAGGAGGAGGATAATGCTGCTATAAGTGAGATTTTATGTGTTAGATGTTTGTTTGTTTTGAAACTATTTTTGTTTGGTGGATGTTATGTCAGAACTAGCTTGTTTCTTTGTGGTGTTCGTGGTTGGGTTTAAGAGATGAGCTACGACCCAATATAGTCGTTACGTTGCTTCTTCTATTCTTTTGTCCATATGTTGCATATAAGTTATGGCATATTTTTAGCCAAATGTTGCATATAAATGATTCGTTTGTGGATATTTTGATTACTGACATGTTCTTTTGTGTTGGTATAATGTTGGATATATTCTGACAACAGATAGTGCTATGGCCAAAAAATGTATTATGCCTGGAATCTTAGGTACGTTAACAATATAAAATAAGATACGATAACCATGTATAAAAGGTATTATATACACCAGCTAAATGGTACGCTAAACATATTAAAATGGTATGCTATATTAATAGCTGCAAAAAAGATGAAAATACAAAAAAAAATCAGCATTATCGGTATCTGACATTTTTTAACGGTATCTAGAACAAATTCTGACACTCACAGAAAGTTCTGACGCACAGAAATCTGCAATAGACTTGGTACGGTTGGAGTACTTATTTTGGTACGACAAACTATATAAATATGGTACAATATATGTCATGTTGGAAATATTTTATAGTGTTCAATAATGTTGTTGTCTTTGTCTTTGGACTAAATTGTAATATATGTATAGTTAGGGACTAGAATGCAAATATACCAATATTGATTGGTATATATAGGGCAAGTATGTGTGATTAGCACATAACTTGAGTTTAGCTTTCTCTCACTAGAAAAACTCTCTCATCATTATCTTAGTTAGGGTTTAATTGTAGAGAGAGAAAGAGGTAACTTGTAGAGAAAGTTTGTGATTAATGAAGGTTGATCGAGATATACCAAAAGCTTCCACGCGCATTTAGATTCAAGGTAATTTTGATTGATCTATGCTCAAGTTCATCGTTGGATGTTAAAAACGGACCTAACAATTGGTATCAGAGCCAAATCGTGTTGAATTGATCGATTTTTTTGTTGCTGAATTTTTTTCGTATGATGTGTTCTTCGCGCCAACATTTTTTCGCATGATCATTATGATGATTGGTTGCTGATTTCGTATGATTGCTGAACGAAAACTGTTTACGAATGAATTGTTATACGTTAACTGCGATTATCTTCGATTAATTGAGCCTAATTTGGTTTGAGATTGAATTTGCGATCGAAACTATTTTTTTTCATCTTTAAAGTATTCTTCGCTGAAATTGCTCAAAATGGACTATATTTTGGTTTCGATTATGTTAATCGAGTGTTTTCAGTGATTGTCCAACATATTTCGATCGATTAACTGTGTTTAAAGTGATAATTTGAGTGTTATTTGAAGATTTCACATACAAAATCGCGTTTTCGTACCATACATAAACTTTTTCGCACTACTGTTCTTTTTTCGTATAAAAAAAAATTCGAAGTTACTGTTCACGCGAAAAACACTGTACATTCGAAAAAGGCACTGTTCATCCGAAATTACTGTTCATATGAAAAATACTGTTCATCCGAAAATAAATTTTTCGCACGGCGCTGTTCATCCGAAAAATAAACTTTTTCGCAAGCACTGTTCATCCGAAAAAATCACTATTCCTACGAAAAATAAACATTTTTCGCAAGCTACTGTTCTCTGTTCACCTGAAAAAATACCGTTCATTCGAAAAATACACTGTTCATCCAAAAAAAAAAACACATTTTTCATCCGAAAAACAAATTTTCTGATACGAAAAGCAAATTTCTGATCCGAAAAAAAAATTCATCCGAAATTTTTTTCGCATACTATATTCATCTAAAAAAAAAAGTTTTCGCACATACTATTCATTTGAAGACGTTTTTCGCAAGCTACCATCCGAAAAATTAATTTTTTTCGCAAGCTACAGTATCTTCTGAAAAATTAAGTTTTTCACAGCTACTGTTCATTAAAAAAAAAAAATTCGAATACTTTTCATACGAAAAACGTTTTGTCAAAACTTTCACTGCGAAAACTTATACATTGCAAAAACCTTTTATTAAAATTCTCTAACTGATTTTTTTTCAACTTAAACTAAAATTTTTCGAACACAAATTTTTCTCGAACGAAAATTTCTCAAACTGAAATTATTTTCGTATACGAAAATTCCCTAATTCTATACAAAAACTTTTCTCGAACTCAAAATTTCTCGACATTTTTAAAGAAATTTTTTCCCCAAACTTAAATTTTTTTCTTGAACTAAATCTTGTCGAATTCGAAAAGTTTTAATCAAAATTTAATATCAATTCAAAAACACGATAACGATCAAAAACATCCAACCCAGAAAGTAAATATGGAAGCCAACTACTTGACAAAAATCAAAGAATTAGAAGGTGGGCTAGAAAATAATTACAACTGCTTAGTTAAGAGTTCAGACGAAAAAACTATTCTTAAAAATAAACTAACAATAGAACAAGAAAGGTTGACTAGCTTAAAGACAAGGGTCGCACAACAAGAATCAACTATAAGCGAACATACAAAAGAATTATCTACATGTAGAGACGAAAAAATAAATAGTGCAGCCCAAAACAAAAGTCTTCTTGAAGTACGAAAGAAATTATATTCAAAAATTAAAGAATTAGAAGATGTTCTAGCTAAACAAGGACAAACTGAGCAACGCCAAATAAAAGAAACTATATTGCTAAATAAATCAACTCAAACAATTGAGTCCGTGCCAAACATGGAACATTCTATACAGTCAACAAAACCAAACTCTAAAGATTGTTGTACTCTAGAAACTGAACGCAAAATTGCTGAATTACATTCTCTTCTGGAATCAGAACGTAAAGAGTTTCGAGCAAAAATTGATAAGCTTTTAGAGGAGAATTCATTTCTCAAATATTCCTTAGAAAAGGGCACAACTACAACTATTAATCCTGTAACACCTGAACCTTTAAACGATATATCTTCTAAACAGGATCATAAAACTCAAACGACTAAACCTATAAAGCAGGAAAGAATAGAGCAAGACAATTCATTTTCTAGTACAATAAACAAAATTGTTTCTAACTCTATTCTTCCTTCGAAAATTCCTAAAGTCATTCCAAAGATAAAGCAATACTAAAGCTAAAACAGACAATAAGTATAAATTCTCAAGTAAAGCTGAAACGCCTAAATATAACAATTCTCTGAATAAAAATAAACTTTCAAACAATCATTGTGCTGTGAATGATGTGGTTCTTCAATGTATGAAATACGATTCTCTTATCAGTGATTCTATTAATGCTATTAGCTCGTATTCTTACTAACAATACCTAGTCAAAGTCAAATCCGAAAAACATCTTATGCGACTGGCGCAAGAGAAAATATTCTCAAATAGATACACTTTCACCGAATCTACATTGTCTCGACCATATAGGAATAATCAAGTATGGACTCCAAAATTGCAAATGACAATAAGTAGTCCAAAACGGATTTGGGTTCCTAAATTAAAGACTACTTTATATGATGATTTCATACTTAATCCTATTATGCCTAAATATTTATCTGCTAATAAGGGAGGACCCGTCCAAAAGTGGGTATCAAAGTCCCGATAATTTATTTTGCAGGATCCCGATCATACATGGTAACTTGACGATGACTGCTCCACATGTATGGTCGGTATGCGATGATGAGCAGCCACACACGTGTGGTATTCGGTTTGCTCCACACACGTGATCAGTATGTAACGTAAGCAAACACACCAAATCAAGACTATTCCAAAGCTCTTGATTTGACATTGTTTTTATTTTTATTTTTCTGTTATTAAAAAAAAAAAAAGAAAGAAAAGGCCATAAAAAAAACAAAACAAAACAAAAAAAAGGGGGCCATATATAAAAAAAAAAAAGGAAAAGAAAAAAAAAAAAGAAGAAAAGAAAAAGGCCATAAAAAAAAAGAGAAAAAGAAAAATAAGGCCGTTTAAAAAAAAAAGAAGTATATAGGGGGAGTGGATAAATAGAAAGGCGCAAGAGCTTCAAAAGAGCATATTACTGTAGTTTTATTGTAAAAAAAAAAAATGCGCATATGTTTTAGGGGGAGTGGTACTCATAAGCGCATACTTAAAAGGCGCACATTTTTTGGGGAGTGTTACGTCAATCACAAAAGGTGCATAACATGAAGGAGAGTAATATGCAAAAATCTACAAGAGCGCACAAATTTAGGGGGAGCAAAGGCAGTATATTAGAAATAGCACACCTATTTAGGGGGAGTGTTACAATGAAAAGGCGCTAGAGCTTAAGAGAAGAATGCCCTGAAGAGAAACTTCACGCTTTGAAGGGGAGTGCTACCTAAAGTCAAACAACACCTGGACACAAGAGAGTTATTCACGTACCTGTTCCAAAGGTTCAGTATACCCAACTGATCCTGACCCCGAACAAACCCCGAGTGTATGTGAGGGTATTGAGCGTATGACGATGAAATCATCACAACTCAGCCACTGTAGGTCCAGAAATCATTAAACACATCAAGTTTAACACAAAATTAGGTTCGAACACAAGGTTAAATGCGCGGAAGCTAAACTCGATCCTTAAACTGTTGAATTGCAGCTCGATCGAATGCAGAGTGGATCCTAATCTGTTTGATTATCAAGCAGCAAATCCAAACGATAATCAAACAGCCTTCAATGAAGAATCCGATCGAAAGTATGACTTGTGTGTGAGGTTTTGGTGCGCGCGTAAAGTGAGAAGGAGAGAGAGAGTTTTGCAAAAGTTTTCTATTAAACTTTCCAAACTTTACATGCGTAAACTATTGTTCCAAAAACCTACCAAATTGAAATGAGGACCTTCACTATATACACCTTTCTACTTTAGGTATATATTTACAATTTGGTCCCTAAACTATCTAATATTTACAATCTAACCAATTACAAGAGGAATATGATGATGAACACAATAAATATTCCTAACAATCTCCCCCTTTGTGTTCATCTTCTTCTAGCGCCTCGTCCTCTTGTTCTTGGGCGATCTCGAAGGTAGAAAGATTTGCGTAGATCGAGAATCAGCTCAAACTGCCTGATGTTGTTTCTCAAGTTGATCCTTTCTTCAATCGCAGTGATCACTTTCTCGGTAAGGCGTTCTTCTTCGAGATCTAGTTCAGATTTCGGTTGCTGCACTCTCTGCAGGCCATCTAGTTTCTGACGTAGACTTTGAAGAACTTTTTTGAATGTCCCATCGCAATACATATTGAGTTCTGGCATAGCATCACTCGTTTCTGGTCTTCTAAGTCTTCGTAGATTACAACCAGCTCGGGTTCAGTGAATATGAAATTGACTTCAAATCCATGAGCTGAGGCTGTTCGATTGCTTGGCCCTGGCAGATTGACCTTCTTCATATTGTTTTCTATTCCAATCTGAAGGTCCTGTGCAGCATAGTACTTGACTTGCCTTAGCATCAGTCTCTTCAGCGCATCTAATCCAAGTCGATAACGGAATTCCTTCAGGGTGAACTTCCTGTAGAACCCGTATATGTTGAGAATATCTTGGAAACGCAGAAGTGGCAAGTCAGCTTCCGAAATCTTCTCGACTCTTTCTCTGGCTGAGTCGAAATCGATGAACTTGACGATAAAGATCGGGAATTGCACGCTTCGGCCATAGCTGTGGTGCTCGACCTCAACTAAGTCCGTGACTTTTCCTTTGTCCCTGATCCTCATTTGGTCCTGTCTGCGGTCCCTCAATGGATTTACGAACTTTTGCGCCAGCATGTATAGATATGCTCTTGCTTCCGTCCCTTTGAGATGCATAAGGCCCCGCAGTTTGAGTTCGTCAAGTTTCTTTATTTTCTCCTCCCTTCTCCAAATTCGGTGCCGTATGTCTTCTAAGAAAGGAGCTACAACTCTTTTATTCTCCCAAGCTATTTCCAATTGTCGAGTCCTTGATGATAATCGCGGTGTTGGATCGACATTCTTGGATATTGCCTCTTGGAGCTTGAGCGGTTCAGTGTTGTAGTCTTCTCCTTCTTGAATTTCCGACGGCTCCATTTGGAAGATATCGATCTGATCTTCAGCATCCTCAGTGCAGTCTCATCATCCGTTTCTGCCTCTTTTCGAGGTTGGTCTTGGAGTACATACTCTTCGATCACCTCGTGCAAGTCGACGTCAGGCAGGGATGAGGAGGTTCCAGCAGCTACTTGATCTAACTGAGAAGGTCCAAAATCTGCTGCTGCCTCTTGGTAGGCTTGGACTGGTGGAGTCGAAGGTCGTTGTCTGGTAGTTCTTGGTGTTGACCTCGTACGACCTTTTGAAGAGGTAGATGGGGTGGTTGTTTTAGTGGTTTGGGTTGTGGTGGCTTGCGTGACGCGGGGCCTCTTCTCCCCCTCAGGGCGATCCGGGTTATCTGGATCGTCATGACGTCGTTTGGAACCCTGAGGTTCATCACGACAAGTTGTTGTCGGTGGTGGTTGGGGTGATGGGGATTGGATTCGCTTCAAGAGCTCGACCATGTCAGGAGTGACGTCTTCTAACATGAGTCTGGACATTAGAATATCCCTGAGCTCAGGAAGGGGCATTGTGTAGGGGTTTGGAAATGACGGTGGTAAAGCAGGGATGGGGATATATAGTGGTGATGACAGAGTAGGCTCGAGGACGGGGGCTTTCTCTTTGTCCTGAACAGTTGCGGTTATAGCAACCCGTACTTCTGGCATCAAGGAATCCTTGAATGATGCCAGAGCGGACGCCAGGCGTTCCTCGAAGCGTGACTCTGTCATGAAGGGTGAGTCACCACCGGGGCCACTTAGGCGCACCGTTGACGTAACAGTGGAGAAAGTATCCACTGCACGGCCTGCTGTCACAGCTGTCGTGGGGTTGACCGTGGCAGGACTTCTCTCCATTCCTCGAATGACTTCTTGTATAGAAGCATCTATGGAGATTCTGTCTTGGTCACGAAGACCAAGAGGAGTGGTGGCAAAAAGAGGTTGTGTCCTAGAAAGATCAAAAAAGTTTGGGAAGGTGGACACTAGACTCGAAGTGGTCAAAGAAGAGGCGGTGGTTTGGGGCTGGGTACCACCTGATTCAATACCCGCTCCTTCAGAATGAAGCAGGGATAGCGTGCGTGGCTCCCCGTGTATATCTGAGACAACTGTCTGTTGGGAGACAGTTAAATGGTCTAAGGTAGGTTGTGCATGCGCCGTCGGACCTGACGCGGCGACTTCTACCCGAGCACTGGTCACAAAGACTTCAGTGCTTGTACCTATGGGGGTGGTCCTAGGTGGTGAAGTAACTATAGGGACGGTCACCACCGTAGTTGGTGGAGTGATGGTGACCGTTTCACTCACTGACCCCTCACCCTCTCTATGGCTGGTACTCCCTGGGTTAGGTTCAGAGGGGTTTGTCTGAACCATGGGAGGAGTGGCAATATGGTGGCGTTGTCGGTATGCAGTAGCCATTGTGGGGTCCGCCATTTGAAGCAAGTACTCTGGAATGACCATCGGTTTGAGGGATGGGTCTTCCTTTGCCTTCTGGAAGTATTTGATTTTGGGCGGTGTGAAGTCCTCACATGGCTGTGTATTCGGTACTGTTGAGATGACGTCCATGAATGTGTTTACGAATGATGACTATTTCTATTCACTGTTTATGTTTACGAACGTAATGATACTGTTTCCTTTCTAAATGGATTACGAATGCTTTTCCTTCGTAAACATAGTTTTATCGTAAACTAAATAGTATCTCAGTTTAAAAAGAGGCATTCGTAAACATGTGTCTGTCGTAAACTTTTCGAATCGTAAACTTTCAAACTACTGTTCTTAGAGTCTTATAAGTTTACGAACGTCGTTCATTCGTAAAAGGTCTTTATCGTAAACCATATGTTACTGTTTCAGGTTTAAAGATGTTTACGATCGAACTTCATTCGTAAACGTTACTTCATCGTAAACTGAGGCGTACTGTTTTCAGCGCTTTGAAGTTTACGAATGATTTACGTTCGTAAACAGGGCCGCATCGTAAACTTTTAACACTGTTTTCAGCGCGTTATACTTTACGAACAACTTATGATCGTAAACTGACACTGTTTACGGCGCGTTTTTATAAAGCTTTACGATGCTCAACACTTAGAATAATTTTTTAACAAAGGCTTTTGTTCATTCGCAAAGCTCAACACTTAGACTAAACACTTAGCATATTTTTCAAAACATTTTTTTTAAAAAAAAAAGAGTATAAACAGAGTAAAAACAGAGCAAAAACAGAGCAAATGCATACACTTCAATTTTTTTTCGAAACTAATATTTGGTATATCTTTGCAGATAAATATGGCAACAATATCAACTGAATATCTCCTACATGAACGAGAATCATGGTTGCCGATCAAAGACAATAATTACCAACTGGACCCGGCCACATACAAAGGGCCAGATGAAATAGATCTCTCAATTGTCCAAGGAGACCCACTATGACCAGCATTCAACAAAACGGCCATGGTCCCGATCGTCTACGTTCAACAATTTTGGGCGGAGATGAAAAGACGGATCGACACTGACAACTCAATTTACTACGAGACGTATCTCGAGAACGTACGTCTAAATCTCACGAAGGAGTTTGTCAGAAGAACGCTGGAGCTGCCAATCCATGACGCCTACGAAGATTTGGCTTCAGAAGAAGAATTGATAATCGACATGAAAATCCTAGGCCATGGAGACCCACTAACAAAGACACCGGGTCTTCTTAATCTTCTTTGTAAGCTCGACTCGTAAATGCCGGAAGGGATTTGAAGTCGCTTGCCGTATTTCTTCTTTTTGTGTTCGATCTCTCCTTTCGATAATAGCGCAACTCCCCCTACTTTTGGTCAACCTTATGTTGGGATTGGAAAGTTCTCTTTGAAATTTGGAGAGACGCACAAGAGGCAGCAACTTCGATCTTTGTAGTCCATGGTGTTCGCTTGATTCTTTGACGACGCTTGAGGATTTAGCGTTTCTGATCTATCTTGCACTTTCGTCGTGGTATTGCTCCTATTTTGCTTTAGTACTACTCTCCCCTCATGAAGATCGAGTTGGGGAGATCGCCATGCGATGGGTCAAAATGAGGCATTATCTTTGGCAAGAAGATCACGTCGTCGGGACATGAGGATGGCGTTGGTAGGAACTCAGGTTAGGTAATAACCTGACTTAGCCACTAAGGCAGTCGTCAAGTCTTCTCCAATCTTCTTCTTCTCGGCGCCGGATTCGTCTTCTTCGAAGGAAGTTGTCTGGTTCGGCCTCGAGGAAGCTTGTCTGGCTCCGGAAGAAGGTACGCGTGGGGGTTAGGCTCCTTTGGAATGTTCCATTCAAGTGCAGGGGAGCCCGGCTTCAGAGTGGTGAGCGCGGAGGAGATTGGTGGGTGGTCCGACCTGTTTGTTTATGCGTGTCCCCTTCTCCCCCTCATGGCGATTCGTGTTAACGAGATCGGCATGCTTGTGTAGGAAGATTAGGAGGACACAAACGACAGGTCGGTGATGGTAATAACCAGACGGAGCCACAAAGGCAATCCGTCGTGTAAGAAACCGGGGTCACGAAGACTTCCCGTTAGCATCGATCTAGGAGCTATGCTCGTAGACGATGGCCTGAAACCGTTGTTGCTTTGATGTTGCAACGGCAGGACTTCCTTCCGATCCTCGAATCATGTCGAAGCAAGACATGTCTACGAAAGTTCTTACTTGATCACAAAGATCAGGTGTTTAAAAGTGTATGTGTCCTAGAAATATAAAAATATATGGAAAGTGAGGACACACTAGACTCGAGTGCGCAAGGAAGTGTGGTGGTGGGGCTGAGTACCACATAATTCAATATCTCCCGCTTCCGAGTGAAGCGGTGATAGAAGACGTGGTTCCCCGTGATTTCTGAAACACCTGTCTTTTGTGAGACAGACGAGTGGGTAAGGCTCGGTTGTGCACGCGCCGTTGGACCTATTGCGGCGACTTCTACCCGGGAGCTAATAAAATTAGCACCTGTACTATGGGGGTTGGTCCGAATAATTTGTGAGATGAGGGAATCATGTAGCGTCGGTCTTTTCAAAAGGTTTTAATAGACATGGCTATAATTTTGACTGTCTCTCGGTGATGTTCCGGGGTTAGATTCAGTTGGGTTTGACTGAATCATGGGAACGAAGTCCTTGCATCCGGTAGGAAGTGGTGAGTGCTGCTTTGTTTGTCAGCAATCCGGAGCAGGTCGATTGAAGCGAGCACCGAGATTTGCATTTGTAGCCACCGTCGCCTTTTGAAAAGAGTTGACCGTTGTAGGCTCGAGATTCTTCTTTTGAGGTCCATCTTCGGAGGTCGGAGGTAATCTCCATGAAGCTTGATGAGGAGAAAATAAGTTTTTTTTTTTTTATGGCCTTGTATTTTTAATTTTGATGGTCCTCTTTTTTTTTTTAATATAATATTAATCGTTATTAGTAATATGTATATTAGTATATTATATTATATGGATATAATATATATTAATCATTATTAGTATTTCTATATTATATATTATATGATAATAGTATTATTTATTATTACTATTGTTATATGTATTATATTTATTTTATTTATACATATAGATATATTTTATTTCTCCTTCCCAAAATGTGCTTCCTAAAAAAACTTGCTCCCCCTCAAAAGATGCCAAGTAAGATCGAAAAATCTACGAATCTCTTTCCCAAAATTCACGTATTTAAGGTTCGCTCCCCCTCAAAAATGTAATTATTGCTCCCTTTTAAGAAAATAAGGATCACTTCTCTTTTAAAAAATAAAAGAGTAGCTCCCCCTCAAATTAAGCTCATTTTACAAAAATGGTATTTTTCATTTCCGTGTGTAATATGCATTTTAAATTTTAAAGTTTTGAATATGCATATTTAAAATGTATCATTTTGAAAGATGGGCATTTTTGCGATTCAGCTTATATGCATGCTTGAAAATTTAAGCTTGAAAATCTTAAAATTGTATGCATAATGAAAATGTATCTATCTTAAAATAGAGTATTTTGCATTTTGACTCATGTATGCATGCATGCAAGAATTTGAAAGTAAAAGTCCTTTTGAAGCATGCATAGCTATATTGTACCCTATTATTTTCAAAGTAGGTATATTGTCTTTTCAGCTCGATATGCATGCCAAAATTTACTATGGAATGCATATATAGAATTTACCTACGGTGTAGTTGCTCACCGTGCTTCCCTTTATAACGTATGTGGAGCAACTTCAAAGTACCATACGTGAGGGATGCGGTTGCTCGCGTCTCTTACCAGTCATGCATGTGGAGCAACCCGAGTACCGTGCATGCTGGAAGATGTGGTTGCCCTCGTCTCGTACCGATCATGAGTATGGAGCAACCATCTTCTAATTACTACTCATGACCGGGCTTTATGATTGCTCTCGTCTCATACCAATCACGCGTGTGGAGCAACCATCGTCGAATTACCACACGTGATTGGGCTCCTGCAAAACATTATCGGGACTTTGGTACCCATTTTTGGATGGGTCCTCCCATATTAGCAGAAAACAATTTATGCACATTTGGTTCAGATATACATCCTAAATCATCCTTTAAAGTTCTATTTAATTTGATTTCTGATTTAGGAATCCAAGTTTGGTGAACCTTAGAGGGAAATGACAATTCAGCGCCGGTGAACGTGTGTCTAGGTTTAGAAGATCTGAAGATTTTCTCCCTAGCCAGTCGCAGAAGGTGTCTTTCAGACTTAATCTGGACCGGGTATTTCAAGTATGAATACGAACTTATCGCACTATATGCGTCATCAGATGATGAGTCGTATTGCCTACAAGAATTCACATCATTCACTCTATAATGATGAATTTTGATGGAATTTAGCTTACTAGAATAATAAGTATTTTTGTGCGAGTAAGCAATTCCATCTCTATCATTCTTTAAAGAATGAGATAGTTTGGAAGTTTGAGAAGTTCGCCTGCTTGAGCTTGGGACTTCTTCTTTAGGAACTTCCTTTTTGATAGGAGCGGGAGAAGGAGAATCTTTAGCAATGTCGTCCTTGATTTTGGGAAATAATGTCGATTTTCCTTTCTCCTTCCTAATATTCTTTTGTTCCTTAGCAGTTTGACGCGTATTGCTTTTACTTTTCATTTCTGCGCCAGCCAAAGGTGATTTAGAATGCGTATTTATTGTGTTCAATTAATTAGAATTATCTTTGTAGTTTATTTATAAAGATTATCATTATAAGAGGCTTAGTGTAATTGGGTTTTGTTAGGGGCCCAAGTATTATATACCAAAATGTGGTATAAATACTTGAACCCTAACACATAATAAAATGTGTATTGTGTGAAAACTATTTAGAGAGATAAGCTTCTAGAGAGAAGGAGCCACCCAAGCTCCTCAAGAACACACAACACCCCACGAGCTTAGATTCTTCCCATCTAATCGTGGTAAACTCGTTTTAATCTTTGTTTAGTTGGATATTCTAGGCCTTACAAGTGGTATCAGAGCCACCGTGTTAACGAGCAAGGTATCTAAATGGATTTTTGGTTCGATTTTTACAAGTTTTGTTGCCTTTCTCTTTAAACTCATTTTCGAACTGTTGAACACCTTGAACTGCATTTTTAGCTTCGATTTTTGGGTTTAAGCTGGAGTTTTGAGTGTTCCTAAACTGGTCTTGATCTTTTGAACTCAAAAGAAGTTGTTTCCAGCAGTTTTAAGAAGTTTTTAAGCCATTTTCGTACCCAGATTTACGTTTTCGGTACTAGAACTCGAGTTTTCGGTACTACTGTTCATCCGAAAAGTTTTCGATAAAAAAAAAAAAAAAAAAAAAAACTTTTCGGTACTGTTTTCCGCGCTACAGTACTTTTCGGTACTACTGTTCATCCGAAAACTAAAAAAAAAAAAAAAAAAAAAGAAAAAGTTTTCGGTGCTACAGTAGTTTTCGGTACTACTGTTCATGCGCAAAAGTTTTCGGTACTACTGTTCATCCGAAAAGTTTTCGATAAAAAAAAAAAAAAAAAAAACAAACAAACAAACTTTTTGGTACTGTTTTCGGCGCTACAGTACTTTTTGGTAATACTGTTCATCCGGAAAAAAAAAAAAAAAAAAATTTCGGTGCTACAGTAGTTTTCGGTACTACTGTTCATGCGCAAAAGTTTTCGGTACTACTGTTCACCCGAAAACTTTCGATACGAGAAAAAAAAAAATATTTTCTTTTCGGTACTGTTCAACCGAAAAGTTTTCGGTATAAGACTTTTCGGTACTGTTCATCCGAAAAGTTTTCGGTATAAAAAAATAAATATAAAAAAAAAATAATAAAAAAAAAAATTAAATAAAAAAAAAATCTTTTCGGTACTGTTCAACCGAAAAGTTTTCGGTATAAGACTTTTCGGTACTGTTCATGTACTGTTCATCCGAAAAGTTTTCAAAAAAAATAATAATAAAAAAAATCCGGGTACAAAACTTTTCGGGTCAGTACTGTTTAACCGAGGGTTATCTACTTCATAGAAAGTTTTCGGTATTACTCTTACAAGTTTTCACAAATGATTTTAAAAAGTTTTCGGTATTTAACTGTTTCAGTTTCGTAAAAATCTTCGAAATTTTTTTTCAAAAGTTCTGCCATTCTGTGACACTCGAAACTCAAAAGTTTTCGGGTTAGACACCAAAACTTTTCGGTACACCCTAAAAAGTTTTCGACTCTTACAATTTTCGAAACTTCACGACTTTTATCGACACACCAAAACTTTTCGGAACTGAATTTTTCAAAAGCCAAAAATTATCAAATCTACACAACGCGTTAACGATCGCGTATCCAACTAAATTAAAAAAAAAAATTGGTAATATTTTAAAATTTTAAAAATTATGGATTCTACTTCCGCAACTTCTGAGATGAGCTTTGACGAGAGTGATTTATATAAAGCTTTTCTTTCTTTGAAGGAAGATTATAAAACCATGCGTCGTGAACATAAACACGAACGTAGGACTACCCAAGCGTTAGAAACTAAGTTAGCTAGTGCACTAGAAACTATTTCTAGTCTTGAATCAAAATTAGCTAGCTCAGAAACTAACGTTTGTGAGCTAACCAAGAACCTAAATTCCTCTAAGCTAGGCCAAACTCAACTTATAAGTCACGAAAAGACTATAAGTGAGTTAGAGAGTAGACTAAATAATAATTACAAATGCTTAGTCAAGAGTTTAGAAGAAAGAGGTAGTCTTACTTGCCATTTAGAAAACGCGCGTGAGAAAATCACTAATCTTGAATCTCAAGAAGTAAAATTAAAAGCTCAAATTAGTGAACTAACAAATAAATTAAACAATTGCGAACTCGAACGCAATAATTATCTGTCTGATTTGAGCAAGTCGCGGAGTAGCTTTAAACTTTTATTTGAGGAACGCAGTCAATTGCACTCTAAAGTTCATCACTTAGAGGGCATCCTTGCGAAAAAGGGTCAAACAGATCAAAGTTACTCTAAAGACTTAGCGTCCAACGGGGAAAATAGTTTACATTCTAATAAACCTATCTCTTGTTGGGAAATTCCAGATGTTGCTAGTAAAATTGCAGAATTGAACGCAACTCTGGAATCGGAAAGAGTAGGTTTCGGAGCAGAAAAGCAAAAACTTCTAGAGGAGATCTCAAATCTCAAAAATTCTCCGCCCCTACATGTCTTAAATAATCCTTATAAAGAAATATCTTCCATTAAGCAGGATAAGGCAACACAAACTGACGCCTTTGAGGGGCTTGGGTGGCTCCTTCTCTCTAGAAGCTTATCTCTCTAAATAGTTTTCACACAATACACATTTTATTATGTTTTAGGGTTCAAGTATTTATACCACATTTTGGTATATAATACTTGGGCCCCTAACAAAGCCCAATTACACTAATCCTCTTATAATGATAATCTTTATAAATAAACTACAAAGATAATTCTAATTAATTGAACACAATAAAATAATCCTAACAATTTAAGTACTCAAATACACAAAATCACCATATATAGTCTTTAAAACATCGATTACATCATGATTACAGCAAAATACGAAAGCAACCGAAGTAGAAAAGCACTCATTTGACGCGTAAATCGTTAACCTACCTAAGTGAGTGAAGGTTTAAGGGTAGTAGGCTTTGAGTTTGAGTGATTTTGCGAGGAAATCGAAAGGATTTTGAAGGGAGATTTAGGTTTGCGAAAGAGGGATTTACGAAGAGAGAGGAAAAAAAAATTAGAAAGAGAAAGAAAAAATGTAAACAGTAAACACATAGGTATTTAAAGTTTGCGAACGAGAATCGTTCGTAAACACAAACGCTGAAACGTAAAGTAAAACCGTAAACTAGTTTTGGGATTTTCTTTTCTTTCATCATTCAACATCATTTTTTTTGTTTTGTTTTTTTTTTTAATTTTGAATTTTTTTTTAAATATTTTTTTTTTTGAAAAATTATATAATCTCTCTTGCTAAGAACTCTTTCGTAAGCTATATCATCATTCACTCCCCCTCAATAGTAGGATGAGGTATTTAAAGCTTTCATAGCGCCCTCTTGAAATATAAGTACTCCCCCTCAATAAATGAGGGTAGTTTTCAATTTTTAATATTTTGAACTATTTAGTAAAATTGCATACTTTCCCCAAATTTTGTACTAACTTTAGGCATCACTTAAGAAAACAAAGACTCACAGAAAATTGAAGATCATGTATTTTATCAAGTAGAGAAATTAAGCATGCCTAACTTAGAGACTAGGAATTGGAATCGTTTTTCATCCAATGCCTTCGTAAATAAGTCGGCAAGCTGTAATTCCGTGCACACAAAATGTAATTCTATATGTCCTTTTTCTACATGATCTTTAATAAAGTGATAACGTAAGTCAATGTGCTTTGTACGTGAATGATGCACAGGATTGCAAGTAATGGCAATAGCACTTTTAGAATCACCGTAAATGGGAACACTATTTAGATCAAACCCATAATCGTGTAGTTGTGTTCGGATCCACAATATTTGAGAGCAGCAGCTGGCAGCGGCAACATATTCTGCTTCAGCTGTTGATGTTGAAACACAATTTTGTTTCTTGGAGGACCAACTTACCAGTTTGTCCCCAAGAAATTGTGCTCCACCTGAAGTGCTTTTCCTATCCATTCTACATCCTGCAAAATCAGCATCAGTGTATCCAACTAGTTTAAACGCAGAGTTTTTCGGATACCATAGGCCTAGTGTGGGTGTTCCTTTGAGGTATCAGAGGATTCTTTTAACAGCGGCAAGATGAGATTCTTTCGGATTAGCCTGAAATCTTGCACAAAGACATGTAGCAAACATAATATCTGGTCTACTAGATGTCAGATATAGAAACGAGCCAATTATACCTCGATAGTTAGTATTATCTACCGACTTCCCATATGGGTCGGAATCTAACTTGCATGTAGTGTTTATCGGGGTGGGAATTGATGAGCTATTATCCATACCATATTTTTTCAATAGGTCATGGATATACTTAGTCTGACAAATAAAGATTCCATTTGGTAATTGTTTGATTTGCAATCCAAGAAAGAAGTTCATCTCTCCTATCATGCTCATTTCAAACTTTTTGGTCATGAGTTTACCAAATTTCTCACATAGTTTTGGATTTGTAGAACAAAAAATAATGTCGTCTACATAAATTTGAATTAGCATAATGTTAGGTCCGTTCTTAACATCCAACATATGAACTTGAGCATAGATTTAATCGAAATTACCTTGAACAAGATCGAGCGGAAGCATTTGGGTAATATTCAACCAAATCTTCATTAATCACAAACTTTCTCTCCAATTAACCTCTTTCTCTCTCTACAATTAACCCTAGCTTAGATAGTGATTAGAGAGAGTGTTTCTAGTGAGAGAAAGCTAAACTCAAGTTTTTGTGTATTTTACACACACTTGCCCTATATATACCAATCAATATTGGTATATTTGCATTCTAGTCCCTAACTATACATATATTACAATTAAGTCCCTAGACAAAGATAACTTGATTATTGAACACTATAAAATACTTCCAACACATAATATCCGAACCGTGATTTTTAAAGAATAAGGTTGTGTCTATATGTCCTTTAGTGAATTCTGATTCAACTAAGAATTGGGACAAGACATCATACCAAGCACGAGGGGCTTGTTTGAGTCCGGATAAGGGCTTGTCTAACATATAGACATAATCAGGATTTTCCTTATCTAAGAATCCTTCGGGCTGAGAGACATAGACTTCCTCTTTAAGAATTCCGTTTAGAAAAGCTGTTTTAACGTCCATTTGATAGACGGTGAAATTCTTATGAGCTGCATATGCTAGGAACAGTCGAATAGATTCTATTCTGGCGACTGGTGCATATGTCTCGTCATAGTCAATGCCTTCTTGTTGGTTGTAACCTTTGGCTACTAACCTTGCCTTATTCCTTATTATAATACCGTCTTCATCTCGCTTGTTCTTAAAAATCCATTTTGTTCCTATGATAGTTTTACCCTTAGGTCTTGGTACTAATGTCCACACATTTAAGCTCTCAAATTGGTTTATTTCTTCTTGCATGGCTATTATCCAATTTGAGTCGGATAAGGCTTCTGACACTTTGGTAGGTTCTATTTGACTAAGATAGCAAGAATATAAGCAGTCATTTGAAGTTGAAGCTCGAGTTCTAACACCGTGAGTTACGTTTCCTATAACTTGGGAGATAGGGTGAGCTCTTGTCCATTTATGTTGTTGAGGTGTGGAGCTTTCCTCATTTTGGAGTTCAGAGGTTATAGGTGGACTTTCTATTGCTTGAGATGTTTCCAAATTTGGATTGGAAGTCTCATTGTTCAAGGGGGGATTTGGTGAAGAGACCGGAGTTTCATTTAAAGATTTAGAACCTATGGGGAAAGTGTTTTCAAATGATTCAGTAATATTATCATTTGATGTATTAGATTCGGTGGGGATAGGAATGTCCTCATTTAGAGGTTGACCGATTGGTACGTTGATATTATTCTTATAGACATTTTCAAATAGTGAATCTATTTCGATTAATTCTTCTAAGTCAGACTCAGAAAGAGCTTCTGAGTTATTTGGTCGTTGACTTTTTGTCAACTTTTCTGTAGGAACAGGTTCTGATCGGTCTTGATCAGAAGCTACCGGTGTAGGCGCGGGTCTTGAACCGTGTTGTTCAAGAACCAACGGTGGTGGAACGGGTCTTGAACTGTTTTGTCCAAGAACCATCGAGGTAGGTTCATCAAATGTTACATCTATGCTTTCTATAATAGCTCTATTTTCTTTAAGATAAACTCGGTAGGCTTTAGAGCTAGAAGAGTATCCTACAAATATACCTTAAATGGCTTTGGGATCTAGTTTACTCCTATTGTCTCTACCGTCCTTGATAAAACAATTACAACCAAAGACTTTAAGGAAGGAAAGGCTTGGAGTTCTGGGGTTTATCAATTCATAAGGAGTTTTACCAAACCGCTTATGAATTATTGTGCGATTTTGAGTAAAACAGGCTGTATTTACAGCTTCAGCCCACAAGAAATGTGGAAGTTTAGCAAATATGAGCATAGTGCGAGCTGCTTCCACCGGAGTTCTATTTCTACGCTCAACTACCCCATTTTGTTGAGGAGTTCTAGGGGCTGAAAACTATTGAGTGATGCCAAGGGACTCATAGTATTGACTTAAGTCATTATTTTTTAACTCTGTCCCATTGTCAGTACGGATAATCAGAATTTTACTCTGAAGTAAATTCTGAGTTGTGCTGACAAATGTTTTGATCACTTCTGGTGTTTCATCCTTGGTCCTTAAGAATTTTACCCACGAATAACGAGAGTAGTCGTCAACAATAACTAGGATATACTTCCGACCGTTTATACTTTGTATACGCATAGGTCCACATAGATCCATATGTATCATTTCTAAAGGTCGTGAAGTAGAAGGAAACAATTTTGTTCTATGTGACGTTCTTTTCATCTTTCCTAATTCACAAGCTGCACATAAATGTTCTTTTTGAAATCGAAGAGTTGGTAAGCCCTTTACCAACTATTCAGCTTGCAGCTTATTTAAAGTCTTAAAGTTTAAATGGGAGAGACGTTGATGCCATAGATTGCTTTGTTGTAAAGAAGTCTTTGATAACGAGCAAACAATTGTTGAGGGTTTGACTGTTTTCAAATCTATTGTATATAGATTTGATTTTCTGGAACCGACAAGTAATGTCTGTCCAGTTGAGTCATTTATACTGCACTGTTTAGCTCTAAAATTGACCTCAAGGCCTTTATCACAAAATTGTCCTATGCTAAACAGATTGTGACTCAAACCCTTAACATATGACACGTCTTGAATGGAGAAGTTTTCTAGAACTAAGCTACTATAGCCTAATATAGAAGCAGAGTCATTGTTACCAAAACGAACCTTACCACCGAATCGTTCGGTGTAGTTGCTCAGCAGTGCTTTATGTCCTATCATGTGTGTGGAGCAACCCGAGTCTAAGTACCACACATGATGGTTCTGCAAATGAAGAATCTAGAGTGATTCAGTGTCCCATGTAACCATGGGATTTGTTACAACGTTAGAGAATAAGTCTAAATTTGGCGCAAGCTTAGTTTTTGGTACCCATTTCTTAATTAATTGGGTTTGTTGTCTCTTATCTCTTTTGATCACCCAAGTTTCTTTTATTTCTCTAGAAGTTTTTGATTTAGGAACCCATTTCGGTGTTGTTTTCTTTGAGGCTTTCATTTTGGGTATCAGCGATGTTTTACTTCTAGTCTTATTATTTGTTGTTGTTCAGGTTTTTTCTTTCAAGGCGGGTTCCTTTTTCTTTGAGGTCTCCTTAATTTTATATGGTTGTGTCTTTCGTTGGGAATTAAGGTTTTGAGAATCAGCTTTCTTGATATTATTTCGCTTTATTATCGAAGAAGAGACAGAATTACAAGACTGAACTAAGGTACTATTCTTATCTAAAGAAGGAGAGTTAGAAGGCTCTTTAATTTTCCACTTAGGCTCTAATTTGACTTCTTTTTTCTCTTTTCTTCTTTACGGATTTCGCCTTTGCCTTCAGCTTTAGTTTCATCATTTCCCCTGCTTGTTCATTTGGAGACGAATTAGAAGAAGGTAACTCCTTTTTAACATGCATACTTTTGGAAGGAGTGTCGAGATTTCTAAGAACTTCAATTTGTTTTAGTAGACGTATTTTCTCGTTATAACATATCTTTCTTTCCTTTTCAAGTGTAGATTCTAAGTCTGCAATTTTCTTGACTATTGCAGGAATGTATGTATATGAATTTTATCTTCTGTCTTGTTATCTTCGTTTACTAAATCGTTTTGATTTATTGGATAGGTAGTTACATTTTCATTACCTGATGGTATTACTCGTGTTTTATAACTTTCGTTTAATTTGTTATAATCGATGGGGATTTCAGCTTTAATTTTCTTTTCTCTCTTTTCTTCTTCGATGGCATTAATTTCTCCCGCACTTGAGAACAACATGAGATTTGTTAAGCCCAAGCCCATGTATTCAACATTGTATAGTTGTTTACTTCGTACCTTCTGAAGGTTGCATGGGTTATCAAAACCTAAACCTTTTGTGGGGATTATAGAAGTCTATAAGCTTTGGTTTGTTTTGGTAAATTGTTTGTACAGAGTGTCCATACTTGGTAATAATATCATCTAGTTCTTTAATTCTAGTGTATAACTGTTTTCGCTCGTCTGTAAGAAATTTAATTTGGGATAAGTGACTTTCATTTTCAGTATCACTAACTTTAAGGCTTTTTGTTAATTCTTGTATTTTATTTTCATTGTATTTGGCCTTCGATTCTGTATTAGATATTTTTTCATTTGCTATTTAAAGTTGTATTCTAAGATCAGCTTCTGCTAGTAGATGTTTTCTTAAGACGGCTTCATTATTGGATAATCTTTCCTCTAAAATTTTAATTGTTTTTCGCTTTTTAGTTATTTATTTTAGTTTTAGTTTAAAATCAGAAATATTCAAGGAAAGAGCGGAGCTAGAAGAGTTTACCTCAGAGTTTGTGTCTGACGCGACCTCGTTTGAGTCGGTGGATTGCTCATCCTCGATGTCCTCAACTTTGACCATCAAGGCAAAGTTTTCAGAGTCACTTTCAGTCGTGTCTTCAAGCCAATGGTCTTGTTCAGCCATTAATGCCACTCCAGCTTCCTTTTGTTTAGATAGTTGGAGCTTCTTGGCATAATACATCGTGTTTTTCTTCTTTGGCTGGCGACATTCATTTGCAAAGTGACCCACTTTTCCGCAGTTGTAGCATTTTTTAGGCTCGGGGGCAGTCCTTGTGTCTGACGATTCAGGCACACTTCCTTTATATTTGGAAGTTGAGGTTCTTTGCCCATTTGATAATGAAGAAGAATTCTTTCTGTAAAACCTTTTCTTCATCATTTGAGTGATGAGAGCTAGATGCTTTTTCATGTCTTTAATCTCTTGGTCCGAATCCGAGTCATCGTCATCTTGATCGGAAGAAGAGGTTAGGATGACCTTCTTGTTGGACTTAGAGACCCTCTTTAGCTTCTTGTCAGTAATAAGGGCAACTGACTCTTGAGCTTCCTTGCTTTTGTTTTCATGCGCATCTTAAATGTATTGAGCAAGGTTGTCAAATACGGCATGAATGTTCATGTCGTCCAAATCTTTATTTTGCCTTATTTGAGTAGCTAGCTTCTTCCACTCGGGCAGTAGGGAAGATACGAACCTTATATTAATCTCCATATTTGTCTTATGGATATTAATTTTCCGCATCTCATTGATTAGGGTGAGAAAGCGTTGATAAGTATCTTGTAGTTCTTCGCCGGTTCTTGCCTTGAATGAGTCATATGCGGTTAAGGTATTTGCTTTCTTAGCTTTGACGCCCACCTCCGTGCCTTGCATTATTCGGCTGATTTCATCCCACATGTCCTTTGCAGTTGACATACTATCTATTTGCATATAGATGTCATTCGGGATGGCTTGAAGCAGGTAAGTTTTAGCTTGAATATCAACCATTGCTCTTATTTTCTCTTCTTCAGTGTATTCATTAGGAGTTTTTCTTATTCGTGATCCTTGAATTGGAGGGTCATTTTCGGGATCTCCAGCTATGATCTTCCAGAACGTAGCTGGTCCTTCTTGTATGGAAGTTAGCATTCCAATTGCTAGAATCTTTTCCTTCGAGGAAATTTGTAATACCCATAAAATTAATACGGGATTTTGTTGTAATTAGTGGTACAATATTTTTAATTTAGAAATTTGATAAATAAATTTATGTGGAATATATTACGTAAAAATAATACGATAAGAAAAAGATTTGGACCGAATTAATATTCGGCCCATTAGAAGAATTCGGCCCATTAATTAATTTCTCAGCCCGTTAGGAGTTAGGCCCATGAACTAAAGAGAGCTATCACTTATCTCATAGGGAGAAGTCTCGTTACTTAAAGCTTAGGGAAATTTCTATACTTATCTAATCTATAAGAATTATCATCAAGCATCATTATTTCCCTTCACTTAAAACATAACCGAGAGAAAGATAGAGAAAGCGAGAGAGAGAGAAGAAGAGAACCAAAAATTTCTGGAGAAAGCTTGATTTTGTGCGTTTTCTTGTCTCACTTGGGTGCTCTTGAGGTAATTAACAAGCTAAGCTACTTCTATTTCGTTTTTATGATCAGGTTCTTGCTAGTTTTGTTCGCGCAACTTTCGTTTTTGGTGTTTTTATCCTAGCTATTGTGTTCTGTTTTTGTCGAAACTTGTTTCTGTAGAAAGATAACTTCTTGGGCTTTCAAAATCAGTTTGAATCATCTTAATTGGATATGTTTTCGATTTTTCACTAATTTATGAATCCGCTGCTGCGAAACAGAAGTTTCTGCAATTCGTTTTTTTTTTTTTGTGCAGCTTCGGTTTTTACTGATTTCGACCTTGATAAAGTGCTCTGATTTGTACGAAATTTGTTCTGTGTGAAATCTATGTTTCTTAGCTTTGTTCAGCCTCTTGAATCGATTCAATCCGATATTCCTACGAATTACTATGAATTTTTGAAGTAGATGATGCAAAAACTGGAAATTCTGATAATTGCTGTTTTCGGATTTTCGGAATGTTTTTCGGCCTCTTGAACATTTTTCGGGTCTCAAAGAAGCTTTCAACTTGAACTTTTCAGTATCATACTTTTGTGAGAGCAAACTGACTTTTCGAGTTTTCGATAATTAGAAATTTATGTATAATATTATATTTTCCAGAGATTCGACCGTTAGGATTTCCACCCGACTTTTAGCAGACATTATCAGGAGGACAGGTAGGTGGAGCTCACCTACAATACGTAAACGTTTATGTGATTCGGTGACTTACGTGTATTTCGTGTTTTATGTGATTATTTCATGTACACTTTATTTTGATCATGTTTCATGAGACGTTATGTATATGCATGCCATCTGCATATCACGATGGGGTGAGAGATGATGTGATTTATGATATTGATATACGGGGTAGAGTGAGATGACTCTTAGAGGAGTCGAGGTTGGGCTCGTGTAGCACCTGGTGGGAGATAGACGTGGGAGCGTCTATCTACTCGGGCATGGTAGCGACTCGAGGTGTCACCAACCGGATATGATTTGATAAACGTGGGAGCGTCTATCTAGTCGGGCGTGGGAGCGACCCGATGATTTGTGGGATTTATGGAGCGGGCGACTCGGTAGAATGATATTGGCGTGGGAGCGACCAATTGACTCCGAGTAGGATGCCGCTGAGGTGCTGAGCCTAACCTAGGGCCTTGAGATTTATGATATGAGTTGAGATTGTGGGAAAAGAAAGAGTGTGCATTTCATGTGTGAGATTGGGATTGGGATTGAGCGTACACGTGCATACATGCATTTGGTTTCACCTACTGGGCAATTGCTCAGTTTACGTGTTGTAGGTACCGAGGCTGACGCCGATACGCGTCAGGACTGAGGCGGGCTGGTGGCGGTGCTCCACGAACTTTTGAGGGCGGGGCGGTACATGGATACGACCGGTGGAGCGATGTTAGGATTATGTTGGGTGACTGTCAGGCCGATGGCCTTTGTAAAATAAAAATAATGGGCTAAGACGGCCTTTGTATGATAAGACGCGTGCGAGTGGTGTGTATATTGTGAGATATAACTTTGTGAGAGGTTGATGTAATATAACTTTGTTTGAAAAAGTTTTTATTAGACGGGTCTTCCGCGACTTACGTTGCGAAAATCCGCCATTAATCTTACTAAGAGAGCGCGGGTTGCCACAAAATTTAAGAATCTATTCCTCCATACAGTGTATTCTCCTCTCTTGAGAATTGGTGGCCTCATGTCGTTTCCTAGTGAGTATGCATTCATGATTCTGTTGAAGTTCTTGATCGTCTTGCTTTGATCGAGTTGGCTTAATTAGAAGAAATATCAAGTATTAATATATGGGTTTTAATATGATTATATGTTTGCGAATTGACAATTTAGTTTGCGAATGAATGATATTCGTAAACTGTTTCAGTTGGAAACAAATTCGTAAACCTTGTACTCTGTGAGTTTACGAGTGAGAAATGGATTCGTAAACGCTATGGATTCGTAAACGCTATGGATTCGTAAATGATAGTTACGAACAAAATTTATTCGTAAACTATAGGCAGGGTAAGGTTTACGAATGAAATGGATTCGTAAATGCTATGCTTTGGGAAGTTTACGAATCGTAAATGATTCGTAAACGTGAGCGGATGAGGTTTACGATAGAAATAGTTTTCGCAGACTAAGTCTCGAATGGTTTACGATTGACAATGATTCGTAAACTTGAGGATTCGTGAACTTGTTCTAAGGAAGGTTTACGATCGAAAATGATTCGTAAACTCTTTTAAGAAAGGTTTACGCTCGAAAATGATTCGTAAATGATTCGTAAACCCAATCATTAAATTTTTACGAATAAGAATGACTCGTAAACAGGGATTCAGAGGTTTACGATCACCACAGATTCGTAAACGCAGTTTAGGCAGTTTACGATTGGAAAAGACACGTAAACTAGACTTCAGTTGTTTACGATCGAAATTCGTTCGTAAACACTGATAACCTAAGATTCAGTGGATCGTAAACACATTTTAGCTTAGTTTACGATCGAAAATCATTCGTAAACTCTGAAACGCGCAAACTTATACCCGTAAACTATACATTGACCGCAAAGTTATTTCGTTGACTTCGTTGTTTAAACAGATAATCAACGTTCGTAAACAGCTCAAAATGACAATTACTTAAGATTCTAATTACTGTTCTACGCTCGTAAACCTAGTTCATAGCTCGCAAACATTGTTCATCATTCGCAAACCAAGTTCTTCGAGCGTAAACTATTAAAAACTGTCAATTTTCTCAATCTACACCTTGTTTTGGCCAATTAACACCAAAATATCGAACAAAATGCCACGATAATCAATGCCTAACACTCAATTAAGAGTATCTAAAGCAGATTATCAGCGAATTAGCCAAACACTTGTCGGCCAAGTTTTCGAACGTCGAAGAAAAAAATGATCAAAATCACAGCAATTTCGAACGAATTAATCTCAATTACCCTACGATCAATCACGCAAGTATGCTCTGGTACAAATTGTAGGTCCAGAAATCATTCAACACATCAAGTTTAACACACAATTAGGTTCGAACACAAGGTTAAATGCTCGGAAGCTAAACTCGAACCTTAAACTATTGAATTGCAGCTCGATCGAATGCAGAGTGGATCATAATCCGTTTGATTATCAAGCAGCAAATCCAAACGATAATCAAACAGCCTTCAATGAAGAATCCGATCGAAAGTATGACTTGTGTGTGAGGTTTTGGTGCGCGCGTAAAGTGAGAAGGAGAGAGAGAGTTTTGCAAAAAATTTCTATTAAACTTTCCAAACTTTACATGCGTAAACTATTGTTCCAAAAACCTACCAAATTGAAATGAGGACCTTCACTATATATACCTTTCTACTTTAGGTATATATTTACAATTTGGTCCCTAAACTATCTAATATTTACAATCTAACCAATTACAAGAGGAATATGATGATGAACACAATAAATATTCCTAACAGCCACAAACTATCCGGACCTAAACCAATATAGGTACAGGACTGATTTATTCAGATCCCGGGTAGAAGACGCCTTATATGGTCCAAAGGCGCATGCACAACCTTTCCTAGCTACTCATATGTCTCTCTAAAGATAGATGTTTCAATATCTCACGGGGAACTGCATATGCTATCACCGTTTCACTCGGAAGCGAGAGATATTTTATCTAGTGGTCCACAGCCCCACACCACGACTTTTGTTGATCACGTAAATGTCTAGTGTGTCCTCATAGCCTAAATATTTTTAAATTTTCTAGGACACAAACATTATTTTACACATATTATGCAGGTCTAATGACCTAGCAAGAACTTCTGTAGACACATTTATAGCAAAAATGTGCTTCTAGGATCAGAAGAAAGTCATGCCGTTGCAACATCAAAACAACAACGGTAGCAGGCCATCTTCTGGACCACGACTCTAGAATGATGTCAACGGGTTGCCCATGTGGCCCCGTAGTCCCTTCAAATGCAAGTCTGTGTGACTTTGCATCAACGACCAAGAGTGACATCTAGGGATGTTTGACGATGATCGGTCGTCGGTCCTATTTTCAGGTACTTCATCCGAAAATCAACGCCAACACGTTCCGCGTACACTCTGGTTCACCTTGATCGCACAGCACGACGATGCAAATGAATCACCATGAGGGGGAGAAGTATATCAAGGAGGCCAAGCACGTGAACTCATTAAAGAAGCCAAGCTTTCAACGCACGTGCTGAACTACAACAAACAAGACATCTCTCCATGGTTCGAGCATACACGACAAGTCAATGCTGGTGATCCGCGCGACTCTGATATATGCAAGAAGGTGACGAATATTCAAGTTGCAAAGAAGAAAATGAGAGTGCATGTAAATAGGAGGAGACTGAAGATTCTCCAGACGCTCTCATATATTTCTTCAAATAGCAACAAAGACCGTGTCAAATTCAAAGTTGGGCACAAAGGGGAAGATTGTTGGAAATTATTCTGTTGTGTTCAACTGATGATGAAGACTGAAGATTCGAGAGACAAAGACAACCGGAGCTGCAATTATAATTGAACACTAAGGCGGAGATTGTTGGAAATATTTTATAGTGTTCAATAATGTTGTTATCTTTGTCTAGGGACTAAATTGTAATATATGTATAGTTAGGGACTAGAATGCAAATATACCAATATTGATTGGTATATATAGGGCAAGTATGTGTGATTAGCACATAACTTGAGTTTAGCTTTCTCTCACTAGAAAAACTCTCTCATCATTATCTTAGTTAGGGTTTAATTGTAGAGAGAGAAAGAGGTAACTTGTAGAGAAAGTTTGTGATTAATGAAGATTGATCGAGATTATACCAAAAGCTTCCACGCGCATTTAGATTCAAGGTAATTTCGATTGATCTACGCTCAAGTTCATCGTTGGATGTTAAAAACGGACCTAACATGTCCACTATAAGGTACAGTCACATACTTCTCAATGGCACGATATACACTTTATATTTGGTACATCTTCTTAGGGTAAGAGTTTTTTCGTCGCGTTCGAATTAGTTTTTCATGAAAAACTATTTTACTATACGTATATATATTATATGTTTAACTTGGTATCAAATTTGATGGTTTAACCCTTACACGTATAATTTTATATTCCAAACCTCAAGTTTCATAATAAGAGAATGATTTTTTTAAGAACATCTTACTATTGAAACTTGGGTTTAAACTTCAAATCCACGATTTTGAGGATTAACCCATTAAATATGATACAGAGTGAAACTTATTACATATTTACCTATATTAATGTATTTTTGCATCGAAACTAATGTGAAAACGCGATGAAAAACGCTTACCCTAATAAGATGTATCAAATATAGTATATATATTGTACCATTACGCAGTTTGTGACTGTACCTTATTGTGGAGTTATATTGTACCTCATTTATTTATTTTGTCGTACCAAGATAAGTACTTATACCGTACCAAGTTCTATCGGTCCAAATAATATATAAAATTACGAGTTCAAAGTGTCAACTAATAAATGTGAATCCCTAAAATAATAGAATATTAAACAAAAATTTCTATAATAAGTTGAATATTTTATAATTAACAAATATCTATACAACATTGTAGTAAGTTATTCTAACATTGTTCATCCTCTTCTAGTGAAACTTGAGACTTATAATATAAAACCATGAGTGTAGGAGTTATTTCGTCAAATTTGATATAAAGTGAAACATATAATAGATATACATATGAAAATATGGATTTCCCAACAAAAAAATTTGAATTGCGACAAAAATGCTTAGCGTAATAAGTTGTATCACATATAGTGTGTATACCGTACCATTGAACAACCTATGATTGTACCTTTAGTGGAGATATATTGTACCACATCTAAGTAGTTTGTCGTATCAAAATTAAGAAAGACAGAAGCTAGATTTTTGACGAAAATTTGTTCTAGATTTTATTCTGAACATGTCAGATACCGTTATTTGTCAAATTCCTGTCAGAGACCAAAGTTGTTCTGCCATGTCAGATTTGTTTCGGACATTAGCTGATTTTTTTTATTTATCATATGGCCAAAAACAAAATGGCAACACAATCTGAACAAAAAAATCACAAAGGTACCATAACTATACATTAAAAGATACACTATATAAAGTAATATGGTATTCTAACCACACCTATAAAGGTACACAATATCCAAACAGGTGTGTGATCGGTCTAGCATTGCTTTGAACTATCTCGATGCCCTGAAAATAGATGATACGAAATCCCGCATTTTATTATGTCTCAAGACGCTGCTGATGAGTAAATTGGGACACCCACACAAGATTGCATCACAAGAAGATTGATTACTACATTACCAGTTTGAGAGAGGTATCATATTCACCACACACCCAAATTCTGGGTCTAAGCTCTCCCATATATTCTTGAAATTAGAAACACCTACTTTAAGTATATAATGTGCGGCCAAGATTTCAAAATCATTCAACATGATGAAATTCAATTATGAAACAAGAAAGAAGCAGCATTAATTGCATAAGAAATAACAACACGATGAGCAAAAACCCACAATTTCAAGCAAACCCACGAGCACGACCTACATCGAGTAAATTCACGAAGGAATTGGGATAATTGATTTTATTTTCCAGCAACCCACGTTAAATTGAAAGGACCTACGCTATACTAACCTGAACCGAGATATCCAACGCATGATTTGACCGTAAAAATCCACAATTTCTTCTCCATGACCTTTTTTTCTTTGTTTCCATTTTCGGTTTTTTTTTTTCTTCTTCTTCGATGAGATCCCCACACCACAGAGAAACACACGTGTTGCGGTTCGGACCGAGAAAAGCCGCATTCTTCTTCTTCTTCTTCTTCTTCTTCTTCTTCTTCTTCTTCTTCTTCCTTTGTGTCGTTCTGTTTTTTTTCCTTTCAAATTCTATTTTCATTTATTATTTAACTTTTTATTTGATTAAAAAAATAAAAATAAATTTTAAAATAAAAAAGTAAGGGTAATATAGTCTTTTCAAGAGAATTGGTCCTTAAGTGAATGATATGTTTCAAATTGGTCCTTAAAAGATAAAAAATATGATAGAACTTTTAGCTAATGGGGATTTAAGTGTAGTTGTCCCATGTTCTTTTACTATTTTTTTGTTCTTTTCTTTTTACTTGTTTTAACTATTACGTTCCTTTTTTATTTCTTTTAACTAATACATTAATATATATTAGTTGAAAAATATTTATTTAATACTTTTTTTTTTCTTTTTTCTAATTCCTTTTCATAACATAATAGAAATGTCTATAACGTTGTCGTTCGAGCTCCGTCAAAATTATCATTAACTTGTCTTTTTATATTAATATTTTTTTATTGGTAGATTAAATTTACGGGTTTTTATTATCATAAATTCATATGTTGAATTGTTAAAATTTATTCCAATTAATAAATTTTTTCAAAGGAACGGGAAAAATGAAAATCTATTCTTTTACGTTGACCTCATCATCAACGTAAATATACAAATTTATATTACGCCCCCCCCGGTTAGATTATCCTGGATCCGCCCCTGAGTGCATGGAATGTCAACGTCGATCCTCTTCTTACACATGCTGATTCAACTTTTCTGCATGGTATTATAATATCAATGCCGATGATCAAATCCTCGGTTTGGCCCATACAAAATCGTTGAATCTCTTCACTAAATGTACTCCATTATTCTGTGTTCGAGGGTGTGGACAAAGGCCTTGGATTCGTAAAAGAAGAGGCGCTAAATCGATGCTGTGGATTAGGGAATGAGCAGCCTTAGATTTGGAGCTTGCGTCGGTGGGCTATATATATTACTGTGGTCTGTGTGGGTAATACTGCTAACTTTGTGAAGAGGAGAGGAGAGGAGGTGATTGTGGTTCTTTTGTAATAAGCTAATAATAATAATAATAGTTGTTCGATGCAGTACATATTTTGGACTTGACGTAGTATTTCTTGAACGCTCGATCGATCGGTTGCTTTGTCTGTGAATGTTTAATCCGAGAGATCAAAAAGAAAAATAAGATTGAAAGAAAACCCTAATAATAATATTGGACTTCCTTTTCGTGCTCTTGAGTAGTCCGTAAAGAACACACACTAGTATGTATGTATGTATGTATGTATGCATGCATGTATGGATGTTCACATTATTACACACATCATCACCAAACTCGTATATATCACACTACCATATGTTCTAATATACTCACTCTTCTTCGATAGCAACACATAATATCTCGTTGGTCATATATTTGAATAATGTTATCCCAAGGAGAATGTTGTCCACCTGCAACATTATTAACATTGAATAATTTGAGAGAGAGAGAGAGAGAGAGAGAGAGAGAGAGAAAACACCCATAAACAAAACGGACCATAGAAATGATCACTCCAAGGATATCGCCAAAGACACATTAACAGCATTAAGCATACCATCGTCACCTTCCTTCAAGCATAGAACCTTTTCTGCTGCGCCATATCATCATCAGAACTGTCGATACAAAGAACACTTGTCCAAATCCCTAACCTCCTCAGCGAAACCAAGAGCTACCACATTCGCAGTACAAAAACTCAATCCATTTATTATGAGCCACTTTGCCGGTCAAAGCACTCACAGGCACACCAGCTAGCATCCGCTGTACCTAATAATGCTAAAACACAATATATAATTAAAAATGGAGACTTCATAATACCTACAAGCTAAGCACTTACATTATTTCTTGCAATGGTTTATCAAATTTAATTAAGATTTATTCACAATACCTACAAAATGGTCCACGCGCAACTTGAGTAGTAAGTAGCCAGTCACCTTTCCATGCTTATGAGAATAGCGTGCTAATATGCTATGGCTCTCGGGCAAGTTGGACAACTTTGATCTTTTATGTTGGCCTTCATCGGTTTGGAGACCACAGAATGAGCTCGACCTCGGTGGTGGGGGACATGAAGCAGCTTGACATGGCAGGTTTTGGATCATTCATCGGGCCGTGAGAGTTTTAGTGTGGCATTGCATGGATTGTAATATTATCGTCGAGGTTTATCAAACACAGTACGGCAAGAGGATATTAATAATATCATCATTCTGATGATCAACATTAATAGTTAGGGATAACTCAGCCACAAAGGATAACTGATTGAGAACAGAGATGGTTTTCCTTCTATAGGAATACTATCAAGTTTGATATTAAGACATGAGAAATCATCAAAACGGCAAGAAGTAATAATTAATTTTATCTGATATGATCATATAATGATAGTTTCAAACAGCCCTCAGAATCATAAACTAAAAATACAACATCCAACAAATTTATCCAAGTGTACATAGACCACCTTAAATACACGTCCACAAATCATCTATAACTCAACCTTCCATAACTTAAAACAGAGATAAAAGAAACAATATTCATCGTCACGACACTTGCTAATCAAAAAAGAAACAGTACCCAACAACTCCAAATAGCGAACGTTCCCGCTAGCTAGTTTCTTGCTTGTTATGAGGTTTGATCACTCACCTACTTAACTTCTGGGCTGGCTTTGATTTGCGGGTAGAGAAATCCTTTTTCGCCCTTTTACTTTTTCTTCCATCTGCAGTCACAGTGTGCGTTTTCTGTTTCGGGAGATTTCTCTTTCGAGGCCTCAAATCTCGTGCAGTGATAGTGTACTTGTTTCGTGCATCGGGCAAACTAAACTCGGCGGGGTTCTTGTTCAGTGTGCAAACACCCAGTCGTGGAATGGTTTTAGCTGTTTCCACGACAATGTTACTAGAACCCTCCAAATGAATAGGAGCTTGACCTACAAAACCCCAACAGAGGAAAAAAAGAAAAAAAGAATTATTGCAATAGTAAGCGGAGTATATTCAAAAGAGATACAAGGAAAATTAACTGAAGTATGATTTAAAAGTATTGGCCCACTTTTTAGGAATTTTTAAAATGAACCTGCTTGTGAATGAGATGAAGCTTTCTTTGAGCTTTCGCCAGAGAAGAAAAAACTGTCTGGCAATTCAGGGAAGTCCTTGAATTGGTTGTTCTGTGAGGATTTTGATGTTGCAATAAAGTTCTGGTTCTCCTTGCCATTTACCCGGGAGTGGTGGTTGCACGGGGAGAAAGGTTTTCCAATAAAGTTTTCCGGGCCGACTTTCAACGAAGAGCCAGATGAGATTCCCTGATCCATCAAAGACATCAGCTGCAGAGCTGGGATCGCATCATTTGAATAAGGGTCTAATGATCCTGCAGACGATTTCGAGCCTGACCCAGTTCTTCCCTTCTTATTCAAAATCCCATTGCGTACAGATTTTTTTCTGCCGATCTCCTTTAAATCATTAGTGGTCTTTCCTATGCCGCATTTGTCTGAAAACACAGGCATAACTGTGTTGTTCGTCTGAAGAAATGTCCTATTTTGGTTTAGGCTAACAGGAAAAGGGTCGTTCTCTCCCCGGGGAGCCCAATATAATTCAGTCCTACTGCTGACTCTAGGATCTGCACTGATGGGATTTGAAGATCCTGAGAAATACATTTTCCTCTGTTCGCTACAGGTAGCTGAACTTAAACCTTTGAATTGGCTCTCTCCAAGCTGTGCTGCATCCCGTGAACAGTTGCTTAATTGAGAGAAACTCACCGGGATTCCTAAAAGCCCATCGGACACATTTGTAGGACTTCTTTTGTTGGCAGCGAAACGAAAGTTCATTGTATTTTGATTTCCATCAGTGTAATGTAGAGTTGGAGGGTAACTTCTGGTAGTAGAACTGATTATCCCTTCAGGCATGAAATGTGTCCTTGAATTACCGAGTGCTCTTTCATGTTGATTTTTCGCCAATAGCTCAACGATATCCATTGGTATGTCGTCTAAGGCTGAACCAATTTTCTTACCATTTTCGTTGTTTTGAGGATTTGATACTCCAACATGTCTTTCGGCATCCATAGGTTCTTCATTACAACGTGAGACAGCTGATTGGAAGGGAAATTCCTCATTGAGATCGGGAATAAACCTATGAGTTTCAGAGGGTGATTGGTCATGGGAATTCGACTCAACGTCCATAAAGCTGTTAAGTGAAAGATCCAGTGCAACTTTTCCTTTGGTGTTACAATCTTCTGAGATGATCTTGGATGAAAGCGTCAAATCCTCACAATCCGCTTCACCTGTTGACCTCTCAGTATTGGGAATCCTAGGTATTTTATCTGTTTGATTTCCAGCCAGAGAATAACTCGAAAATTGTCCTATCTCTTCCACCAGTTTAGGACCAAGTCTAATCTTAGTCGTGTTAGTCTGAGAAGAGACAATATTCTCCTTGAAATTATTAGTGCAAGAGGCAATTGTCTGGCGCAAATCTCTTGGATGAACCGTGCCATCCTCAGTTTGGGCTTGCTTTGCCTTTTTGCTGACATCAAAAGCTTTGGCCTTTCTGGGCTTAATAATCTGAGACCTTGCAGCAATTGGGAAATCTGCTTTTGTAGAAGCATTTTCTTCAGATTCTTGATCAGAGATATCGACTCTTCTACATGTTCTATCAGCATCTAACACAATTCCCTTTGATCTTTTGCCTGTCGTCCTAATAATTCTGCTGTCTTCTTCAATCACATTCTTTCTTTTCCTCTGAAGGCTTCTAGAAGCCTTATCGATGTCAATGAATTCAAGCTGAGGACTTGCTAAATGCTCTGTCCCAGTAGATGTAACTTGAACTCCACTGGGTGATGCAGATGTAGCATCCGGCTTATCAATATTTGGTTTCTTCTCTTTAACCATTATATCAGCAAGAAAACGTAATTTTGGCTTCCTCCTGCATGGTAATCCCCCGGAAGCATCACTACCTGATGACACATTATCAATTGCACCAACTGTGCACGGAGGATGCACAATAGAAGCAACATGAGAAGCATCTGAATAAGAAATGAGAAATTTCTTTCATCTTTTGAAACGATACAAGCAAATTGTATTTTAAAAAAATTTTGAATGTGGTAAATTGTAATATTACCAGCATTATCGGGTATTTCTGTTATCGGGAGCAGATTAGGTTCTTGCATATCAGGACAGCGATTTCGAGCTATTTTATCCCTGAATTCTTTATCACAGTTCTTGCCTACAATGGATGTTATCGACGTAACGTGATCGAACACACAAATGTGGGGAAAAAAGAGGTTATTATGTTGAGTTGTAGAGCAGTAATTCTCTAGTTATGCGGATATTATGTAAAATATACTTACTTGTTGTAGCTGTATTTTCTCTTATAGAGCAAGGATTGACATTTGTTATGCGATCATTGTCCTTCCCATCTCCATGCTCCACAAATCCGCTCTCAGGTACTGTGGAAGTAGAAATATAAGCACAAGAAACTATTGAAAAACATACCAGATCACACCAAAACAACAATAACTTGTAATAAAAACTTGTACCAGGAGTTTCGTTGACACCCATGACAAGTGATTCTTTCCTCATCTCTGATGAGATATCAGGGACACAGCTCGAACACTTCCACCAGCGAAAAGTTGGAACAAACAACGGAGGCAGATTGCAAAGGCCACCTTTATCATCGCCTTCAGAGGTAAATGGAAAACACGTTCTTGCATCCTTTTTCCTCATCCCAGCGACATATCCACTTTTAAATGGAAAAAGAAAAAACAATTGCAAATTATATATATTCTACTTTTACAACAGTCCCCGAAGAAATATATTTTCAGAGAAAGGAGAAGAGATGTAGGTTGCAAATAAGATGCAACCTGGTATTCGCTAAGAGTCTCGTGTACTCAAGGAGTTTGGACGCAATACTGAATGCCATACATGTAATAACCTGATGCCAATCAAAATTAATGCCAGAATAAAAATGTTACCGCATAGAAAAGTGCTCATGAACAGGTGGGTCAATCACTTCCACTGCACCATTAATGTCTATAGCTACTGAGTTGATCTGAACAAGTGATGCTAAAGACTTTGATGCAGAAGGACCAGAATCAGTTTGACGTTGACTTTCTTCTGCTGTCACAACCTCCTTATCCATTTCGAAAAGAAAACCTAAATCCATGGTATAAAGATACGGTATCAGTACACAAACATTAAAATTCACATGAAATTATGCGTAAGATGGAACGATTAATGACTAGTTGAGAGTTCAAATTACAGTGCATATATCAGTTCAAAGTGCAGTGCATATCATAACTTGTAAAGACATGGAATGACTAGCACCACATAAACGAACGGCACCAGTAGAATAATGATAATCTAAAACCCATAAATGCTGTTAGTAATGAATTAAGAAAACAAAGGTAAAACTAAATGTGGCACTCGCTAGCGATAGCCTTTATTACGAAAGAGGACAAACCCTAGTGGAAAATAGTGAACAAACTTAAGACTGCAATGAATTAAAGACATATACATGTCGGAAAGCATATAACTGAAGCTTAGACCATGAAATGAATCAGTAGGAGCGTACGCTTCAATTACAAAAAAAAAAAGTTTCCAATTTTTAATTGGGGAAAAAGTGCCTACTGGAGATGTAACACCACCATACAATTCAAATTTAATGAAATTCACCATTTCAAAATTCAGATGGGAAAACGAAGTAAATAAGATTATTTCATGGCCCAATCCACCAGGCCGCATTGTTAGGGTTTACTATTGGCAAATAAAAGGAAAACAAAGGCGCGGGCATTTCAGTGAACCAGCAACTTTAATCCAAACCCATCAGAAACAGTAAGCAAGTAAAAAGAAATGTAAACATAAAAGGACAGCAATTAAATAAGAACAACGAAAGCAAATGATAAAAAACCCACTTGATAGAGATGTGCATAAACAATACAAGCTGGAAAATAGCCCAGAAACGATAGAAATCCGCACATCGAACAATCAGAAACCGAAGAAAAGAGAAGAAGACAGCAAAATCGTCAGCGAACACAAACCTTTCTTCCAATCGCCAAATCCGATCAGAAACCAACCCAGATGTCCACGGAAGGCGGCGGAACAACCCTCTTTGGATAGAAAACCAGCTACTTGACACGCTTGTGCGATTCACTTGAACCGATCCGCGACTGTGATTGAGTAATCTAAGTGCGTGACGACCGAGAACCCTAAGGTTTTAGGTCTAAATTCGCACCTTTTTTTTTTGTTCTTTCTTTTCTAGAAAGAGAAAAACTTGGGAAAGAAAGAGGAGAGAGAGAGGAAAAAAATAAATAATTTAAGTGAATGGGTGGGTTACACATTTCTTTATTTATACACATTTAATTTTTGGTATTTTCTACATAAATATATTAGATACACTTAAAAGTGTATGTATATGCCAGCAAGCACGGTGCGGTGCTTATCACTCATCCACTACATGCATCCTTAAACCCTAGTCAAGCGTCAGTCAGCGCGTCCTTCACACGCGCGGGCTTTTGAAGGGTAGTTAAGTTCGGGAGCCATCTCACGGTCAAGGTTATATGAAATGAATCCACCTTGAATGATCTGTAAGGTGATTGGTGCGTGGTGGCACGGGCGCCAGGTGAGAGTGGCAGAGAGAGCGCCCTAAATTGTGTGATAATAAATGTGGAAACGATAGGTAAAAGAGAGTGGAGATTACCCTAATAACACCCTAAGCTTACGTTGTAATATTTCCATATAAATATATTCGTGAGCTAACGAATAGCTCGGTGATATTTTAATTTGGTGGTCAGGGATTCAATTTTATTCGTGACTAACTTTTGTTGTTTGGTAGAGAGATGGGTACGCAATTAGTCCCACATCGTGAAGTGTGTTGTACGCAGGCTCATAGTCAGACGCGCAAGCAGACCTATACCCTGAAAGTGGGTGGTACGAAAGCTCATAGTCAGCCTACGGGTGCGTAAGCCTAGTGCTATAGTGTGTCGCAAGCCCATAGTCCATCGAGTGGTGCCATGAAGTGTGTGGTGCGCAAGGTCTACTGGTGCACAAGCCTAGTGCTGGTATGTGTAACGTAAGCTCTTAACCGGTCGAGTGGGTTACTCTAGGTTAGCAAAAATATATATATATATATATATATTATATATATATTAGAGATTTATTCAAATTCAATTAAACAATATATTTTTCAGCTAGTAGTTTGATTTAAGATTAATTTTAAATACGCATATTCACGACCTGCGAGGTAGACCTCAAACATGGATGACAGACTCACTTAGATCCAGACCCTAACTCGATTAATTAATTGTTATAAATTCAACTTAAAATCGGACTCGGAAGAACCGCTCATAACCTATTGGATCTTCAAATTTGTCTTCAATAGACAGACATTTTTGTCATCCTTACCTCATATCCGGCTATGGCCCCACTAGTAGCACGGTGCGGAAATTATTCAACGCTAAATCACGCCAAGACTGATTAACGGGTGGGTGTTGCTTCGTCCTTATAATTTTTCTCTTGTGATCTTATCTTTAATCCACATATTGATTTTAATCTTGGGGGTACTACAATGTTGTCTAGTTTGAATTAATTAATTAGTTGATGAATCAACCGATGATGTTTTCAACCTAATGTTCTTCTAAATTGCCAAATGCTTTGTCAGTATTACGCTGTCACTGTTTAAAAATTCAGAGCGTAGGAGTACATATTGTAAAATTTCGGTATTAGATCAACCCTAAAGATAAACCCTAAATTCCATAATTAAATGCAAAAGAGATTATTTATTGGAATATTTAACAACGTCGTATTGGAGTACATATTGTAATATTTCGGTATTAGATCATAAAAAACTTCATTAGGGTATATTATATTCGTTAGGGGAGAATCTAAAGTGAAATGATTTGTTAAAGCAATGTGTTGTGTAGTGATAAGGGTATATTTGTCAGATTCTCGTCATTATGATGTGAACTCATCATACCCACCAGGCCAGCTTATCGAATGTCTGGTGGACAACATTGAATAATAATAATAATAATAATAATAATAATAATAATAATATATGAAAAGGATTCACCACCAAGATATTACTTCTTAGCAAGTGCGGGCCATGATAGTGCATATGGTACATTTTTTCCATTCTATCTTCAAATTTATTGCAGTCTTTAATATTTCAAGGCACGTCAATTAAACATATCGAACGAAGTTAGAAGTAATTTTATTTTAAATATAAGTCGACAACTCAATAAAAAGAAAAATGATATTCATCTACGGATTTCTTTTTAGAACTGTATATTAATTATTAAACAGCAAACTATACTAGTAAATTAGAGGAATTTAAAATTACAATTATATTAGGGCAAACTTATCTAGAGTGAAACAATATATTTGGGGTTGAAGGACCCGTAACACCGAAGCTAAATATTTGAGCACTATACGATAAAGTGAGCATAAAAATTTTATCTTGGATAACCACCAAACAAATTGGGATAAAAACCATAGGTAAGAAAGAAGAAATTCACTATAGAAAAAATAACAACAGCTACAACCTCTCAATCTATAAGACAATCTCCAACCCTCAACATAAAACTAAAGTTAATTTTTTACACAAAAATACAGTTGCTATTGTGTTCTTACTCCAACTCATTAACTCTATTTTCTATACGAAATTTTACTCCAACCCATTAACTCTATTTTCTACACTAAAATAATATTTCATACATATTCTTACTTATTATCACTATAATTAATTTATAAAACAAACAACATAATTTAATTTTAAATTATGCTTAAAAATATTAATGTACTTTATTTATGTGTTTTATACAAAAATAAAGTACCGGTTGGAGATGCTCTAAAGGACAAATTCCTTTGTTGGATACTTTTCGTTTGCTCCTTCAATGCCTATTTATAAGCAAAGTTAAGAGCTTATATAAATAAAATTTACCATGCGGTGCATGCCCGATTTATTAATTTTTTTTTAATGTCCCACGATGCACGCACGAGCAATCTCACACCTAAAGATTTGATTTAAATCTAATCATATATTCACATCATTCTTTCTCCCTTATATTTCATATTGCTTACGTCTCTGCAATGCCACTTGAGGGACGACACCAATCAAACTTGCCAGTATTAATCGCTTTTGTCAAATAATTTATTAGGTTGTCTTTTGTATGAATTTCCTGCATATCTAGAGTATCCTCCTCCGCTTTCTCATGAATGAAGTGATACTGAACTCGTATGTGTTTTGATATGGAATGAAAAGCTGGATTCCTTACGAGATGCAAGGCATTTTGACTGTCGTAGAATAGAGGATACTGTCAACTTTGCCGAGTTTCCTCCATGTTCAATTTTAACCATACGACTTCTTTACCTGCCTGCTTAACTGCAACATATTCTGCTTCAGTTATTGGCATCGCAATAACAGACTGAAGTTTTGATATCCAACTTACACTATCACTAGTAAGAGTAAACACATAGCCTGTAGTAAATTTGCTTTTGTCACGATTACATGCATAATCCGAGTCAACATACCCCCTGACAACAAAGTCTGCTCCTTCATAATATAATGCAACATCTGAAGTTCCTCTAATATATCGTAAGATCCTCTTCACTGTGTTCCAATCCTCTCTTCCCGGATTCACCATGTATTGACTTACTACTATCACTACATGTGCAATGTTTGGTCGGGTACAAATCATCGTGAACAGAAGACTTCACACCGCTGATGCATACGGTACTCAAAACATCTTCACTCTTCTTCATAGCTAGAACTCATACTAAAAGATAACCTGAAATTAACAGGAAGCGGGTAGAAATTGACTTACAGTCATGCATAATAACGCATCGCAAGACATTCCTCAGATAGTTTTTCTGTGAAATCAAACTCTTCCTGTTATCTTTCTCTTAGTGAATTTGCATCCCTATAATCTTATTTGCAGGTCCCAAGTCCTTCATTTCAATTTTCCTTATTAAATGTGCCTTGAGTTCTTCAACATGATCTTTGTTGGAGCCTGCTATCAATATTTCGTCGACATACATCAACAATATGATAAAATCATTTTTACTAAATCTCTTGAAACATGCACGAGGGTAAGGCTCCTAAATCAAATATCTTATACCAACATATCGACTCCTGTTTGAAGAAACTAAGTTTTGTTTTTCTTTGTCTTCAAAACCTTCTGCAGGAGATACGACTTTCTTGAACAGATACGATCTCACAAAGAAATACGACTTTCGCGAAGAAGTGCAATCTCACGAAGAGATACAACTTTCGTGAATAGGTGCGATCTCACAAAGAGATGCAACCTTTCACGAAAACCTATGATCTTAGAAAGAGATGCAACCTTTCGCGAAAAGGTACGGACTCACGAAGAGATACGACTATTGCAAAGAGGTACGACCTTCCGCGAAGAGGTTCAGGTCTCACGAAAAGTTATAGCCTTACAAAAAGATGTAAGATCTCGCCAAGAGACACATAATTTTACAAAGAGGTATGACCTTTCATGAAGAGATACGAACTTCTGTGAAGATGCACGACCTTTCGCGGAGGGGGACGAAATTTTGTGAGAGATAAAGACCTTACAAAAAGATGTAACCTTTCGTAAAAGAGTAGATCTCACAAAGACGATCTCACAAAAAGGTGTAACCTTTCGTAATGAAATACGATCTTGCAAAGAGGCATGACCTTTCCCGAAGAGGTATGGCCTTTCGCAAAGACGTATGGACTCACGAAAAGATTCGACTTCTTAAAAAGAGATATGACCTTTCATGAAGAGTTACGATCTCTCGAAGAGGCACGATTTTTTTTTTTGAAGAGGTATAATCTCACAAAGAGATATGATCATACTAGGAGACATAACCTCCCGCTAAGAGGTGTTATCAAGAAGTGATATGACTTCACGAAATGGCACGATCTTTTGCAAGAACATATAAATTTTCACATAAAGTTATCTGCAAGGAGGTATGATCTTTTACGAAAAGGTGCGACCTTTAATAGAAAGATACAAACCTTTCACGAAGGGGTATAACTTTTGATAAAAATGTGTGATTATTCGGAGACGTGTGATGTATTGCAATAGGCTCAACTTGTTGCAAAGAGGTATGGTCTTTCAAGACACGATCTTTCACGAAGAGATCCAACCTTTGAGAACACATCAATGTTTGTAGAAATACTTATAAGTGTGGGGATACTTCGTAAAAGTTGAAATGCCTAAGCAAAATAAGATCGAATCTAAAACGATCGACGGAAAAGTTATTGGATTTGCCAATAACTGTAGTGCAGATTGATTTATGTATATCAAAAGCACAAATGAATGATGATAGCAAGAAATGTATCATTTAGTATAGAACGGGTATTGTGATGCTAAATGGATACATGGTACAAAAGAATCCAAACCAAATTGTTATATGTGCTCACAGTTAGTGGTGGAACAGTGTATTGGAAATCCATCAAGCATACGTGCGCTACTCGGTGAAACCTGAGTTTATCACTCTAAATAAGGCCGTAGAAAAGGCTGAATGACTATGGAATTTCTAAAGAAGATATCCATAGCTAGAACCAACTTGTGTCTATCGTACTATTACATTGTGATGTACAGTCGACAATTAGAAAGACATAAAGTAAGAAGTCGAATGGAAAGTCACGATACACATACGTCATAGCCTCAATACCATTAAGCAGTTGATCTAAAATGAAGTAATTGCAATCGACGATGTCAAATATGAGGATAATTTGACATACCCTCTTACGAAGAGGATGACTCGAGATCATATAAACTGCACATCAAGAGGAATGGGATTAAAAATCTACTACTAAAACGACTATAGCGGTAACCCAACCTTGTTGACTGGAGATCCCAAGATCTTGGTTCAATGGGATAACTAAGTTACAGAAGTTGTGCTACAATACACGGGACATATTGTCTCTGACCCTCCCTAGGATGAATAAGTGTTGTTCTATCACAGATAGTGAGGTTGGGTTTTGACTCTTAATGATTTTTATACCTTTATAAGATGGAATATTGGTAGAATACTTTTTATAGAAATGTCACGTATGTGAGTGTGAAGACGGGCCGCTTTAATGAAACACTCATGAATCCAAGATGGTGTCCATGGCCAAAACGGAACAAATCATGAGAACTAAAAGTTGTGAAATATGTCAGTGTGTGGGTGTTGTTGTCTTATTATACACAGAAACCTGAGGAGTTCAAGACATCGTGTTTACCGCCTAGCGAGTATGCTCGATAGCATTCCACTACGGAAGATTCAAAGCCACTAGCTATCTATTCAGATACATTGACAACTCTCGCTAGTACGAGCATCTATGAAGCCATTAATTTCTATTTATGTGGGGGATTGTTGGAAATATTTATTTAAATATAAATTAAATATTTTTTAGTTAAAGGATTATAATTCTTGTGAAAGATATGTATATTTTCACAAGGTACCCTTAATCCAAAAGATGTAACTGATGGATTGGAAAGTCATAACCAATCAGAATTAGATGCAACTCTTCAACATATTCCAGCCCCATCTATAAATAGAGGGCTCATTTGCTCATTTCCAAACACCTCGAACAACACGTTCAAGTCCTAAAAATCGTAGGAGTTTCTTTCTTCTCTAGTCGTGAAATATATTTAGTATATTTCATATTCTGGACTCGTATGAGAGTAAGAAAAGCATCGAATAAATTCTTTGGTCTCGTAATTTAGAGTGTTCTTATTATGAGACGATTGCCGTTGTATCTTGGGAAACGATTGCCGTTATTCCGTAAGCACCATGAGCGGGGCAATATCGTTTTAAGGACAAAACGTCTAGCGCTAGCCTCGACAATAAAATCAGTTTATGTCCCCGTGTACGTTTGATATAACTGTATATTATTTTATATATAAATATATAAAGGTACGTACGGAAATTGTACTCAATAGTAACAAGTTCGACCCAAACCTATAAATTTGAAGATTGCAAATGCACCCGCCTTATTCTTGATAATATACACCCAACTCGAAAATGTTTCAAAATATGAAAAACGAAACTTTCATATATTGACAATATCGCGATGTTTTCTACTAAAGATATGTATATCTCGGTCTGTTTCAGAGCGAAATAAAAGCTGCAAGGTGAAAATCAAACTTGGTTTTGAGTCGACAGACTATGTGTAGTAGTCGTCTTTGTCTAAAAGATGAACCTCTATGGTTTGTATATTCATCAAGAAATATGATAAGGCTACCATCAAGTGCCATGGGAAGGAAGTAGTCACTAACTTCGAACTAAGTTCTTACGAGGAGCTAATGATGTCTAAAGCAGACAATCGAGGTAGAAGAAGTTTATCAACATAAATACTATTGATTTTAGTTGTTTTATTTGAACTTCAAAATTTGCAGTCCGCGGATATCATGATCTGGACTTAAGCTTCAGTACAGCTCCTCGGGATAAACAAGACGTTGAAGCTCGGAAAATACACCGCAATAGTAGATTCTTACGTGTCTGTTATAAAGGTCAGAAACATCTGTTTTATTTTATGTTCAGCAAACAATCTTGTCTTGCTCTGCTCTAAAAACTGATTTATCTTACGTATGACATTTATGTGTCATTTTTACACTTCAGGTATACTTATATGGTCTATAACCACTATGATATCTTAATCACTCTTTGGTTTTAACTTATGTCTATTAAGTCTTCAAATATCGACGGGTTATAATCGACATCAAGCCGCACAATGTGCGGCGCCTCTGCCCTAGTATATATATATATAGATATATAGAGGAAAGCACCACACGTGTGAGTGTATGGAACTATACAACAATAGTTGAATGTGTAGGTGGCAAGACATGAGATATAGACATTACTTAGTAGAGAATTAAATAAACTGTAAGAACCGCCTCATTTTCTTCCCCTTAAATGAACACAACAGCAAACCATAATACCCATTATCTCAAACCTGCAAGAAACGTCACATAAAGGTCTTGACATCATCATATTTCATTCCATTACTTTTCTCTTGCGAATTGACTCACTTCTCATCATAGCACGTGAAGAGTACTAGAGTGACTTCTCATCATAATACGTGAATTGCTGACTTCTTGGTAAGTTTTAAGTAATATTTATTTATAGCTAATAAAGAATAAAAGCAATGTTTTGCTAATTGAAAAGTAATGACATATTTCGTACGTGGTTTTGTTGATGATCTCAAATAGATAAAAGAGAGACACGAAACTTAGGAACGAAAGCTTAGATCGGTTCAAATTAGGGAGTATCATATTGGGTAGAGTTTAAAATCACGGGTAAGTAAAAATCCAACTATGACGCATTGACATATTATTTGGTGTATATAATATACGTGTTTCTATGATTTTACGTTGCTGAATTTATTTGTTTAATATCACCTACGTGATACGTGAATTTACGACCATATCATTCATCAACATGTACACGTGCATGCATATTAGCGAGTATTGTCGAGAGTTGGCATGCACTGTGATCGCCAGAGAGCGATGTATTCGCCGGTTATTGGCAGTCGACTCGCAGTAGAGTAATGTCTTTTACTATTGCAGCATAGACGGTAGGGGCGACTTGGGAAGGGGCGACCTAGGGAGACCTAGCGTAAGCCACCTAGAGTAGGCCACCGTCATATGTTGAGGCAGGAGGAGCGACCTGGAAAGGGGCGATCCAGGGAGACCTAGCGTAGACCATCTAGAGCATTGCCATATTATTGATGCGGTAAGGAGCGACATGGAAGGGGACGACTTAGGGAGACCTAGCGTAGGTCAACCAGCATAGGTGACCCCGTGACAGGAGGAGCGACCTGGGAAGAAGCGACCTAGAGAGACCTAGGATAGGCTACCCAGGGTGGAGCACCGTCACTTGATTTATAGAGCTCTTTATGGTGCATAGTAGTTTAGCCACGGGCCCAGAGAGAGAAAAGAGAGCGATGATACATTTCGAGATATTGAGTCGCATATTCTTACACATATAGTATGCATTTGATGAGGGATTGCATATTCTCACCACACGCATGATTTTTGCTTACTTCTAGCTCATATAGTTCATGCATTGTAGGTGAGCATGATGACTTTGCATGACTGACGTAGTCAGCGAGGCTGACCTTTGGAGCTTCCACGGATTTTTGAGGTGGACTGTACATGGATGACGACATGTGTGGTGGGCGAGTTCTTTTTGTTGTATACGGGTTGTGTTTGGGTTTATAAAAATATATATATATATATATATATATATCGGGTCGAAACGTTGTCGTGTGCGTATCGTGTTATGAGTGTTTGCGTTGACGGTTTGTTTAAAATATTTAAAAGATATTTTTGGGTTTTAAAACAATCATGATTTTGAGTATTTATTTTTAATATTGTTCATAGAGTTTAGCCAAGTTATAAATAAAGTCATGCAAATTTATTTTCATAAAATTATGTGATGTATTTATTTTACGGGTGAGATTGGGGTGGTCTCCACAATGCCCGATTTATTTATATATATTTTAAATATCCCACGATGCAAACGCTGACAGATAGATATAACACTGAATTTATATAGTAGGTTTCAAATCATAGTAATGTAATTTCGTTCAATTATCAAATATCTTGCTTCTTGATTTTCTCCTCACAATAGAAGGATAGAACATAAAAGAAATTGAATTATTTATTATTTCAGAAAAACTAATCGAGAAGTGGCCAGCCATTCATATGTGAGCACCTCGTGGGACAAGAACAACAATTAGGCTTTACGGGATGTTTGTTTGAGATAATCGAATATTACAGTGATACTCACATCATCGTGATGTAAGTATCATTGGAATGTGGATTTAGGTGGCATGTCATGATTATGTTTGTTTTGGGGTGATATTCAATTTTGCATATCAAAGTGATATTGAAATTTGTGTTTGTATAATCGCTGGGATGTGTAAGATAATGTTTGTTAAAATATCATATTTAATCATGTTGAAGAATATTGAGTTGTGTTCAACATAGAGTCTTCTAAGTCTTGTGTACTTTTTATAAGTATTTCATTGATTAGGACTCAAATGTAAATATACCAAAATTCATGGTATATATAGATAGGTCCTTCACAAGCAAAAAGAAGAGAACACACAGAACACACACACTTCATAGAGCGTGCGCGCGCGCGCACACACACACACTATAGTGGCATGTAATCAATCCTTGATGAACAATAAAGAATGTTTGATTATGTAGATCATTATTGCTAAACATTCGAATTGCTAAATCGCTTCCGCTACAAATCTTCAAGGTAATTCGTATCGTTTTGTGTTCTTAAGACGTAAGTTGGAGAATCTGCAACCTACAATTGGTATCAGAGCAGATTGTGTTACAAAATTTGATTAGAATCGAGCTTGAATATGTAGACTTTTGCTTTGAACTGTCACTATTGTTGTTATTTTTCACGAGCTAAATTCTCTTAATTGATACGTCATTTAGACTAGATATTATTAATCGAGTGTTAAGCATTGATATTCGATACCTAGCAGTCGATAATTAGAGGTCAATTAAGATAATTAGGCTCTGTTTGATTGAATTCTGTGAAATCAGAGTGTTTACGGTAGATGAACACTATTTGCGAGTGAAGAACATGGTTTGCGGGCATAGAACATAGTTTACAGCATTAATTTTGGTGTTTGCGTGCTTAAATTCGCTGTTTACGATATATTTAGCGTTGCATTAAACTTTACACTGCGAAGTCGTCGCATTTAAAGTGTGCTTTCGGTTAATATTTTCTTCGATCAAAGGCAAAAGTCAAAACTGATTTTGACAAATACTGTGTGTAAACGTTTTCGGTCAAAATTAAGTTTGCGAATCGAAAACTTTACGGTAAAAATGGTTTACGGTTCGAAGTGTACTTTACGAACATTGCTTACTGTTTACGGTCAAAACTTTACGGTTCACCGTACCAAAACTTTACAATTGTAAATTTTTCGGTTGATTTTCATTCGCAAACCAGTTTAAGATTGTGAAAGTTTACGGTTGAGACACATTCTACTGTTTAAACTTTGTGGAACATAAGTTTACGATCGCAAAGGTTACTGTTTGCAGCTGATATCCTATTGTAAACCTTGTTTGCGATTGTCAAAGTTTACGACAGAGACACAGATCAGTATTGAAACTTTACCAAAATCAAGTTTATGGTTTGCAAAGCTACCCGTTTACGGCTCCAAAAGACCCGTAAACGTGTTTGTGGGCCAATTGTTACCGTAAACCCCTTTTCGATAAATAATTTTATTCAGTTAATTCGTTGACCACATATTTACAAATTGACCTCGTTGACTGTTGACTTTTGGCAAACTATTGTTTACGGCTCGTAAACTTTAAAGTTAGAGGGTTAAAATATTATACAGTTACGATCGAGTAAAGATACTGTCTACGGCCCATTAACCTTAAGGTTAAATACTGTTAACAGTGATTAAAACAAGGTTTAAAGTTTCTAACTAGCTGATCTTAAGGACTAATCTGGTTTTGACAAATCTTCAGGTTCATTAAGAGTTCAAGCTCAAAGATAACACAAACGATCAACCTCCAATTAAGAAGTTAAGATTAAAAGATGGATGCTTACTCCATGGGAAACGACATGAGGCCACCAATCTTGAAAAGAGGAGAGTATACAGTCTGGAGAAGCATGTTCATCAATTTCCTTGAAAGCAAGGACCAGGTAGCTAGCATGCTGGAATCCATCTACGAAGGACCAGCAAAATTCTGGAAATCGGTGTCGGGTGACCCACTAAATGATCCCCCAATTCCTCCAAATAGGGTCATTAAAACTCTAGAAGAATACTCAGACATTGAAGGGCTAAGAGCGAGAGCTGATTTACAAGCCAAGGCTTATCTACTCCAATCCATCCCGAATGATATTTACATGCAAATTGATAGCATATACACGGCAAAAGAAATGTGGGATGGGATTAACAGGACGACACAAGGAACTGAAGTGGGGATTAAAGCTAAGAATGCCAACACGCTCACAGCTTATGATGCCTTCAAGGCCAAGGTAGGAGAAGACTTGAACGACACCTACCAGTGCTTCCTCACCCTCATCTATGAAATGAGGAAAATAGATGTACATAAAATAAATATGGAAATCAACACAAGGTTCCTATCATCGCTCTTGCTGGAGTGGAAGAAGCTGGCTACCCACATCCGACAGAACAAGGACTTGGACGAGATGAATATCCATGCCATCTTCGACAATCTTGCTCAACATATTGAAGATGTTGAAGAAATAAAGAGCATGGTGAAAGAAAAAGAAGTAGAATCCGTCGCCTTAATGACAAAAAAGTAGGCAAAAAAATGACTAAGTCTTCTAAAGCAAAAATCGTTCTACCTTCTTCCTCAGACGAAGATGACTTCGAGTCTGAATCAAATCAAGAGATGAGGGAGTTTCAGAAACAGCTAGCTCTCATGACAAAAATGATGAATAAAAATTCATTAAGAAAAAATCTTCAAATGGACAAAGAACCTCAACCTCAAAAGGAGTAAAGCCCGAACCTCATGAGCACCAACAGAACTACCTAAGTGCTTTAACTGCGGCAAGCCAAGACATGTGGCAACGGAGTGCCATCAGCCAAAAAAAGAAAAACACGACGTACTATGCCAAAAAGCTGAAGTTGTCGAAATAAAAGGAAGTAGGTGTAGTTCTCATGGACGAACAAGACCATTGGCTGGACGACACAACGGAGAGCGACTCCGAAAAACTTGCCTTGATGGCTAACCTGGAGGAAGAGGACGAAACGGACTCATCGCAAGAAGAGGTAAACAGAAATAAACTTGACTTAACTGATACAATTTTAGAATTAAAACTACAGTTTTCTTCCTTGCGACAGGAAAACAAAACTGTAAAAGAATTAGAAAGAATATTAGCTAACAATGAACAAGTCCTAAGAAAACACATATTAGAAAAAATAAATCTAGGACTACGTTTAGAAACTCTAACGAGAAAATAGCTGATCTTGAATTAAAATTAGAAAAATCAAATTAAAAGGTCGGTGAGCTACATGATAGCCTCAAAGCTAGTGAAGCCGAAAACATTGACTATAAGAGTCAACTTGAGGCTATATTAGCTGAAAGAAAGAAGCTCTACTCTAAGATTAAGAGTCTTGAAGACATCATAACCAACCAAGGACAAACTGACCAAACGATATTCTTGAATCAGCCTAAGGATACAGAGTTCTATCATCCTGTTGAAGGCTTCGGATATCAGAACCCATGTCACTTAAAAAAAAGTGCGCTCTAAGCAGTGGTATGATATTAAGTTTATAGGTCTAGGTCTCACCAAGCTTATGTCTTTCACAAGCGCTTCCGAGATTGATGCCCTCGAAAAAGAAAAGAGGGAAAAGAAAGACAAAGGTAAAATTCCATATAACTTCACTGAATTAAATGGAAGTTACAAAACAAGGACTAATCCTCTGTTTAGTGACTATGCAGTGGTTTATTCGTCCTCAGAGGGAACCTCGCAAATAGAGGAATGTGCGTCAAAAATTTCAAAAGAACAAACTTCTTGTGGCTATATGCCTAAAGTTAAAGATAGCCGATGTGGCGACCCTCATTTTCTAATTAAGATTAGTGGCGGATTTCCGCAACGAAAGCCGCGGAAGACCCATTTTACAAAAACTTTTTCATATAATAAAATTATATTATAGTAAACATGGGTTACAAAATCGTATATTTACAAAGGCCATAGCCCAAAAATATCAAAATGCCCTAACGCCGCTCCACATGTCTTCATACATGTACAGCCCTGCCCTCAAAAGTCTGTGGAGTCACCGCCATCAGCCCACCTCAGTCGCGACGTACCTCGACGTCGGACTCGATAGTACCTACAACACGTAAACACTGAGCTACCGCCCAGTAGGTGAAAATATGCGTGAATGCAGCGTGCTCTCAGATCCCGTTCCTCAAACACCTCACAATATATGCACGCTCGACTTTTTCCTCTCGTCCCAATCTATCGTATACCATACGTCACATCAGGGCCTTAGGCTAGACTAAGCACCACGCGCGCACAATACAATACAGAGTCAGGGGCCCACGCTCGGGTAGCCCACGCTAGTAGTGCATCTGGACGATCACGCCAAACATCCTCCCACTAGGTCGCTCCCTCCCGAGTTTCCTCCTGCTCAAGCGGCAGCCTACGCTGGCAGTGCACCTGAACGATCACGCCAGCCATCCTCCTACCAGGTCGCTCCTTCCGCTAATCATCCGACGGTTTGCACCTCAGACTGCGCTCCAACGCAACTGAGTAGATGAATCGATCACGTCCGTCTCCCGTCTGGTGCCTCAGTCCTAACCTCATAACTCCATTACGAGTCGACGACCAACATTGGTCACATTCTACCCCGCTCGTAGACACTATACAGTGTCACCGCGTCAACACGGTCAACATCCCTCGCACTGATATGGAATGCAAGTGTAGTGCAAATAAAATGCAGTATAGAACTGAAAATAACTTTTTCCCGAAGACGCATTATTAAAATGCACTGTAAAAATTCTATTTCGACAACTTTTAATCGGGCGTTAGAATTGACTATGCACATTGGACTCAGAATATTTTTCTTATCAAATGACGTAAAAATAATTTTCCTCAAAAAGATTTTTTTTTTTTTTTTTTTTAAAGACCTTGCTGCCCGAAAATTACGTCTGACGCCGAACATGTTTTGACCCGAAAATGTGGTCGACGCCCGAGAGTTCCACCCGAAAATTTTAATTTCAAACGCCGAAAACTTGAGCCCGAATATCTTTCGAAGGCCCGAAACTCTTTACCCTAAAACAAACACAATTCGCCGAAAACCCGAAAATAGTTTCAAGGCTTGAATTTCATTCGTGCCCAAAACTATTCATAGGCCCGAAAATTAATCAAAATACCCGAATATCAAAAATGCATCTACCCGAAAATACTCAAGAGTTTAACATTCGTTCAAATATCGAAAACATTCCTAACTCACTTAAATCACATGTAAATACATATACAACACGAAATCATATCAACGTAACATGAATTTAAACGCACATATTCACCCGAATTCTGTGTTTTAAACTCATGTAATCACCCGAAAGTCACACAAGGTCACGAAAACATGTTATCACATAAAACACATAATATTTACGTGTTATAGGTGAAAGATTTCACCTACCTCACGTCCGAAATTTTGGTTTTTCCCTTCTCGAGCTCTCGATCCTTGTTAGCCAATTCTCCTTGTTTCAAAAATGTCCTCTCTGTTCTTTTTCTTTTTCCTTCGTTGTTGTTTTTCACTTAATTGGGTATAAATATACTTTGGAGTGATGATAAGTGGGTGACAAGGAGGTGACGTGTCTTTCCTCTTTAACTAAGAAATGTCTTACCCGAAAATACCTTACCCGAATGTCACCCCTTTTCGTTCATTTGTATTATTTTCGGGTGCTCTCTTTTATTACTCATTTGTACTTTTCACCCGGATTTCGGCCATATCCTTCTTTCACATAATATCAAAATTTTCTAAGTCATTTCACTATTTCATTAATTACATCAAAATCCCATATTAAATTTTTTTTTTACGGGTATCACAGCGGACTTACATTCAACTCTTATACCGATAGAGAAACCTTTAAAATAGAAAAGGGAAATATGTTAAGGGAAATTTCCTCTCTCAAAACTCTCTCACCTACAAGTAGAACTTCAAGTGCTAAAAACTTTCCTACCTTAAAAAGCAAAAATAGTACTCATAGTTCTTTATCCAAAACAGGCAAATCCTTTAAAAATATAGAGAACATCAAGGCTTGGATTCCAAAAGAAAAAGGAAAAGAGACAAGAAAATTAGCCTCTCGTAGCCCGATTAAGACTTCTTATCCCTTTGTTTCTTCTAGAAATATTAGTCAAGCCTTATCTTTCTTCTTTCATTTCAGACTCTATTACAAAATCTATGCCAAAAAATTCTTTTTCTTCAAAGAAGAGCAGCTCCTTATCAGTTTTTCAACGCACCACCATGTTTAAAGCCTCAATGTTAAAGCTTAAAAACCATGTCGACAAAACTATAAAACAAAATAAGAAAATTAGTGCTCCTAAAAGAGTTAAAACTAAATGCCTAGATGAAAAATCAAAGCTCAGAAGACAAAGATCTAAAAAGACCAAAACTAGAAATCCACAAGAGACTATTAAACTGCGGATTTCAAAATCTTCTAGGACTAATAGGCAAAAGTAGGTAATAAAAAGAGATAAAACACCAAATAAGGAACCCATTATCAAATGGGTCCCTAAGCCGAAATTAGTAAATTCTTTAGACATTAAATGCACAATATTAGTTTACTTAATTTGTTAGAAACGGGTAACTAAAAATGGGGAATAATATCGACTTAGGTACCATTTGGAAAAGTTATCCCAATGTTTAACTAATATCGACGGTTGACCAATAAAAAAAATCTTGAATTAGATTTTTTACCTTAGATATATCGAGATTTTTTTCTTTAATTTGTTAGAAATAAAGTCATGACGAATTTTTGATAAAAATGTTATATATCAAAATCAGTAATAAAATAACAAGTGAACTTTTTTTAATTTGCTAGATATAAAGTCATGATGAATTTTCTCAATTTCCTTATTTTTTTATTTTATATTTTGTTTATTCCCTCGTATAAGAGTTTTCCTTCTCTCGTACGAGAGTTTTGCTATGATCTTATAAAATAGATATGATAAATAAACAGTGTGTTGAAATTAGTGATTCAAACAATAGAGTTATGGATCTTGACTGGAGAATATCAAAAGTGATTGAATAAGGAATTGCAATCGATGATACTATTTGAAAAATGAATTGCAATTGGTGATACTAAATATTTATCTTTTTTGTTGTTTCTTCATATTCTTTAGCAGTTTTGTTTCTTGATGCCATTGTAAAATATTGTCTAATTGATATTATGAAATAAGATTATTATTTTTTCTAAAAAAAAAAAAAGAGAGAGAGCGAAAAGAAAAGAAAAAAGAGAGAGGGAGAAGAAATTGAATGTTTTAAAACCTAGTTTTTTTATATTTATGCAAAATTGCAATTTTTAAAAAGAAAATGGCTGACCATTCATTATATTTATCGTTCATGTATAGCAGGGTTTCTAAACCGGGCCGGACCGGCCGGTTAACCGCGAACCGGTCTGAAGTTCGCTTAGGTTTTAGTTCCGCTTTAATTATAAAAAAAATTGAAAATATAATAAAATGATAAATATATAAATTATGTTTTCCAATCTCTTTCAAGTACATATTAAATTTTATTATAAATTAATTTTTAACACCTCATTTTACAATTAACTTTTGATCTCCCAATAGATTTTATTTTATTTAATTTTTACCCCAATTTAAAAATTTAATTTTTGACACCCCATTTTAAAATTACTTGTTGGTCCCCCCAATACATTCTATTTGATTAGTTTATTCATAAAATATAAGTCAATTATATCTTGAGGCACCAGTTTTACTCTGGTTTTATACCGATTAAACCATTAAACCACTATAATTTCCGGTCGGTTCGAAAACTCGGTGTCAAAACCATGATGTCTAGTTCTTATCCCGTTTTTATAAATATTTCAACTATATTTTTGCATAATAATTCAGATAGGCCAAAAGTAACCTGTCTTTCAATGTTTTATTTTCATGTTATTTTGACGTAGGCTGACGTAAAAGAAGAGGTTCTAAGTTCTAACCCTAATATTTTAAAAATTAGTATCAATTACCGTGCAATTAATATCACGTAACAAATTTAAGGAAAATTTCGGTTGATATACCCGTGTTGAAGGCTTTTTCGGTTGGTGCCTAAAGTTTTTTTTCAACTTCGGTTGGTACCCCTGTCTTTAAGACTTTTCCAGTTGTATTTGATTTCGCATGGGAGTTTTTCAAATTGGATAATCCAACGCCAATGTGGTCAGAAATTAAGAGCTCTAAAGTGTCCATGTTGTGAAAATTAAGGTTGGTTTGAAGATTTCAGAATCGATGAAGAACAAAAATATTCCTTATTTCAGATGCTCTCCATATAATTCCTTCATATGGGTTATCTTTGAGTACATCATAAGCTATGATAGTGATGGAGTAGTAGAGTCGACAACAAAAATTAGATCTTTTTATAGAGAAAGTTGAAGATCTGAAGAACATTTTCGGAGAAGTGAAAAATTTGAGCACCAATTGGAAAAATCTTAACTAAAGGGGTATCAAAAGGAGTTGAAAAATACTTCCGTCAACACAACGACAAGAACCAGAATTTCCCTATTTTTAAATATCAAAAAAGAAACCCTCATTAAAATTGGAAAATTTTAGAACAAGACCATAGTTTTTCCCGAACCCATGGTTGATATCAGCACTGCAGCTCAAAGCCAACAAACTGACTCATAAGCCAATCATCAATATACCTCAGCTCAGCGTCTTTAACGCCAAATTTGTCATTCCTACGTAGTTTTCTTTTCCCTCCTTTAGATCCTCGTCGGCCTTTTGACTCTATCCGGTGAGCTTGCTATACAGTTTCAAGTCACAAATTCAAACTTTTGGACATTACAGTTTTAAAATAAAAATAAACCTGTTGGAAAGCTAATTGAATTATTTATCTATATCGTAAATAAATTTTGAGAATTTTCTATAATACCTTCTTTGGATTTTATTTATTTTCTCTACATATCCAAGAAATATATATTATTATCTTCACAGTCGTCGTATAAGCAGATGAGAAAACAGACTTGAACCTTTAGATTGGATCTTTCAATCTCGTACGTCTAGTCTAGAAAAGCCCTGCATCTTCGTCTGGCCGTTCACAATTAAATGTGGGCAAATGGGCCATGGGCTGTTTCCACCAGGGAAAGGGGTCGTCCGGTTCCAGTTTGGTGCCATGACCTATTTCTCCGGAACTGGCACGGAACAGGTTCCCGTTCCTAACGCTTCCCGGACGGGTCGGCCCATTAAATAATTAAATTCTAAAAAAAATCCGATTTTTTTTAAAAAAAAATACATTAAAATACCAGAAAAATTACTTAAAAAAACCCGCAAAAAATAAATACATTAAATTTTCTCTTGCTCGTTGCCGCCTTGAGGTTTGGCTCTGTCCCTCTCCCATCGTTGGAGGAGTCGTTTCCACGTCCTCCATCTCGTTCGCTCCCCGAAACTTATCTTCGGCAACAAAAGCACCTACAAAATCAAAATGATCGTCGTTCGTGTTTCTAGACGACGACACCATGTTAGTTGAAAAATTCGTGTGAGGGTATGGTGGTGGTATGTGTAATTTGTGTATTAAAATATGTATGGTAAGTGTGTGATTTGTGTATAAAAGTGTGTGTAATGTATAATAAAAATAATATTTTGACTAATAATGGTAATGAGATCATTAGAGAGTGTATTTGAGAGAGGATGAGAGAGTTTGTTATGAAAAATAATGAAAACTAGTAATTTTTTTGCACACTCGATGTGTGTGCATTGATATATAAATATGTACAATATTAATTTTTATATTTCAAATTATTTATAATTCAAAATATTTGATGTATGAAATTATATTCTAATTTTAAGTATATAAATTGAAAAAATTAATTAATAAGGGTATAATTGGAGTAAAATAAAAATTTGGAGGGTAAAATAATAATGTTCAGATGACATACCAATTAATTGAGGGTGATTATTATAGACCCTTCACTAATAATATATAGTACAGATGATGCCCTTATTTATAGAATATTCGAGCAAGGGTTGCATTTTGGTCCCCAAAAAAAAAATTAAAATAATGGCTATTATAGCCGTTGCAGTTTCGGTTTCGGTTCCGGTCGGAATCGCACCTAAACCGCGACCGGAAGCGCGGTTTCACAGTATACCATGGGAACAGGCACGATACAGTAAATGTGTGCCAGTCTGGTTCCGAGAACTGCCTTCCGCTGTTCCGATTCCAACGTCGGAACCGCGATGCAGTTAAGGGACAGTTTCGGGTCGAACCGGCCCGTTGCCCAAGTCTAGTTCATATCACCACAACTGTTATTTCAAATAGTAGAAACTCTATAAATTAATAGTTATAAGATCACCAAAATTCATTAATTAAGAGTTTTATTAATTAATCAATAATTATTAATTTATATATTTATTAATATTTTATCAATTTATAATGAATTACTCAATATACAAACAAAATTCAAAATTTACTTAATTATTGTATTATGCACGCAGGGATGCACAACGATATTACAAACCGCCCACGCCACACTACAACACATATCGCTCAAATCGCACGGGTAGTTTTGATTTTTAAAACTGCAATTTATTTTTTTTCCAAAATACCGCATATGGAACTTCGGTGTGAAATTTATCGAAAACCACCCAACACCGAACCACGCACACCCCTATATCAAATTAATGATCCAATTTGAAATAACCCTAAAATCCACCTCTTACGTTAAATGTTTCAGTTTATGAACGTTAACAAATATTCTTTGTATAAATACAAGATCACAATATTATAACGCAAACAAATCATACATTCATGGCTTCCTAATTCAATAAACTTCCGTAATTCGTTTATGTAATATTATGTAGTATTAAGAAATTATTAATTTATATTTTATACGAGGTTTATAGAAATTATTGAAAGTGTATTATATATAATTTTAGCGAATTATTAATTTAGATCCATATTCCCAAGTTGAAACCGGCAAAAATATTATTGGAAAGTATTTATTAGATAATTGAATATTCATTTATCGAGTGAAAAAGAGGTGAATGTATAAAGATTTACTCACAAACGATCAAAACAGAGAAAAAAGGAAAAAGAAAAAAACTCATGGTTTGTTATGGTCTATGGTGAATGTTGTTCATGACTGTGTACTGTACTTTAGTTGGTGGTGGGAATCAAATGTCGTGGTTGGCTTTTTGTGGATTCCATCTATCCAATTCGTCCGTCCTCTTGTTTGAGTTTTGTTTTAAGTGATTGTTTTGCTTTATTATTTTCTTGGTTTAGACGAGTTTTGATGCGAGAGTTAGTTGATAAGTGCTTTCCTGGCCAAGGTATATAATGCCGATGGATGTAAGTAATTGCAGCAGTTGTTGCAATAAAGAAGAGCAAGAAATGAATCCATCAGTTCAATTTTGGAGGGAAATCAATCCTCGAGCTTTTCTTTTCTGCCCAACCCAAGATAGAAAAAAAAAAGTCCAAGTGGAACAGCAAATGGAGTAGGGGTATGTACTGTAGCATCGTCTTTTTTCTCTTTGCTGAGAATAATGACGTTATGTTTTGACGACTTGGCCCATCATTATCACTTCACGGTGTGTGAGTGATGCGAATGCGATGATGTGGCTCATCTTCTCATATCTCAAGCTTCTCTTCTAATTCAAAAGCTTCAAGTGGAGCACAAAAAGGGATAATGTGTTTTGCTCAGATATGAAGGAGCCTCAAATTTCAGTTGCTATGAAGAAGATGGCATTGAAGATCATCAGAATGGTTGCACTGACAAAATTTCATAGTCGCCAGCTCAACAGGCTAATCACTTAGTTGTGGCTCCATTGAAGGTCATCCAATATATCTGAATTATTTTGCTTGTTTCCTGCAGACAAACAAAGTCAATACTTTTTTTGCAATAATGGGCTTTGCTATTGCTATTGCTATTTATTGCAGAACAGAAAGTAGGTAATTTATGAGATCAAGTCATATATGGATTAATGCTCTGTCTTTTTCAGTCTATAAGTTTCTCTTTCGTTAGAAGGTTTAATAATTCGGTAGCCCATTATATAGCTAAGATGTTAGGGTATGATGGCGAGGGCCTCTCTCCACCAACTCAAGCTATGGCTGAACTTGTATCTTCTGATAATTAATTGAAGTCTGATTATTTTCAAAAAAAAAAAAAAATCATATATGGATTAGCCTGCCGATTAAAGGTAACAACACCTTATGATCCTTACTATTATAACATTGATTGAATATTAAGACCAACAAGCTGCTTGATACTGTCTTTTTCCGATTACACGGTTTTCCTTTTTTTTTTTTTCTAACCAACTGAACTGCTACTACAAAAAGAGAAAAAGAAAAAAAAATGGAGAGGCTATGATTCAAGTTAATATAACAGAGAATGGTATGAAGAAAAGCAACAGGGAGAACAATGGTGCTCAAATCTATTTGTTCTAAGCTAAGCTAAAGAGCAAAGTATGGGAATGGTAAAGCTATCAATATGATTGTTAGCGAACGATGGTTAGTTTTTACCAGGGGGCCAATCTTTGTTCGCTGTCACAGTGTTACTTGAACCAACTTATCCCGGCAATGACATATTCTTACGGTTATCTGAAAACTCGCCTTCAAGGTCAGTATTATATTAATTCTATCTTTTCAAATCTGTTAATTATCACGGTTAGGCGGCTGTGGTGCGGCTATGGACTAGACATAAGATTTTGATGCTTGTAAGAAACTCATTTGCTGCAATTTCAATTATCAAGAGTTATTACAGAGATTGACTGGGATTAGATCTTATACCTAGCAACGGGCATGCAAATCAAAGGATGAGCCCTCGGCAGTGTTAGCCCAGCGCCTTCATCCATATCCACACCACCATCATTCTCAACCTTCCAATGAAAGCACTGAATCAATGCACCTAAAGTGGTCTGAACAACATTCATGCCCAGCGAAGTACCGGGACAACCTCTTCGACCGCTCCCGAATGGCAAGAAATGATAGTTTTGCCCTCTAACATCCAACTGCCCATCACCGCTGCCCGCCAGGAATCTGTCTGGATTGAACTCCAGCGGGGTTTCCCAGTAATTAGGGTCTCGATTTATAGCCCAAACGTTAACGAAAAGGTAAGTCTTGGCCGGTATGTTGTAGCCAGCAACAGTACAGTCTTTGCTGCATTTCCTATGAAGTAAGGGGCCAGGCGGGTGCAGTCTTAACGTCTCCTTGACGATGGCTTGCAAGTATGGGAGGTTCGGGATATCCGATTCCTCGATGAGGTGTCCTTTTCTTACCACAGAATCTATTTCTTGAGCTGCTTTTCGCAAGATTTCGGGATGATTGATTAGTTCGGCTAATGCCCATTCTGTTGTGATTGCCGAGGTATCAGTGCCTGCTACTAGTAAGTCCTGCACTAGGATCAAAGGATAGGGATATTACAAGTTCAATTCAAGATGATGAACTACATCGAACTGACTTTATTGTAAGATAAATCGAGGCTGTACCTACCAGGACAAAGGACTTGATGTTTTCTCGGCTCAGTTTAATATCTGAGCCTTGTTCATCACCTTCTGATGCATCGAGCAAAATGTGGAGCATATCCTTGGAAAGATCATCATAGTTTTCGCCTCTTTGCTTTGATATCCTTTCACGTTGATGTTCATCTATGATCTTCTCCATCATTTCGTCGAACCTATCTCGAACAACCTTGGATCGTTTCCCATATCCCTGAAGATCAAGATTCTTGCAGAACCATAGATAATCGGACAGATTAAATTTCCCTAAAATCTCAGCAGATTGTTGAATGATACTCCTCACCCTGACAGCTTCATCCTCATCATCGCAGCACCTTTGGCTCAACATCATGCTCGATATCACGTTACTCACCATGTCAGTGAGCTCTCGCCCGATGTCGACGTATCTTCCATGGTCAGCCTGCTCGGTCAAAGACTCGACTAGCCGCTCTATCTCGCGGCGCGTAATGGGCTTCAACGAATCCAGCGTTTGACCACCGAGAAGTTGGGACATGCACAGTTTCTTCATGAACTTCCACCGAGGGCCATAAGGTGCAAAGGTGAAATCTTGAGAGCCGTAGGTAAGAATATCCGAAGCGGCGCTTTGGGGCCTGTCGGAGAAAGAGGATTCGTGTGTTTTGAGTACTTCTCTAGCGATCTCAGGCGAGGAAGCAACGAGGCAAGGAACCGAGCCGAGGCGTATGTGCATTAAAGGCCCATAACTAGATGCGAGCTTTGCTAGAGATTGATGAGGGATAGGCGAGAGAAGATGGAGATGGCCTATGATTGGCAGAGCAAATGGAGTCGGAGGTAGCAGATGATGTTCCTGCGATGGTTTCTTGAGTATTTTTCTTATTACAACGGTGGAAACAAGAAAGATGAGGAAGAAGAGGGCAAGTTCTTGGATATCTGCCATGATTTCTGCTTAATTAACTAACTGTAGCCAAGTGTAGCTTCTGGATTATATACATACATCGAAGAACAATGTGGAATTAAGGCGTTGACTTTAGGGCGGCGATGAAAGTAAGTATTTTGTATTATGAAATATTAAAAAATATTAAAATATAAAAATGTGGATGTATATTATTTAGAATGTTTGTTAAGTAAAATGAGTGGTTGTTAATATAAAAATGGAGGTTGAGAAAGTTAGGTTTGATTATTTTATTGATTAGAATGGTAGATATGATTTTTGTGTGGTTGATGTAATATTTTATTTTATGGATGTAATTAGAGAGATTTGTGTATAAATATGTGATTTGGGATGTGTAAAAATATATTGAAAGTATTGAATAAAAGAAGTTGTTTATCTCTCTAGTCATCTCTCTAATATTTATATAATCGTCATTAGTAAAATACTTAATAGTTATAATATTTTATAACACGTTATCAGCACGAGCGCTCTCCGTCATCAATTTCAACCTCCGTCGAAGACCTTATCACCAACAGAGAAATTAAAGCCCTCCATGTCTACTATCTAACTCTAGTTGACACCTCTCACTGATTCTCACTCACACAAAAGATACAAGCTCGTGAAGTTGCCTACTCGAAACCATGAGTCTGATATTTATAAGCTGAAATCACACATATCATGTGACTCTTGATCATCCTCAGCCGTCCATCAAGCTCGATTCGACGATCCATAGTATGCGCGTGATGACGCAAGAGCGTGTGACACTTCTATAAGTGATTTCCCGCTTTAAATGCCATCCGTCCAATCTCGATCCAACGCTTCTTATTTATTCAACATTTGATCAACTAAGTATATAGCTGGTCCGTTGATGTCTTTCGCGCTTGATCCATCGACCCACATTTAAACCCCGAACTTCAAATGTCGTCCCTTAGATTGCGCACGCACAAGATCGAACGATCCATATTTAATCTGGCGATTTCTTCAGCTCATCGTCATTCTTCAACTTCAGCTTCTCATGGCCTGTTTCCGGCCATCTCCGGCGACCCTCAGGCGGGTTTTAAGCTCTCTTTCCTCAACAAACTCCACCTCGAGCTTACAAACTCGCAAACCCTTCGCTTATCTCCACCGTAGCTGCTTAAACCTGCAATCTACTGCTGCCTGAAACCTTACCAGAAATCAGCTTCATCTTCATCTTTGTTTCAGCTGATAATCAGCAACCTTGAGCTCTGATTCCACACCCAAAGCGTCACCTCGATCAATACCCTTGCTCGGTTGGTCACCTAGCTCCTTTAGGAGCTTCGAGCCTCAATAGAGAACTTACCAACTCCAAGTAGGATTGAAATCTCCCACTTAGAGTCAACTTGAACCTTTGAGCTCATCATCTTCATGCCACCTTAAGATTCCTCTTCGCTAGCCACTTTAGCCACCTCCTTGACCCATCTCTGGTTAGCCTTGCTTTGCTTCTTGGTCTCCACCACGTTAGACACCTTGGCAGCATGATCCAATGAAGAAACACCATCTTCATTTTCAAAATTTTTAGAAAATTCTGTTAAACTTTCCTCGTAAGTTTTGTCGTCGTTTCCACCAATATCCGAGCTATCCCCGCTCTGAGATGTCACCCTCATATGTGACTTCGATGTACCTTCATCCCTTGGTGTAAACTGCTCCACCTCAAGCTCAGATTCGTTGCCAACTGAGCTCACTTTCTCCAAAGACACAGCAGCAAATTCTGGTTTTCTGGCACCAACCAAAGGTTTTGCTATACCTTTTCCTCCCTCAAGACGAGGTATCCTTGGCTTCTTATGCACCATATTCAAGCCTCCATACTTCTTAGTTTCCCTAGGATCATTTGTCTCCACCGAACAACTCTCCAAGGCATAGATACCATGCCTTCGAATCCCCCCGAGAACCAGCTTCCTCTGTTTTCTGATATTGATTCTACCACCGGCGGTTTGGGTGTTGTAGCCACGCTTATCCAATTCTCCGATCGAAATGAGGTTCCTCTTCATTTCAGGGACCAATCTCACTTTCTTTTGAATCCCTACACCACTACTTTTAAGCCTCAACCGCACCGAACCAATACCAACAACCTTGCAACTTTTTCCATTTGCAAGCTTCACTTGTTCTTGCCTTGTTTCCTTGAAATCCACCAACCAATCACGATTGCACTTCACGGGGAAGCAGCACCCCGAGTCAAGGATCCACTCCTTGCTCTCATCAAGCTCAGAAACATTGAAAACCTCAGACGATTCATAGCCATTACAAGCAAAATCTGCAGAATTTTTAACATTACCGTGGTTTGAGTTGTTGTTCATCCGTTTGGGGCAATACCTCTTGATGTGGCCTTCCTCTTTGTAGTGATAGCACCTCACTTGAGCTCTAGCCTCATCCTTACTCTTCCCTTACCTTTTGTTTGAGAGTTTTTCGACTTCTCCTTCACGAACAACATCTCCGCCGCACCAGAATTTTCTGCAACTTCTGATTTTCTCGTTGTGTTGAGCTGCCTTGAACTTAATGTTGAGAGCACGTCTTTGAGTTTCAACACCTCCCGACCGTAGAGCAACGCCTCCTTGAAGTGTTCATGGCTTGTAGGTAGCGAGCATAGCAAGAGAAGGGCATGATCCTCATCCTTCATCTCCTCACCAATATTCTGTAAATTCAAAATAAGCTTAGAGAAGTAATCAACCCGAGGTTCTAATGGCACTTCGTCTTAGACATGTTCATACGGTTTCGGTTCCAAACCGCCGGTTCGGAACCGCCGGTTTGGAATCGGCAGAAGCTCAAATCGTAACCGAACCGCAGTTAACCACGGTTCGGTTACGGTTTGGAACCACCGGTTTCGGTTTCAGATAAGCAGAGAATGAGAGTCGAATATGCTCTCTCTCGGATCTTCTTTCTCAAAACATCTGCCATATCCTTCGGTTCCATCTCTGCCTCAGGCCTAAGAGCCTCCTCAAGACCTTTCTCAGTCAGCAAGGCATTCATCTTCAGCTTCCATAGGCCAAAATCATTCGACCCATTGAAAATCTCCATCTCGAGTCTCGTTGCAGCCATCCCCGGAAATATTGCTCCGTCCTCCAAGCTCACCGTACCAATTGTTGATCGACGACCACCGTTAGACTCGAGATTGGATGTACTTTTTAGGTATGTGTTTATTTCTGATCGATCTAAGCTTGGCGATGCTTAATCGGATCGAAATTCACAGCTCAAACACACACACACGAAAAACAGAGTTACGTGGTTTGGCTGTTTTCGAGCCTACTCCACGGACCAACCGAGCATCCTTTGTATTAATTACATATAGAGAAATTACAACCCTCCATGTCTACTATCTAACTCTAGTTGACACCTCTCACTGATTCTCACTCACACAAAAGATACAAGCTCGTGAAGTTGCCTACTCGAAACCATGAGTCTGATATTTATAAGCTGAAATCACACATATCATGTGACTCTTGATCATCATCAGCCGTCCATCAAGCTCGATCCGACGATCCATAGTATGCGCGCGATGAAGCGAGAAGCGTGTGACAGTTCTATAAGTGATTTCCCGCCTTAAATGTCATCCGTCCGATCTCGATCCAACGCTTCTTATTTATTCAACATTTGATCAAATAAGTATAAATCTGTCCATTGATGTTTTTCGCTCTTGATCCATCGGCCCACATTTAAACCTCGAACTTCAAATGTCGTCCCTTAGATCGCGCGCGCACAAGTTCGAAATATCCATATTTAATCTGGCGATTTCTTCAGCTCATCTTCATTCTTCAACTTCAGCTACTCATGGCCTGTTTCCGGCCATCTTCGGCGACCCTCAGGCGGGGTTTAAGCCTGCTTTCCTCAACATATTGGGTTTAAGCCTGCTTTCCTCAACATATATATATATATATATATATATATGTAAAGTAAATATGCAAATAAATGACTGCAGCTTAGTGGTTAGTCTTCTATACTTAATACCACAAGATTGTGTGTTTTATAATTTATTCCTCATTTGTACATATTAAATTTTATTTTAAATTAATTTTAATACTTTATTTTACAATTAATTTGTTATCTTCCAATATATTCTACTTTTATTTAATTTTGGACCCATAAATTTATAAATTAAATTTTTAACACCTCATTTTGTGATTAATTTTTTATCCCCCAACAAATTTTATTTCATTGATTTATTCATCAAATATATTTTTTTATAGGCATCGGTTTTATTCTGGTTAAACCACTAAACCTTAAATCGGAAAATTTTCGGGTCCAGTTCGAAAATCCAGTTTCAAAACCTTGCCATGCCTGAGCCCATAAGAAATCCCGCATGACATGAACAACTATTATGCAATAAATATAAGCGTTGTGCTTTTTATTCTTTACCCTTTTCCCTCTCTAAACCTTCAAAACAAAAATTATCCTCCTTCAACCTTCATTAGGGGAATTCTTATGCACGATAATGGGAAGGGCTCCATCGATACCTCTTAACATTTGTTACTGTAATTACGGGTGTTCAAATGGGTGGATTATCAATTTTGGGTTATTCGATTTGGGTTATTCGGATTTTTGACACTTAGGATAGCCACCTGCAAACCAAACCAGAACCAATTAAATGGTTTGGTTTTCGGATTATTCGGTTCTCGGGTTAATGGTTTGGTTTTCTTAAAACCAATTAAATGTTATAGTTTGTATATTTTTAATTATAATTATATAACGAATTTTTTTTATATTTTTTTATATTAATATATAAGTTTCGGGTTAATAGTTTGATTTGGTTAAATCAAAATTTCAAAATCACATCAAATTCATAGTAGAAAATCGAGCATCAAGAAACTTCAAATACATAATAGATATCTAAATGAAGTAGTAAGCAACCCCAAATACACGATAGATATCTAAACAACATATCAAAATACGTTTTGCCATGCTAGAGAGTATTTGCGAGAGAGAGATAGAGAGAGAAGAGAAACGATGAGCTGAAACATAATGATGCGAATAGGGCTTTAATGAGTTCTAATATGCAACGCCAGGCAGTTCCACTTCGAGTGAGAAGATGCGATAGACAGAGCGTGTACGAGAGAGAAAAGTTTGCTTGGCCGATGGTATCAATTCTTTACTCTTCATATAATATATAAATATATTTTAAATATAATTTTATAAATCTTATTTGGGTTTTGGGTGAGCCCCGAATTTTTTACCCCACCCGATACCCGAACCATTCCCCCATTTAATAGTTCGGGTGATCCAATAACCACATGTTTTCCCGATTAACCGAACTGAATAAGTCAAATTCAAATGGTTCGTACGGGTTAATCAGGTCACCCAAACAATGAACACCCTAATTGTAATTTCTACGAAGAAGAGTGAGAACATTTTGCCAGAATACGATAGGATTTTCCGGGATGCATCAATTTTGAAATTAAAACTATACCAGTTTCGAAATTATAATTGTGTAAATTTAACCTATGAAATTTTTATTTTTTATTTTTTGGTATAATGGTTGAAACTGTGAGTGGATCCAATCCACATACCATTCTTGTTCAACTGATTATCAAATCAGCCTATGCAGACGACAGCGTCCCTTTGTGTTGGCTACTTTTGAAGAACAATTTATTGTATTGAACTTATTACAATCTATTTCCGTTATCTTTGCTGAATAAATACGTCTGATTAATGTACGGACATTTCGTACTATTTCAATACAGAAACATAAATGTGTAGTAGGTTATTGTCACATCCACGCAATCAAAGCTAATGATGCAGCTATGGTTATTATGCAATAAATTCACGATGTGGCCTAGCCAGGCAACTATACGTGCTTTGATTAGTGAAGATAAATTAAAGAGTTTGATCTAAATAAAGAAAGAGTTGGACCACCCTTCATTACGAATTAAAACACGAGGATATAATAAGAGAAGTATTTCTTGCTTGTGTTTGATACTACGTACTTTGGCATTATTTAATGGCGAGGAGTACCCAAGAGAAATGGAAGGCTTTTGGGCTATTTTTTACAGTCTTGTGGAGCTTTTTGGTGGCCTCAATCTTGGTCGTCTCTGCTGAGAGAATCAGCTCACCTTGGAAAGATGATTCAGAAGAATCTGAATTAGTATCATATTTTGGCAATTTCATCTGGCAGGCTAGTAAATCTCATGTCTGGCCGGTGAGTTTCTTGCTGTATATAAATATAATTCATCTTCATTAATCATGATTTATGGCTACTTTCTTCGATTTTGTATGATCACTTCTTTTGTTACAAGTCGGTTTCTCCCCAGGTACGTAATTAATTCAATGGTTGTGATGACTGATGATGATCGTGTAATAAAAAAAGATGACCTTGTCTCAGTTATTTGATCCATCGTGGAGGATTCTTTTACAAATTAGCCTTTTACTAAATTTAAAAAAAAAAAAATAGATTTATTGATCAAACTTTTTGTAAACATATTAATCTTAAGAATATTTTTGTCAATTTACTGATAATTCAGTGAATTCACATTTTTATTTTTAAAACAAGATATATTTATTTCGCCATATCCACAATTAGTAGGTTGTAGGTAGTTTCGGTCGGTGGAGACTATCCCTCACCTACATAGCCTAGATGTTTGGCGAGATCAGCTACCAACTGAAAAATAGGGATCTTTGCTCACCCCAAGAAATCTCTGCCGGAAAATAGGAGTTGACGACCGACCTAAAAACAACTAGAAAATTGGGTTACAATGGGTCTTGTCTTACCTACACAATTGGGTATAGCCCAACTCCACTCATAATTTGACACGTGACCACTTAATAATATTTTAAAAGTTAAATTGATAGTGGGTGTACCAACATAAGTGGGGTAATGGTATGAAATTTAAAGTACATGTCAATTTTTTAGTGGACTTGGGTTATACCCATGTGGGTAGTGAAGAATAAATCGTTCCAATGATCATAAGAAGGTCTCTTTGACGGAAAATAAAAGCAGGGTATCGACCAAACTATAGAGGTAACCCAAATGCCTGAAAAATAGGAGCATCGTATGTGAACTAAAAAGATAAACTGTAATAAGAATCTCAACATATGATCCATCACTTCGGTAAGGTAACTTACTACGCATCCACTGATAGTACCCTACCCTCTTGCCCATAAACGCTTTGTGTTTATAATACGATTGATTACTAAGCGTATAATAGACTTTACACATTCGATGGCTATTTTTTAAAAAAGTTATATACTCGAATAATTGATTATTAATGTGAAAACTGCTATTTTGATCCACATACAGAATCTGGGATTTAACTGGCAAATTGTTGTTGGTAGCTTAATCGGATTTCTAGGAGCTGCATGTGGAAGTGTTGGTGGCGTCGGTGGTGGTGGCACTTTTGTGCCGATGCTCACACTTATCATCGGATTTGATCCAAAATCTGCGACTGCAATCTCAAAATGTGAGGGATTATTATATATTTTTTTTTTTCTCTTAATCATTTTCGTCTTCTTACACTCTAAATAAAAGCATTATACAGAAAACTAAAATCATGCTTATGTAAAATGATGTTTGAAGGTATGAGCATGGGAACTGCTGTTTCAACTGTTTGCTACAACCTTAAGCGGAGACATCCCACATTGGACATGCCCATATTGACTATGACTTGGCTGTTTTAATCCAACCTATGCTTATGCTCGGCATTAGCATCGGAGTTTCCTTCAATGTGATATTTTCCGATTGGATGGTTACGGTTCTTCTAATCATTCTTTGTATCGGTTGGTTTTTTTTTTTTGTCATATTCCTTCCTCAGATGCAAATTCTTTCTGATCTTTATTTCGTGTATATGGTTTTGCAGTAACATCCACTAAGGCATTTTTTAAAGGAGTTAAGACTTGGAAGAAAGAGACTCTAATGAAAAAGGTAGTTGAAGACAAAAATGGCTCGGTTTCAGCATTTTCTATCCTGTGTTATGTTTGTTTTCTTGGACAAAGTATAAAATTCATTTCATGATTTTCTGCTGCAGGAGGCTGCAAAGGGGTTGAAGATAAACGGTTGGGGTTGAATGATATTGGCAATTTATTGCAAGAATCCCTTCTAACCACTGCTTACTCTATAAGTTATCTTAAATTCTATGACAATGTCAGTTCATGATGGTAAGGATGAAGCTGAATATAAGCTTCTACCTGGAGGGCCCAGCAATGCAACCGCAAACGATGCTAATTACAACTCGGAAGAAAAAGAACCAAAGGTGACGGAAGTTTTCTTGTAAAAGAAATACTTAGAAAGAAAATAATGATCTATTTTCTGCAAAACCTAACGTATGCTGGAAGGAGTTTGGACTTGTATGTTTAGTGTGGGTCTCATTTCTCGCAGTTCAAATCGTCAAGGTTTCCAATATACTCTTGTACGATATATTATAAATTTTTATAACTGCGCATTCGTGTTGTAAAAAAAAAAAAAGACGAAGTTTTTTAGGTATGTTTAACGTCACATTATGTAATAATTATCATAACAGAACTACACCCATACTTGCTCAGCGGTATACTGGGCTGTAAACTTCAGGTATCTCTCCATATATTTCTCAAAACCTATGAATCTGATGATGATGTGTTCTTACATTTCATTGTACTTCTGTTTTCTTTAAGATTCCGATATCTATAAGCGTGTCGGGTTTCGAAGCAACTAGCCTTTACAAGGGCCGGCGAAGAATAGCATCGACGGGAGAATCTGGAACTAATTTCAAAGTCACACAACTGATCACATATTGTTCCTTCGGTTTACTCGCTGGTATGGTAGGCGGGCTTTTGGGCGTTGGTGGTGGATCCATCATGGGCCCGCTGTTTCTTGAATTAGGTGTTCCTCCTCAGGTTTGTCTGAATATCTCTCTCTCTCTCTCTCTCTCTGATTCATCTTTGGATTTATTTACCTGCATTTAGGTTTCAAGCGCAAGTTCTCCTCGTCGATGTCTGCCGTTGAGTATTACCTTCTCAAACGCTTCCCAATTCCTTACAGTGAGTGTGTTCCCTTAGATTCACAAGTGTGTTCTTTCTTCAATAAGATTGTTGTTTAAAAGTCAACAATGCAAGTAAAAAAATATTATGATTGATGCCCATAATAATCTCTTTGCATGAATGGAATAGATCCACTTATATATAACTCAAACTAATTTTCATCTGCAAAATCTGTAACAAACGCATTCACAATTTCATTTTTTTCCCCGTGTTTACTACACAAGCCGTGTACTTTGTTGTGATCGCAGCGGTTGCTGAATTCGTCGGACAATACAGCGTGCAAAAGCTGATCGCCGTCATGGGGAGAGCGTCCATTATCATATTCGTTCTCTCGTTCACCATCTTCGTCAGCGCCATTTCACTAGGTAATTAACAAATGATAAATGTCACTTCATAAATGTTTTGGACAGAACAGATATTATCTTCTTGGTGTAATTGTGCTTGTTCTTCTGTATAGGTGGAGTTGGGATTTCGAACATGATTGGTAAGATACACAGACACGAGTACATGGGATTCGAGAATCTCTGCAAGTGAGTTTTAGGGTGATCTCTATCTCTTTCAAGTTTGTTTGCTTTATTCCCAGCCAGCATTCCATGTGTCTTATGCAAGCAGCGATAAGTATCTGTCTTATGCTTCCTAGCAACTCATTTCATCCTACTTTGCAACTACTCTCTCGGTATCTATGCTGCCCCCTATCCATTGTCAGTAGTTTAATTCATAGATTTTTTTTTTTTTTTTTTCCAATTATTATTTAGTAGTAATTGTTGAGAAACTACTCCTTTGCTGAATTCTGGACTTGATTGTTAGAGAATAATAGTATGTGATTGCGGTAGAAAACTAAAACTAGAACAGTAAGGATTTACGTGGTTCGATCATAAAGATAATGCCATTGCCACGGTCTTTTATAAGTTTACCTTTCAGCTAATGACATTACCAAATGAGGTGAATACCTAACCGGTCAGTGAGTTTCGAGAATCTAAGGCTGTGTTTGGTTTGATGAAAAGCCCAGAAAAGCCCATATAATATAAATAATCAGATTTAATATTGTGTTTGGTTTAGTAATTTCAGCCCGAATTTAATATTTCAGCCCGTTTTTAAACCAAAAGCCCGTTACAAGTAAACTGAATTAAAAAGCTGAGATAAATTATATTGGGTTGTTGGATAAATTTTTTATCTTGGGCTTTATCTTGTGCTCATAACCAAACGGACCCTAAGCAGCCAACAAAATTCAAATCCATACGAGAGCGAACACTGGTAAGTTCTGTTTCCTAATATTGAAAAATCAAACCTCTGTTTAATGTTCCCTCGATATATCCCAAAATCCATTTAATGTTTTCCAATGTGGTTTCCTTGGATTTGCCACAAACCTCCTAACTAGACTCACTACATAAGGGAGATCATGCCTTGCACAAATCATGGTATACATGATCGAACTGACATGCTCGAATAAGTGTACTAGGTTGTACAAGTAATAAAGTAAACGTGAGTCCGGATATCAATTCGCAAAGGTAACTCAACTAATTCTAGAATGAATTCTCACTTATGATTTAGTCTAAACAGAATTTACAATAATGAGAGGTTTTATACTAACTAAAGACGCAAATAATGAATATACAATAAATGTATATAATAACGGATATAAAAACAATCAACGAAGGATGTGATCAAGACACGTGATCAGCATAGATTATTCCCAATTCTTCAAGCAACCACTTCATCGAATCAATATGTATCTAGTCAAGGTGAAATTTTCTAATATATTACTACCGAATCCTTCGAACATTATAATCCTATGCAGTAGTGACCAATTCCTTTTAGCCCTATATGATTGTAGTTCCTAAGCATGCATTTAACTTTATGAAATTCCCCCGCTTTCGGGCTTAATAGCTCGGTAAACCACAGTACTACATAGAGTCTATCCTAGTCAATTTTACGTTGTGGTATTCTACGTTTTCTTCTAATCAGTCTATTATTCTCCTAGAGTTCTAAACCAATCAAAGGTCATGCATATGTTGACCTGTCACACACAAGCATTAAACACAAACGAAAAACACGTAACTTAACTCATATGATTCAATCAGTCAATTGCTTAACTCATTATATATGAATTTCATTTATTGTTGTTTTACCGTATGCCTAGAAGAAACTCGAAATGAACCACAAATAAATGGCAATGCCTTTCACACACATAATTCTTTTTCATAATTGAAACATAGTATTCAAATGATACAAAAGTAAAGTACATGCCTATATCTAAACCCCATAGGGCATATCCCTAATAATACATTCGGCCTCTTTATCTGTCATTTCTTCATTGTTTTGGCTTAGTTTAAAATCTAAAGCTATAACTCTTTTGGACTAACTCATTTTTAAACCGCTTTAGTACTCTTAGCTTTTCTGAGATAAATACACTAGAATTTTGTTCCTATCTCGAATAATCTTTACTATTGTCCCTAGTTCTTTCATCTCTGATGAACTATTGTAGAAAGAAATGCAAAGAAAACTTACAGAGAAGAAAATGCATAAAAGACTTGTATTTCATTATACTTTCAGCAAAATATATGAGTAATACATTGACCAACTACAACAACTCGGTAATAGTTTTCAGAAAGATGTCCACAAATTCAAGAACTCCTACGTACTATCCACCTAACCTTGACTAATTGTACATGTGATACACGAAATATAGAGTAGAAATATAAACTAGAAAAATATCAAAGTATAACACTCCGTGATATTTTTTCTTTGAGACTCCAAGCTTTCTTCTAAGGAACTCAAACTTAGCTCTAGGAAGAGCTTTAGTCATTATATCAACAACTTGTTCACATGTGCTATAATGGATAAGCTTGACTTCGCCAGTTTTCTCAGTCTCTCTTATGGCATGAACCTTCACATTGATATGTCTAGTTCTGCCATGTTGGAAAGGATTTTTTGCTATTGCAATGGATGATCTGTTATCGATCCAAATTGCAATTGCTACCGCACTGCCCTAAGTCTGTTAGAACCTTTCTAAGCCAAATAGCTTGATTTGCTGCCCCTGCTGCTGAAATATATTCAGCTTCAGCTAATGATTGGGCAACAACTTCTTGCTTTCCCGAATTCCATGAGAAAACACCACTTCCGAATGAAAACACATAGCCAGCTGTAGTTTTTGAATCGTCAATACTTCATGCCCAGTCACTATCCGCAAAGCCTTGCATACTTCCACTTTCAGCTTTTAAGAACAAACCAAAATCGAATGTGCCTCTTACATACCTCAGTACTCTCTTGGAAACTCTAAGGTTGTGCTTGGTGATTGCATAAACCTGGAAAGCAAACTGGCAAATCTATTAGATCAGGCCTTATTGCAGACAAATAAGACAAACAACCAAAACAATACTTCTGTAAACGAATGCATCTCCTTTGCTTTCTTCATCAAATTTTGAGACCTTTTCATTTGTAACCAGTTGCGTAGCTACTGGTTTTGCTTTCTCTAAATGAAACATTTTCAAAACCTCCCAAGCATATTTCCTTTGTGAGATGAAAATGCCATTAGCACCTTGACTAATCTCCATTCCCAAAAAGTAGCTCATCTCACCCAATATAATTTTGAGATCATATTTGCTCTTTACTCTTGAGTTTGAAGCTTGCTAATGGGTTCAACAACCAATATAATTTTGAGATCACATGATTCAATTGCCAATATTTTCGCCTCAATTGCATGTAGACTTATCATAATCTTTTCCACCAGATTTATATCATTGAAGTCCCCCCCCCCCCCCCCCCCCATCAACCATATTTTATTGACAATGTTTAAGAATTTGGATGAATACCCTTTTACAGAATTTCTATCCTTCAGTTTCAGAATTTCAAACTCTCTTTTTAAGGTTAAGAGTTTGGTAGTGTTCACCTTTCGCTTCCTTCAAAATCATCCTTCAACTTATCTCAAGCTTCTTTTGGACTTTCAAAAGCCATGATCCTTGTGAAACGTGTTTGAAAGAGCCAAGTGTAAACAGGTAAGGCTCTTGGCTTTTTGGTCATGTCATGTCTTCTTCATTTTTCTTCACTTCAGCAAGGGTAGAATTTGCTCTTAAAGAGGTGGTTCTCGATCATCTTCTTGCACATTCCATATATATAGAGCTTTCAACGCATTCCATTGATATAGAGCTTTCAAGTATGTCTATATATGATAGTTTTTACCATTGAAAACTGGAGGTCCATACTACTATCATTGTAGGGTGTTAGCATTGTTTGAACACTCGGCCATCCTGACAATTGCTGTAATACTTAAACAAGTTTTTATATGTAGTGCAAAAAAATGAGTGCTCATGGCTAGTCTAGTAGTAGGTTAATCGTTTGATCGAGCAGATCGAGTAATAAATTAAAACGAATAACGACAAACTATCCTACGCTCAACAGGCAAGTGTACCTATCGAAAATAGTATAGAATTGGCAAGAATTCGAGTATCGAACCCAAAGGAACTATGTAATCAGAAAAACTTACGTTTAAATATTCTAGTAGAAAATTGTTTTGTTGAAAATTAAAAAGAACAATAAACACTTGAAATAAGAAGTTTGATAAAAATATAAAAACGAGACGACCTTATAAAAGCGAACGTATTTGAGACTTCGAATCCCCCTAGCTCGATCGAACGAGTGACAAGTATAATAAAATTTAGCTAACTATTAGACCGTGAGGATTCCTACAACATGCGTACGAATTTATATGACTGACAAAACTGCGCCTTATCACACAAGACTTGTAAACAACTAATCAACGAATTAATTAGCTGGGCAAGCTTCCCTAACTACTTAACCGAAGACTGCATTAAGGTACGGTGAATCCCGCTATTAGATTTGACTCTAATCCGGCGGGGTAGTTCAACCTATCTCTAGCGATGAGTTTATTCCGCTCGTTTACGAGCATGGTTCGCCGGAACGCCGTTAAAATGGCCGGAACGGAGGCCTCCGTGCCAAAGTTCCAGGCATATAATGTTTTGAGTTAGAACGGCCGAAAAAACGCCGTTCCGGCCGTTTTTTCGGTCAGAACGGTGATAAAACGGTCGGAACGGCGATAAAACGGTCGGAACGGTAATGGAACGCATTGATCGTCATTTAAGCTCATATCCGACTTCTTATCCACATCCCGAGGGATTAAGACACAGAGATGATTATTATGAACCTAATATTAATTATTTTGTACCTCCCCGTTATTTTGCTTGGAATTAATTAAGTTTATGTAACGATTTATCGTGATAAATAAAATAATATTATTGTAAGATGATATTTTATTATTTTTAATACTGCGATTATATAATATCCTATATTTAACCTCATAATTTATATTTTGTAAGGTGTTCATTTATATTTATTAAGTCATGATAAATTTATTATGCACTCTATGTTTTAATGACAACTATTTATTTGATTTAAACTATTTTAATATAAAAATAGCGGAACGTCCGTTTTCGTTCTGCGTTAATGCAATGGAACTGGAACGCTCGTGTCCGTTCCCGTTCCAGCGAACTATGTTTACGAGTGGTTTAATCGTCCGCCCCTCTCTCGAGCGTAGCGTACGATTTCCCGGATTAAATCAACTTAACCACATAGACATGATCAAGTTAACTAGGCAATTTTAATCACATAGACATAACCAAAATCATATGCTTCATAAACAAGTCATAACAATTGCAAAACATCAAATACACTTAACATACGATCGATCTCGCTAGGGTTCATCTCAAATACAAACGATTTAGCTACTCATCATGATCACAACAAAGAACATAATTAACATCGAAGGTATCATAAATACTTCCCTGAATTTTTTTTCGAAGTTAATCCCCGTTCTTCGCTGAGTACTTTTATCGAACGCGTGGTGAGCGAACTAAATATGTGTGGAGAGGTGTTCTTGGATCTTAAGGAGGTAACGTGTATGTATGTATGAGTGAATAAATTTGGCTTTGACCTTCTCACGTTCCTCCCCCCTCCCTTTCTCTTCTTGGATTGCTCTTTATATAGACCTCTCATCTCCTTCCTCCAACATCTTTCTTGAGCCCTGCAACAAGATAAGATCTTCTTATTTTCTTCTCCTCCTTTTTCAACCTAAGTACCCAGGAGCTGCCTAAATCCCATGCTTGAGATCTTGAGCAGCCAAAATGGGATTTTCCTTGTTTCTTATAATTAATATCTTTGAAAAATCTTGAGATGGATTTCCAAGGAAGTAAAATGAGATCCAACAAGTATTAAGCGTTAGCTACAGCTTATCTTTATAGTTCCACGTCATTTACTTGAGCTTTGACCTGAAACACGACTTTGGAATGACCAGCGTTTCTCCCCAGCAAAGTAGCAGTGAGTAACAAAATTCATATCTCCTAATCTAGAGCTCGTAATGGAAATCCCTTCGGTCAGAATCAACGAGTCTTCTATCTTCAGTTAAAATTTCAGGTCCATCGGACATCGTTTACCCCCTGATCAGCGAAGAAAATGAAACTACCGCAAAACTGCCTGTATAAGTGTGATTTGCTGTGAAATCATATTTAAATGCTAAAATTATCGAAACGTCTTCACTTATCATGCAAACGACTTAAATTTAACAAATATAAACATAAGAAAATACGTTTATCATCGTTCTTGTCTGAATCTTCACTTCCCCGTATAGATTGCAAAATCTTAAGATCCTATCCATACCCATAAGATTCTACCCATTAATAATGGGCATGTGTTAGATCCAATTAAATTTAATGGGTATTGATCCGACCCAGATCCAATTAAATTAATTATGGACATTAAGTGGGTATATCCATTTACCCATTTTATCGAAATGAAGCCCTACTTCTGATACTATTCTCTTTCACACATCTCGCTAATCACTCTGTTTTTTGTCAATCTCCGTCCGTCATCTTCATTTGCCGATCCTAATAGTTATTTTTTTCTTTCTAAATTTTCGTACACATCGGATTGTAATATAACAATCTTCAGCATGGGCAGAACAACAAGGTATATTTAACAAGTAAAGAAAATACGCAGACAAGGTGGCGCATCACATTTATTATCTATCGCATGAAAGCTGAGATACAAAATATCAGTTCTTCTTCTCACTTGCTCTGATCATTGCATGCGTTTGTGCAATTACTAAGGCATCCCTCCGATCTTGCACCGTCTGCCAAACAAAACTCGTTCGAGACAAACAAAATATCTAAAGATAAAAGAAAAATATAGAAAAAAAATACCATTGCTCAATGGAACGCAGCGTTGCAGAGAACATCCAATCTTGCAGTAATTCGAAAGCTGCTCATTCGTACCATCGTCATCACGGCATGTCCTCAGGCACTGGTAATAACACGAAAGCCTCTCTGATTGCTGCGTTTGGTTACTCCTCAGAAGGAAGCACACGTTGTAGCATCCGCCCCAGCAAGTGTACATCTGTGAGCTCGCACCGTTCAACATTATAAGCACGACAAGTGATACGAACGCTAACCCCATTCTTGATTTCTTACTACTCTCCATCTATGAAAAATAAACTCTCTCTCTCTCTCTCTCTCTCTCTCTCTCAAGTCCTTTGCTTTGTGTGCATTGAGTAGTAGTGTTATGGATTGAAGGAAATTAAAGGGTTGTGCATATAAGGCCAGAAGACCATATTACCAACTAACTTGAATATTTAATATCCTACCTACATAAATGAGTTTTTAAAGCTTTGCTTGTACTGCACTGTGCAAATGACGTCATTTCTGCTAGAGGCTTTTTTGAAGAGAATTTGATGTCTCTTGTCTGATTACTAATTGTAGATTTGGAAAGAAAACTGATCAGATTTTTTTTTCGAATTTGTCCTTTCAATATATATATCTTCTCTTCTGTTAAACTTGTAATGGTTTTGCAGAGAAGCATCGCAGCTAAAACACAGAGCCCTACCAGACCAGAACGAGGAACTTGTCCACAAAAAGATTTGTAGTAAACGCAAACAAAGGCAACTACTACCACTACAAAGGACTGTAAAAGCCATTCAAGAGAAGGCCGTAAGGATTATTCGAGCCCATCACTTCTGAAGTATCCATAACTAAAGATCTCGAGAAGTCGAGGGGCAAGAAAATGTTATGTACAATCTTCATCATAAACAAACATTCACCATTCCCTTCACAAGCGAAACACAGCATTGGCACTTGGGATGGCGACGAAATTTTTTTTTTAAAAAAAAAAACGAACAAACAAGCAAGCAAACCATCTTGCCTCTTTAAAAACATATGTCTAATGTATACCCAAAGTTTATGCAAAGTTAATGTTGTTATGTTCAGACTGACGATGTCCCTTCATCACCTATAATATTACCTCAGAAAAGGTACTATGATAATAGCTCAACGATTTTTAATTAACTCCACCCGAGTCCATGCAAGGTCCTTTCAAAGCCTCAGCAGTCATCAAAGAATGCGCAGCCTTGTGCATAGCCCGTTCTGCTACCATGAACAATCTTTGAGCTTTTTCTCTTTTGATCTTAGCTGTATTCTGGGCAAGTTTTGCTATGTTTTCTGCATCTCTAACCCGAAGCTCTTCAAGATACCGATCGTTCAAGCGATCCACAACCACATCTAGAGTGTATTGTCCTTGTGGCGACGATTCGGGCAAAACCATTTTCAGCTGTTTAACTCCATTTCTGTTCCTATCATTGTTGGGTCTTGCATGTTGAATGGAGAAAGAGGGGTTTCTTCTTCCAGGTTTTCTAGCATTTTTCTTGAATACCTTCCGATAAGGATTCCAATCATGGTCCTTGTTAGATACTGGGAAATGTCCATCTTTTGGGGACAAAACCCTTGTCGAACTCCGAACTGCTGGCGAAGCATCAGAAGAATAATGCACAGTGGTTGGGTATAACGTCTTTTCATCTTCAAATGTGTAGCCCTTTGATCGTCTCCCTGAATTTTATTGGATAGACAATGAGAAAATGAGAGAAGACGGAATAAAGCAACGAATATGATAAAAAAAAAAAAAAGGATTTTACCGAGAGAAAGAACACCGTCTTGGTCAGCGTATGAAGAATGATGGTGGGTAGTAACCGAGAGTCGCCTCTGAGAGCGCTGTCTTGAGACTTTGTTAGGAACCTCCAAACCACGTGGTTTCAGGCAGAAAGCAAACGCTGGTGGTTTCTCAGCTGGAGGGGCCTTGTCAGGGCCACTACATAAAGCAACATTGCTTCGACCAACAGTGTTTTCCCAGTCTTTAAGCTGGTGCTGGTATATCTCCCAAAGAGGTGGCTGATTACAAGAACAATGAAGCTCAATGAATGAGTCTTATAATTATGGCAAATGAAGAAATTGAAATAACTGAAGATATAATTTAAGGTAAAATACAAAAGCAGACATGAATGCAGAGGATTAATAACAAATATCAATTATTATTTCTCCTGCAATCCCTTCATCGGCTCAACATAGTGAGTGAGAGAATGAGAGAGAGCGAGAGAGAGTAAAACATAATTTTGTAATATATTGATTAAAATAACAATAACACCATTCACCGCAAGAAAATGAAGATGAAATGATATTGAGCACCTGCAAATGTCTTATCAGAGGCATGCCTTTCCTCTCCCTCTTCTGCAGCCAGTATTCATATATGAGTTTAGCAGCTTCCAAGGACCATGTCCCTTGCAAAAGCTCTTCAATTTCAGTTTCGGTGAATTTATCACGGAGCTGAACAAATGAAACATTCTCGAGCATGTTCATTATCTTTTCAAAACAATCCTCAGATATCTCTCCTCCATTAACCTTTCTGTTGTCCATCAACCACTGTTCATCGTCACTATCCATGTCGTATATTACACGTGAAGGATCCAAAGCCCTCTCAACATCACTTTGAAACTGTCGAATATACATTGTAGGATTTCGAACGAATGGGACTTCAGTTTCGTAATAACTGTTTTCCTCAACCAGCTGCACTCCAGGTATCGGGATGTTCTTCACAGACGCAGCACGTATATTTCGATTGTAGCACTCCTCATACATATCCTTGAAAAGCGACCATTGGCTACGGTCAGAAAACTCCAACATCCAATCTTTCCCCCCTTTCCACATCATGGCATATGTGAAGCGATTAGTGGATCCAGGCTGCATCATATGCTTAACTTTATATGAATATTTCACAACCCCTGAAACCTTAACAGCTATTCTCCACTCATTGTGATCAGCAAGTTCCAAGAGAACGTGTGCCCCGCATTCTCTCCATCCTTGATCCCCATGGGTGACAAGAACATTAGCATTGATGACAAATGAGTCCAGTTTTTTTTGGGTCTCCCTAGAACCATCATAAGATATCCTCTTCAGACTAGCTTTTCTGATTCTTTTGCAAGGTAATGATCTCTGGTTTTGGGTTTTCTGCTTCGCATTGATATCATTACCTGTAAAAGGTAGAGAATACTGAACCTGAGTGCGCGGCCTCTTTGGTCCACGACTAAATCCATCGTGGAACTTTGTCTTCCCATCAAGCAATAAAGTAGAGCTCAGACTCTGCTTGCAAACAAAGCCATCATCACCAGACAGAATGTTAGCACTCGTGCTATCAGAGGAGGGACCTAAGGGAATAGAGGCAGGATTTATGATGTGACTGGGAGTCGAAATAGGCACAAATTCATGCGATATTTCAGTATCCTGGTTAACACCACTGACATCATTCTCACTATCTACTTGAGCCCTGTACTGCAATTTGTCAGATAATATGGCATTATCTATAACATTGTTATGCAAAACAATGTTCCTCCCCAAAACTGCATCAGAACATGACAAACTCATAGAATCAAGATCCTCTTTCTCCATTGTTACATCTCCTTGATTGACAGAGAGACCCTGAGTAGTAATAGTGATGGGATCTGATTTAGAAGATTTTGCAGCTTCAGCACCAGGTCCTGAACTTTCTGGTGTGTGGTCTTGAGCAACACAATTATCCATGAGTGAGTGAAGATGAAGATTGAGGACGGAATTCGGGGCAGAAGAAAAGGGTAGCTCGTCTTGAGTATCTCTTCCAAGATTTGCATTAGACGCTTCTGCGGCAGCACCGACTGACGGGAGTTTCTTTTCTGAACCCTGGTTATGGAAAAGGTAAAGAAATTAGGTGGGTAATAAAATCATTAAAAACGTTAACTTTCTCTCACCCTGCTTCATGAAGAAGAAACAAAACAATTTTATTAGCTGAATGGATCCAAATAATAAAGAGTCCGCAATTGAACTGGCACAAAGATCGAGAAAATTGGAAATTTTGAATATGTAACTTCGAGATTGATGATGTGTCAGGAGACGGATTCTTTAAGAATAACAAAAGAAGATAGGGCGATATTTTTCTTAACATTAACTTCAAAAATTCCAAATTAGGGAAATACTTTAAGCGTGCCACAAAATTTTCAAGTGAATGAGAATGGTCAACTGGCCTAGTTTGCAGATGGTATTGCGTGTCTGCATTAATAAATGGTATACCTTTTTCAAGAAGAGCTCTATATCAACTTGAAACTTCCTCTGGTCAAGACTATCACATTCAAGTTCTTTTATGCTGTCATAAGTACAGTTTGAGGCTGGCAGCTGTTTTACGAGAGTAAAGTTCCGGAGAATCTCAGATTCCAGGTGACACCGCTTTGAACTTGGCAGTCTGGCAAAACTGTAAATTGCCAAAGAAAAAACGGGCTGCTTCGACCGATTTTGAGGGCGAGAAAACCCAAATCTTAATGAGGTAACTGGTAATTTCATGCTACCATCATAAGGTTCGACAACTTCGTCGAGGAGGACCAAAATGCGGAAGACAAAGGCCAATGCCTGTTTGAGACTACCATCATACAAGAGAAACCTCAAACCACGATTGTTGTCAATTGAAATCATCTCCAAAACAACAGCAGGAGAGGTAGAAGCCAAAACCCCATGTTGAAGCACCAACATGTCATGAATCAACTGAAGATCCCTTTTTCCAAGTGAAAATTCCAGAAAACTAAATGATGGCAAGAAAACCAGTAATTTGAATTTTTTATAGTTCAACGACCAGTCAATGGAATCATAACAAGGTTTTCTTCCTCCCGAAGCAAAAACGCCAACTGTGATGGGAACCAAACCATTTCCACAAGCATTGACATCTCTAGGAAAAGAAATATTACCAGCTTTTTTCCGAAATTTCCTTCTGAAATAGACCACGTGTTCACCATTATGAGGGATGCTTGTAGTTTCAAGCAGAGACTTATCAATCACTCCACGCACTGCTAAACTGCCTTCAACAACAGATTTGTAACTAATTTTAGTTTTGCTATTGCCAGAGCTGACAACCATGCTTTCTGGTTTGCCAGCTTTGTCAGATGACAATGAAGGATTGCAGGGCAGATGCATTTGTGAAGCCATCTGACTTTTCAAAGATCTATCAAGAGCTTTGACACGTTGAGATGAACTAGTTACCCAAGATGCAATAGGCTCCAAATCAAGAGTGTCCGCTCTGTTACTTTCGACTTTTGCTGGAGATAAATGTAGATCTTTAGTTCCTCTAGATTGCTTCTTCGATTTCTTTTTTCCAGGAAACTCACTGGGGAGAAGCAAGAGCTTGAATTTCTCCTTCTGCAGATCAACCCATTCCTCATCTTTGTCGTCATATTTAATGTGATGAAGCTTACTTTCTGAATGATAATCATTTACAAGACCATGATACCAGCTCTCATCTAATGGCCAAAATATTTTTATCCGTCGCTTCAGCATCCAACGACTGTCCAAATCACTGGAAGTTATTTCATAAAAATGACGGCGCTTTCTTGAAGCAATTCTTCCTTTCTCTTCTCTTCTAGGCCTAAGAGCTCTGTTGTTTTCTGCCTCATCATACTCTCCACCTCCAGAAGAGAAGGGCTCTAGATTAATAGAGTCTCTTGAAGAAGAACCAGGAGAAGAGAGTCCATTTTCTTTCTGAGGTGAACTGGTTCCCTTTAACGAGAAACCAGTGCAACTTGGATCAAATCGAGATGAGAGCATCCTAGCCGCATTTTTCTCAAGGTTTTCCTCATCATCGTCGTCGCCATCAAGGAAATCAATGAAGGCACCATCCTCATTTGAACAGTCAGCAGATGGCACAGAAATCTTTCGGAAAGAAATCTCATCATCTCTAACGGCTACTAAATCCTTTCCTTTACTAAATTTTTTTCGGGGCTTTTTCGATGAGGTATCGTCAGGATTTGCAACCATAGTAAGAGCATTCTCTCCATGACTGTTCCGAGTTTCATTAAATTCACCAACTCCAGCCTTGCGCTTTAATTTGGAATTTGAGGTAACGGAATTCAAACTGGGTCCAGTATCTGTCGTCTTTGATTGAGAATTAGTAACAATTACCTTTTTACCAGATTTAGAACTTTGAGCGCCATTATTAACGGCCGAAACTGCAAATGATAGAGATAACCTGTTTAAAGGGCCAGCATCTTCACCTGGGATTATGTTATCTTCTCCTGATGATCCTACGCGGTCAACGTGCTTTGGAATATCCACGGGCTTATTAATCTCCGTTTTTTTTCTTCGTGCAGATCCACGTGGACGTTTTGGAATATTAAGACAACTTCCATTTTCACCCAAAGATAACGGTATCCCTTTCAATGCCTCAGTTAAGTCTGATTTGTGCCCATGACCTAAATTCTGGTTTACACCAATCACATCATCCTTTCTACCCTTCTTTGCATCAGACTCAAACCTACTCAACGAAGCCTCCTTTCCACTTTCCCTCTTATGATTCTTAACTTTTTCCTGATCATTTCCAACAGAAACTCTATTCTCATTCTCCCCCACTTCGAAAACCTTAGAACTATAGAGACTCTTAAGGTCTAACGACCGGTTTTTCTTCGGAGCTAGAATACTCCCCGAGTGTTTTTTGCTATTTTCCATCAACAACACAAAAATTGAGTCACCCAAACAGAGCCTTCCTTAATTCTTGTCCCATTCAGATCTGCCAACAAAGTACACACACATAACAATCAAATCAAGCACCACGCTGTTGTCAATCAAAATAAAACCATATTCTTCCTCAAGAAAAGGCCGTTCAAAGGAAAACAAACAGAAAAATGAATGAAAAAAACACATCGAAAGATTAGAAATGGCACATGCAAGTGGTGGCTCGGGAAAAAAAAATATTCAAACGCTTTGATTTTTTACCTTCATTCAGAGAGGAGCTGCATCAAATTTGAAGAATTGTAGATCAAGCATGCGATCGCTCTTGATTAGATGAAATTGGGAAAAAGGGACCGCAGATTTGCCAGTTTTGATTTGGAACCCTAATTTGATTTGCTGATTTTCCTCTCTCCCTTAATTTAAAGGTTTTTTTTTTTCTACTCTTTACAATTAGTCCTTTTTCCCTAATTTTTATCTGCTAGGGTTTGCTTTTATTTACTACTTGACTGTGAAATTCTATCTTATCTACTGGAAAATTAACTATCCTCTGCCAAAAGGAAATTACAATAACGCTCCTAAGGTTCAAGATTATTACAACATGACCCACAGATCATCAATGTTCTTTTCCTAATCAAAGCCATTTGCCAGATCATTCTCTTACAATTTTTAAGGAATTAAGTTAGAAAAAATTCCCCAAGTTAGATAATCTCATTAATTCTTATTTGTTTTTTCTCCCTATATTTCATAAGAAATTTCTACACTACCCGACATATCGATTTTAACGACAATAACGGTTTTTTCTTTTTTTTTGTCTTTCCGACCTATGTTGATATATTTGGTTATTACCTAAAATCCAAATTTTTAACAATGCGTAAGCATATCATGGAGATGTGTTTCTACCAAAGTTAACATTTGGTAAGATAGAAAAGATCGTAAATAACCTTATTCGACTATTGTCATTCCTTTGGATGCAAACTTAAAGTACTTTTTTCATTTTATAAAATAGGCATTGTTCAACGGACGAATCAGTAAACTCAAGTAGATAAAAACTCAACAAAAGGGTATAATTTTCGAAAACAAAAAAATTGCGGATGACATGTGTTATGATACTATTATATGTTTTTTTGGAGTTTAAAATTAGGTAAAATGATAAATTACCTTTATTATTCTACGCAAATGTTACTCTATGACAACTTATTTCCTACTTAATTTTGGGTACTTAATGTCAGTCAGGGCGGTAACTACATGGGGTTGAAGTTGAAGCTAGCATAATATAATAAGATTGTCTAATGATCACAATGGGCTAAAAACGTGTCTATATATATATATATATATAACTATACACATTACTGAGAGGTCTATAGTAACCATCCTTAATTAATTGGTATGTCATCTATAAATTACTATTTTACCCTCCAAATTTTTATTTTATTCCAATTATACCCTTATTAATTAATTTTTCAATTTATATACTTAAAATTATATACAATTAAAATTAATAATATAATTTCATATATCAAATATTTTGAATTATAAATAACTTAAAATATAAAAAATAATATGTAGAGATTTATATTTTAGCACGCACATCGGGTGTGCAAAAAAATTACTAGTACTATATATAATTGGAGAGCACCTCATAATAACTATAATCAAATTGATTTGGTATGACATTGTTAATTACTATTCTACCCTTAATTTTTAAATGATTCTAATTATATCCCAAATATTAAATTTTAATTCATAAAAAATAATTTACAATTAAAATTAATATTATAACTTCATTTTATAAAAATAACAATATATTAATTAATATAATATATTTATATATTAGAGTACATACATGCGTAAAATACTAATAATCAGAATTGCTTTGTAACATCTAGTTTTCATAGCATATCGGTTTGTCTCGTAGACATCTAGTTGTATTTGTGTAATTAGACAAGGTTTTTTTTATTTTTTTATTTTATATTAATTTCCAGTAGTATTTTTATTTATATAATTTAGCTTTGAAGTTTTTCTTTCTTTTTTTTCTTAGTAATTCCGGCTATTGTTCTTATTTTATCTATAAATTCTTGATTCTTTTTCTAGTTTAACATTTTTCTTTTATTTTTAAATTTAGCTTTTAACTATTATTTCTTTTGTTTAATATACATAATAATTGTTTCCCGTTTTCCTACCTTGCGAATTTAAATTTGACTTTAAGCTATTAACATTTTTTTTTTCATCTTTTTTTTTTTTAATTCATATTTTTCTCTTTCAAGGAATATTGTTTAGCAATCAAAAAGAAAAGTAAAGAAATTTATCAAATATGATTTACATAACAAGATGAGTTATATTTATCTAGATTTGTTGTTAACTGCCGTGTCACCCAATTAAATCTAGAAAGAAATCAACGATAATATTGAAAATAAATCAATTGTACGGGGATTTTTAAATTTAGAACCCAAATTAATCATTTTTTGTTATGAAAAAAAAAATATATGTATGACATTGATAATTTAGGCACGAAAATGACATTTCTCATCATATCTGTTTAAGAAGTATATTTCGACCCCTCAAGCTATAAATCCTGATTCCCTCTTTAAGATTAGTCTATAATTATTAATCCAATGGCGACAAAAAAAAAAGTTGAATTTTTGATGGCGTGTCAACAACATAATTGAGAAGTGCTATTACACAGTAATTGTTTTTATTAATCTGATTTATCTCCACTCAATCGACTATGGGCTAGCGCCTCATTGGGACTAATCCCCGAGGCAATGTGAAATTCGTCCCAAATTCACTTAACATGGCAGTCACGGAAATTAAACCCATAGATTAGACATGATATATCTAACTAAATAAACTGTAAAAAAGCTCGTTTGAATAGGGAACATAGTATTTTGTACGTCTCAGCACAAATTGATGCGTTACCATGCCGATTTAATTGTCCCAAAATATTACAATATATTACCAAAATCTCCATGGATCCTTGTAAGGTGGAACGTAATTTTCGGTAGGAGGGAGAAGTCGAAATGATTCAGCGGTCTTCTGCAAGAACGGTCCCATCTGGCCCGCAAAATCAGATCAAACGTTATTGCAGCAAATTCGCCAGATTCTTACGGAAAAAAGAAAAATTGGACAAAAAACACTCACATTTTCCCACTGCTTGCTTAAAGTCGATGCGCTGAGCGTGTACAAAAATCCTGCAACATTCGTGGGAATCAAAACCATTATGAAACCACAACTATGTTTCATAGTTGCACAGAATAAGCCAGCAAGAAGCTTTTCCTTTGCTTAAGTGCTTTGTGCAATCATGTAAGAAGCTTAAAAATTTCCCTCTCACATGTATGCAAAGTAGCACTTCATGTCAGAAGCTTGAAATTTCATTTTTACAAAGTAGTCAAATATATTTCATTTTTCGGTACCATTTAATATATTTATACATATGGATTTTGACACCAAAAACAAAAATAAAGGTGGTTGACTATTCATCCTAGCACACCTAAAAAAGGAAATTCAAAAGCGGTATTGTAATTTTACCATCGCGTTCAGACGTCGATGCAACAAAATGCCGGTATAGGTTTGGCTGCTGAGTCTGCATCATTCATCCATACATATACATACCATTATTTATATGATAATACTTAGTTAAACTGATCCCATGTGTTTCTCTTGACTAATATTCTTCCAAGAAATGCATCAGAAGTCAGAACTTACATTTTGCGTTGGCGACTTGCGAACTAAATACTCGTAATACCAGTATGGCTCACCGTCAACCTGAGGAAGAACGATGGCAGCAAGAAAAGAGCACATTATTACACTGACGTGCTTGGTATAGAGCTGTAATTAGTTATAGACAAAGTTGTCGAAGGAGGCAGCCAAACACAAAACTTACTGTGGAAGAATGTGCATCGAGAAGTGAACTCTCTTCCATCCTTTGGGTAGAGGTTACACGCTGTGATCAAAGCAGTATCTCACGCTTAGCATTTATGGTAAAGTTTGGCTACTACTTAAAGATTGTTTGTCATTTACAAAGTATCTCTCACATCTCTCTAGGAGACTTAGGTCATTGGGATGATGCTGTAAGAAGCCATGTGTTAATGAGCGAAAAAAATTACATGTTAGAAAGATGGTAAAAGTTACCAGGGCAGACTTATCAGCTAAAACAGAATCAGCCACGTCTTTAGCATTCCATGTACTTTTGTCTTTAGATTTTAAGATAAGTGAATTTGGGGGTCCGATCTAAATAAAAGAGTTGAAGATAAACAAGTCAAAAAAAATTAACAATATCGTCAAGCAGCTATGTATATAACAGGAAAGGTAGAATGAAAACTACCGAAACAGAAATGATGAGGTTGTCGATGAAATCAACCCTTTCAGACACAATTCGAAGGCGTGCATCAGCTTCACAAAGCCGAAAAATTTAGTTCCGTTAGGTCACAGATTAGTAAACGATGTTTGTGGTCCGAAGAAAATAAAATCATGGTATCTTCTGATACGTATCATCCTAAAATATCAGATTCAATAGACTTACGAGATAATGGCGCGGCCGATGAGTAGCGCTCGGGTTTTCTGGATTCCACCCTTCAAATAGATGTAAAAGAGTAAGGTTCCTACAATTTTGAGGGTACTGAGAAAACTGAAGCAAACAATATTTTTTGTTCCGAAGATGAAAAAGAATGTGTATCATCAAAATCTGCATTCATATCATACCATTTGAAGACAAAGTTTTCTGAAGGCACTTTGGTAGGATACAAATACGAATAAGCATTTATGTCGTCGACTAGTAAATCCGTTCTCAAATCTTCGTCGGCAACAGCCCCTAGCAATTTACCAGACAAGAACATCTGATCAGCGCCCGCTTTAGGCAAACTCTTCGCGGAAAAAGTCTTGAGTCAAATTATGGGTTCTAACACACATGAAATCGAGCAACTATTACAAAGCGTAGTCGAAGTAACGAACTAGAATACAAACAATACGGTTTCGTAAACCCCATCTTGCCCATGTTAATAGAGACAAAATGTCAAGCATTAAACACAAACTTTCCAGTATTATTTCACATCCACAATTTTCAACGTGTATTTATGCGAAGATCCAGCCATCAAACATGAACTAACAGATAATGCTACGAGCGTTAAGCGTATACCGCGAACTGGGAACATAAGGGGCACCGAAGAAGACAATCCCAAGAACATCAAATCCCTCCTCGAAATCGTAATGTGACGAGTGGGTTTTGAAGAATCAGCCACGCCCGCTATACATTTTCTATTTCTCAGGCACAATTCGGGACTTTTGCAGTACGAAGCCGAACTGCTTTGGAAGCTTTCCCTGGAGAGCACAAAAACCCCAAACATATGTTATACACATCGGAATGGAATTATTAGGAGATTGAGTTAGGATTTGCAGTACCTTAGTCTGTGTAGATTGTCAAAGCGATAATGGTGGGACTTGATTGAGGGAAAAACTATAGCCATTTTTTGAAGATTGGTTTCTTTCTTCTGTTGGTTCCTTCCTTTTACTGATGATGGAGTAAGATAACGAAAAACAAAGGGGTGTTCTTTGTAATTTATGACAAAGATGAGGGCTTAGGAGAAATAGAATTGCCACCATATTCTGCTTTACCACCTTCGTTGTTCACTAAAGGCTTCTATAAGATTCCATAGCACAAAATAGATTTTCACCTAACTAAATTTTTCTGGGTGAGTGATGTAATTGTAATAATAATTTCTTAGTTTTGTTGAGGATTGAGAGAAATGAGTTGAGATCAAAAAGAGATAAAGGCAATAGAAGAGATACTGAGAACAAATTAACTTTTTGTATATCTATATTACTATAAAAACATGAATTTGGTCGGTCTATCTTCCAGGTAGCATGTCTTATTTTTGTTTTTCATCTCCTCTATGCAATATGGCATTAATAGGTTACGGATTTATTAAAAAAAAAACATTTCATCTTAATTTGACTTCAAAACATGGTGTAAAATATTGTCTAATTTCTTGGTGGGTTCCTCATGCAACTGAGTGTCACTCACATGCCTAAACTATTTACATAAGCTTTGAACTGTTTTAATCCAATTTCCAATGGCTTCGAAACTCATAATAATGTCTTCCACTCAACTCCCTATCTCAATAACAGTTTATTGGGATGGGAGCCCACATCCAGATGACTTTGCACAAGCGCTAATATGCTTTAACTCAACTTTCCAAGTCACTAATAATTTCTTGAGAACCAAATATTGTGGTCTTGAAGCTTCGTCTATTTATAATCTATTTATTCAACAAATTCTCACTAACTTGGACCGTCATTATATTTATATTTATCGTAGATATCATCTTTGGGTTAGACGATGGATTAAACCTGAGTTGGTGAGATGTTTTTCTTATCTATTTCCTTTCAGTTTTGAGGTTATTTTATTACCATTGTTGAGCCGATGAACAATGAAATATCGGCTTTTTATACTATTGCTTTCTGTTGTTTGACGTTGGTGTATGCTAACTGAAGGTGCTTTTTCCGTTTCGCTTTTGTTATGCGTGTTTTCGAACATCGTTTTGCTGCTTGGCTTCGAACATAGATGGGCCCAGTTGCGCTTTTTAGTGTTTTATGGTCGAATCGAATCATTCTTCTTATTTCTTTTTGAAAGAACTTTCGTGCTTTTTTAATTTTTTTTCCTACTTTTCTTGTCATAATTTTGTCCGACTTACTTGCAAACATTGTGTATAATTTTATTTTTTTTTGCAATCAACTTTTTTCGCTCACCCAAGGTTGGTTACCTCATTAGTTCCTTATGTTCTTCAAATACTTAATATTCGTGTATGATGTATTTGTACATTCTTAATTGTATTTGGTTTCGATTTTATCTGAGCGTTATTTGGAATTATTTGGACTTTCGTCTATTGTCGGCTTCTGCTATTTTAGGTTTTTCATCCATGCTGTCGAGCTTTGGTTATCGGCGATTTTTTTTTCTTTTGGTTGTTTCCTTTCATTAATTAATACCGACAATCATGTTGTTCTAATTTTGCTTCACAACGTCCCCTCATGCTTAGAACTTTCAAAAATTGTCCATAGTTAAAAAATGTAATCTTCTGGTTTTTTTTTTTTGGGTGACTGAATAGAGTTTTTCGTGCCAGGACCGACTTACTACTTTCATAAGCAAACTGGATCATTTTCTTAGTCTATCTATTAACCATATTTCTCTTGCGCTTTTCTCTTAATGGATCCTTTGAATATCATAACCTACCATTTAATTCATATATCAAAGGTTGATTCCTCTTTATTCTTGTTGACGTATAAAAAATCCACATTTGTTCGTCTTCTTTTGTTATAGAACATGTAAGACAAGTTTTGTTACTAGGAAGGAGACATATCTCCGATGCGAAGGATTTGGTACGTAAGGGTTATGGTTGTTGAAAAAAATGTTGATTCGATTCACACGCTCGGTTACAAGCAACAAAGGGTCGTCTTCGCCAATAACGAGGTAGGGAAGACGTAAAACAGCGTCCTCGACACTGATATTATCCTTCTCCGCTCCGTGCTAAAGCTATCGTTTAGTATTGCAGAATATGCAGAATATGATGATGCAGTGTATTATATATATATATATATATGATTCTGACATTGAACACCTAGACAACATCATTTAGCTCTATCGTATGTATTATATCGGCCATTGTAGGATGAGATATGTTAATCGAAGTTTAGCGTTGGTGGCGGAGTCGTGCTACGAGTTAGTTCTCAACAGAAGTTGCTACACACGAGCAGCCCCTTATCAATACCAGTTACCTTTGGAAAACGTGTATCATCTCATGTCCTTTGAAAGATTAACGAACTTTTCCGACGACTCTAACAGTTGCATAAGTAAGCCCCATGAGTTACCTTCTTGTAATATGTGTATAAAAGAATTGTGTTACCAACATATAAAATTTGTTGGTATTGTGTGTGTTGGCATGTTGACTTATTATAGCGATTATTAACGTATATATATCGTTTTTAATCTTGTAGATGTCTTATACGGTCATCCATGTTCTCCAACCACGTAACACTAGAAGCGAAAAAATGCTGCAGGAGTTCGTAGTTTTCAACGAAGAGTGTTCCTGTTTTTTTTTTTTTTTTTTCGTATTTACATTATACTTTGTTGTACAATGACGATCGAGCATACGTTGCTTATAGATGTAATCCAATGTGTCTCACATTGTGGGAAGATTTCCTTCAAACAAAAGTGCCTAAGTTAACAAATAATGTCCATACTACACCGATTGTCTTGGCAACGAGATTGTTTGTTAACACCTTCCATGGTAAGCGTCAAGTGTCCCTTTCGTATCAGTAAAGATACTTTATAGTTTATGTTGTCTTGTTACAAAATGAAATGTTGTTCTTCTGATGTGTGGATAGATGTATATGTCGCCTATATGTTACTTTTACAAAATGACTAACGGAGTGTTTCGAATGCATCTTGCTCAGCACGACGGTAATCGGTTGTATCTTATTCGATCCATCGATACCAGAAGCACAATAGTTACGACTGTGGTACGAAAATTTATTTATGTTTTTATGTTGAGATTTCTAGGTTTCCGTAATTGTATGCTAGGAAAATAACATATGTAATCTTTCCTTTTAAGGTTGGAAGACCATAAAGAAACTGCAGAAAATATTATCTTATCTCTAACAAACTTTATGAGAACGATAGTCGTGTTATTACGTACCCGTCAGGGTCCCAAATCAGAAAATTAAGCCAGATTATGAGTTTGACTGGAGTGATAGGTTTTGTTTATTGTCTCGTGTTTCGGAGGGTTGTCTCACGAATATATAAATATAATTGTATTTGTTGTTAATGGTAAAGACATTTTGGATAAGGTGACGATCCATGTTTTGTCGAATCCTACTCAATTAAGCATTGATCTATTCGATATTACCTCAGATTTATTTTTGCAGCAGTTTGATCGGTTGATTGCTTGAGTATATAACAAAATTCAAACACTTTTATTGATGGATCAATGAATACAAGTGTTTTCTCTCAAAGCTCACCTCAAACACAAACTACTATGTGTTTTAAAACTCTCAAGCCGACCTACAATTTTCACATGGACCAATATATATACCAACTACACATTTGGTATATATTTATATTTTGGTCCCTAATATTTACAATATTTACAATTCACTACCAAGACTAAAAGACATAATTTTGAACACAATAATTGATTCCTAGGACATGATTCTGCATTACAAAAATGAATTAATAATTGTATGTTATGCCGTGTCCAAATTGTGCTAAGATTTGTGAGGTAGAATACATGAATGAGTTTACGTGATTGTATTGTAATAATGATTTCCCGAAATCTCGATCAATGTAAATACATTTTAGTCAACTCTGCTTCTTTCATATCATATGACATTAGATTGTGAAAGCCTTCAAAATAATTCTCGATAGTCGTATGTAGCAATTTCTATCTTGGATTGCAGATTGACTATATGGAACCCAGAGCGTCAAAAGACAAAACTTCAATGCATGAGGCCTTAAGGATTTGTGGGTTAGGTCGTGAAATCGAATATCCCCTTCCACAATTTCTTGAGTAGTCCCCAAGGGATTTATTTCCCATGACTATCGTTGTCTGGTGGGTTTGTGACGTATTCATCTGGCCCCGGAGATTAGTCCCACCACGGGAGTGTGTGGCGCAATTAAGCCTCCGCCCGGTCTGTGTGGCGCAAGTCCACGCCGGTATTTAGGGCCTAACCCATAGCCAGATCGAGTGGGGATACATCGGGACAGAAAAAACAAATTTGTCTATAACAAATAGTGAACGACATTGTGCGTGCAAGTAAACAACAAAACTGACTAGCATTTTTACGTTCTATACTCAATATCTATATATACCTTGTCCATGTTAAGTAAAACTCTTGAATTTGCCCAGTACTTTGTAATTGACACAATCTCTTTAGTCCATACGTCGTGTAACCGTCTGAGGAGCCTTCAATATTATTATAAATAAAAAATGTGGTAGCTCATCGAAATATATATATATATATATATATATATATATATAATGGTGATATCTTGCTTTTCGGTTAATCTTGTACTCCATTAGCATTCGATAAGCTCTTTCATATCATATGATGATAGATTGCTATAGCCTTTAAATGATTCTATGTATCAATAGAAAATCTTTCCTCTTGGATTAGGGGTTTATTACGCGAGAGTCCAGGCCCGTAGCTTATGTGAAGCGAGTGAGGCGGTGGCCTCGGGCCCAACTTTGAAGGGAGCCCAATATTTTTCATATTATATATATATAATAGACTAAAATTATTTTATTTTTGTATGGGTTGAAAAATAGTGATTGGGACTGAGAAGATAAGTCATGTGATCATATATCATATTATAACTTACGTGACATGAGACTGAGATTATCTTTTTTATTTTAAGTTTTTTAACAAAATGTTGGTCAAACTTAAAAAAAAATTAAATTAAATGAAAATTCAAACTCACAACTCAACACGATTTTAACTACTTGTGCACACTTTTGCTTTTCAAAATATGTTTCTCTCAATTCTCATCATAAGCGAAATAATTTAACTTCAATACAATCTTTTGAAGATTTTCATCAATTGCAAATGATTTTTTTTTGTGCTATTCTTATTTCTTTTATGTCTTTGCATTCTAAACACATATTATGTGTTCGATGGATTAACTGAATGAAACTGAAACTAAACATCGTTATTTTTTATCTTCTTACTTCTATTAATATTATATAATTATGCCGATTGAATGGATCAATTTTGTCAATTGAAAAAGAAATGGTCAGGCGACTAGATTATGCAGATTTGTTGAATATTTTTGCCTCTAAAACATCTAGGTGAGTAATATTTATATAATTAGTTTAAGTATTTATTGAACATTCCACTATGAAATATATTTATATTTATGTTAAGGGTTTAAATTTATGCTATAGTACGTATCTTATTTGAAAAAAAATATATTTAAAAAGGGTTCGGGGCCCGAACTTGGAGATTCGCTTCAGGTCCCGACTTCTTCAGCTACGGGCCTGCGCGAGACCCTAAGCAACAAAACTTCATCACAACACTTGAGAAACAAAAATGGTTGTTCAAAAGTAAATATTCAGTCTCTTATTTACCCAATTGTAAATCTTTTTCATTAATGAGAAGATACGACTTGGAAAAAAAAGTTGATATTTTTTACTATATAAAACATAATACCGAATAAATGTAATCCTTTTAAACTTGGTATTTTCATTATAGAAATGATGGTAATTTTGATCAATATCTGTTCATCTACCTCTAAACATATCTCAGCCTGGTTAAGTACCTCATTTAGATTGATTTCGCACAAAGCCTTTCTCTCTAACTCCATCCTCTAATGTGCATGATATAAGCTTGAAGAAGGTCTTTGAACTTTAACATAGAAATGACTTCCTATTTTTTATTTTTATTTTTTTGGTGAGATGAGAATGAGCATTTTCCTTAACATGGAAATATATCAACCAGACACAGTAGACAATCACCACAGTTGATTCAACCAAAAAAACTCCTACAAATATCAAACATCAAGTTCTAACATGCAAAATAAGATTCACACCAAAAGAAAAGCTACAGATTCGAAAAGCAAATTAATACTATGAATGTTTCGGACCAAAAAAAAAAAAAAAAAAAAAAAAAAAACATTCGAATTCAGAGTTAACGAAAGATTCATTTCCATAGCTTGACAACCTTGTCATGACTCGCCGAAGCCACTAAACCAGCTGCTGTCGAAGCAGCCAAAGAAGCAATCAGCCCTTCGTGCGCAGATAATGTCATCGTTTTGTTCTCGCTCATGTTCCAAAGCTCAAGTGACTACGTAAGCACAAAGTTCAACATACACAATAGTGCACAAACATACAAGGGAAAAAAAAAAGAATAAGGAAAAAGAAATGGGGGCATGCCTGGTAACAGCCGACGACAAGCAGCGAAGTGTAAGTAGGATGGAAAACGCAAGAATGGAATTTGTCCCCGTTGCAGCTAAGATCGTGGAGACAGTCTCCTTCATTACCAGATCGTAATGACCAAACCCTAACCGAATCCTCGCTAACAGATGCGAGAAGCTCGCCAGATGGGTCCCAGCAGATGGAATGAATAGGTTTCGTGTGACCCTATTTTGAACAACCATTGTAGATTAAATTCGTGCTGTTTAAATAGAGTAACTATCACCCGGCATGTAGTCAGCAAAGAATGTATCAGTATGAACTGAATTAGAAAAAAGTAGCAGAAAAGTTAGTAATAAACCTTTAACAAATGTCTGCAAGCTTGTGTTTCTGAATCAAGAATTGAGACAACGTTCTCAGCAGCTGCTGCGAGGTATCGTCCCATACGAGGTTGGAATCTCACTTGCGACGTACCGCCCTAATTCAAACCCAATATGGGAAAATTAACCCCAGTAAGTATTTTTTATTTTTTTGTGTTCAATATGGCACACATATGTGTATTATCATTACATCTAAGCAAACATCTGAATATTCTATTACATTGTTTACCTTGAAAACTCTTGCAAAGCTACCCTGATTAATACTCCAATATCTTATCTCACCATCACCGTCGCATGAGCAAATCAGATCTTCCTTGTTGGGATGAAAATCCACGGACATGACACCAGTGGAATGTCCAGTGAAATTACGAAGTGAATAGCCCGGCTGTAAAACAGAAGCAATGATGAATGAGAAAAAAAAAAAGGAACATTTCAAGATTATATATATAAATTCCTTGCATTGATTATTGTATTAACTAACATTATCGGCATCCCAAACTCTGACAGTTTTATCATAAGATGATGTCGCAAGGCGTGACATGCTAGGACTGAAACGGACATCAGTGATAGGTGACGAATGTTCTTCGAGTACAGTTTTTTGCTTCAAGGTGTCCGTGTACCATAGTATAGCCTGAATCATTTCAATTAGCAGTTGATGTCAAATTTAAAGATTTAGATACAAATGGCATCAAATATTGAATATGTTTACCCCTTTCAAATCTTAGATATCATTTTCTCACCTTTTTGTCATGGCCACCACTGGCGAGAAGCTTCCCATCTGATGAGAAGTGGCAACAAGAAACTTTACTAGAGCTAGCACGCACCATGTTGACTTCGTTAAATGTGAACCCTGTAAATATCATGGATCATTGAGTATTAGACCAATGTAAGGCAAGGGAAATACTAAATTTGCACCACACAATAAATTCAAATTTTCATTTACATTACCTTTGCCGACGTCCATACAACGACCAACTGCATCTCGAGGTTCAGCATCGTCGTGCGATAAAAAAGACTCAACATTATCCTCCACATCGTCCACGAAACGATCCATATCAGCTTGCACAAGATCCTTATCGTCCCACTGTCAAAAACTAAATGTTAAAAAAAAAATACTTAAAAAAAAAAGATCTTGTAGAAGCACAAAGGAAGTATTTTCATACCAATTGATTAGCTGGTGATGTCAAAGTGCCAGTGTTCTCAGATCCAAACATAAAGGGCTTCGATGAGCTGCTATTGTGAGGCAAAGCCGGCACTGACATTACATCTCCGGCCGTATGAGTCGAGGGCGTTGATGGAGCCGAACTTGGAGATGGGCCAGCAGTGTTTGCCGTCCCTGAGCTGTTTGCAGGGCCAGAAGATGAAACTGGCTGCTTTCTTTTTCTTCCAGTCTGATTCTTTGAGGCCTTGAGATGCATATAAGAGTTGAGTCATGAAAGGAACTTAACCATGGTTCTCAGTGCTTAATTAGATCATATAGATTCATTTAACATTGGCTCAGCTTCGAATATGCTACAAAGTGTGCTATAGGATCATAAATGTTACACTAAAAGTTCATTAAAACAAAGAGACAAAAGATTCAACAAGCGACATAACACCAGATGTTGGAAGGGAACTGACTTACATGTTATCAATCAATTTTTGAAAATTAAAGGTGCACAAACATGGCAATCAATCAAGATTGAGACTATAGGAAAAAGTCAGAGCTTGTCATTTCCGCAAAGAGAGTTCGACATGTTATCAATCAACTCTTGAAAGTTGAAGGTGCACAAACATTACAATGAATCAAGAGCAATCTTTTGAGATTATAGAAAAAAAGTACGACCTGCTCATTTCCGCGAAAAGAGTTTGACAAGCTACCATCGCCAGTGAGAGTACCAGAAACCATAGGTTTATCCTGCTGAAGACTGTGGCCTGACATTTGAGGCTGTTGACCAGACAGAGAATGCTGTTGAAGCTGTTGCTGCTGTGTTTGGTTATTGTTCTGCTGCTGCTGTTGTTGTTGTTGTTGAAGCTGTGCAATCTTCAACTACATAAAGAGAAAAATACAACAAAGATCTCATCAACGATATCCTAATAATTCAAAGGCCTAAAGCTCTTCATGAGATTTAAGCTTGCAGAAGAAAATAAAAAATTGACGAGATAAGAAAGAAAAGCAATCACCTTCATCAACATTTCTTGATCTGAACGTGGGAGAACGGGACAACCAGCTTGTAAAGCGGAGCCTATGTTGGGGATGACATCACCAACAGCGTTTTGAATCCCATCTTTTCCCATAGACAAGCTTCGACTGTTCAGAAGCATTCTCAGCCTTTGGCTCTCCAAATCACTTGCAGATGGTGAGGTCAAACTCTGTTGTGCGAGCATAAGTTGCTGTTGATGCTGAGGAGTTAAAATCTGTAATTGCTGAAAGGGCTGCGACCCTTGCATGAATGATTTTTGCTGCTGGAGAAGCCCAGTTCGTAGTGGATCTAAACCCTGAAAAAATTGAGAAGCAAACATTAGGAAAAAAGAATTAAACTAAATTAACTTTGATAAATTGGCCACTTCAGAGGGTATAAGTTGAAGAACTATGGCATGCACAGCTGAATTGATCACCTTAGATGTGAAATTGTATTAGGTACCATTAATTAAGTTGTGAAAGGTGCGGATGAATGCAATACACTTACCACCGTCAAAGGCCATCCTTTCAGAGTTAAGTTGTTGCCACCTTGATTTGACCCTAAAAGAATAACAATGGTATTAATGAACCAAGCTTAACGTGGAATAACGAACTAAAAGATTATCATATATAAAGTTTCAACTTTACTGCAGAAGCTCGTGAGGATTATGCATGAGCATATAGAGGATCTCACTAATTTCTCAGGTAAAAAAAATTATACCTGGCATTCCAATCAAAGATCCCTCGGGACCTACAGCTCTTTGGTTCAAAAGAGGATTCATTTCCGTTTTAATATCCTATCCAATGCACACGATGTCAGTGAAAATTTACTAGGATCATCTATGTTAGTAAGATCCAAACAGACATATACTTACTGGTGTAGGTCCTGGAAACTGCTGGCTTCGTGCTTGAATTTGTGGAGAAATTCCACCAGTTGCAACATGAGACAAATGCCTGGAAATAACATGTTTTGATTAATAATGAGATGAAATGTACTAGTTGATTATGTCAAGATAACGATGGGAAAAATGTCATTAATTTGCTTAAAGCTATTGAAAGGATCCACACTAAGAACAAATCAAAGTACAAAGGGAATCAAGATAATTCCTCGAACCATACCCTGAAGGCTGACCAACCGCACCAGCTGATTTCAACATCGATGCATGACTTGGATCCATAATCTGCCCAGCATTCTCACCAAACTTTTGCTGCAAGTAAATTAAAAAGATCAACATTCTATTAAATGTTTCCACATATTCCTCACAACACCGTGTACTCAATCTTTTACCTTCAAAGCAGCATCTTCCATAGATTCCCTCTTCATCTTCTCCTCGTACATCTTAGTGGCCAAGGCATTTGCAGTACCAGGATTCTGTCTCATGAAGGGATCGTTTCCCGACGTCCCATTAGGGGTCCCATTGAGCAGGTGACCACCGTCACGCCTTTGCTGATGTGGGGGAGGCTGCTGCTGTTGCTGCTGATTCTGTTGTTGCTGATGTTGTGGTTGGCTTTGTTGCTGCTGTTGCTGATGTTGCTGCTGGGCTTGCCTTTGTAATAAAAGCTGCTGCATTTGAAAGTGTTGTTGTTGCTGTGGGTTTTGAGGTTGTTGCTGCTGTTGATGTTGCGGTGGTGGTTGCTGCTGCTGCTGCTGCTGCTGTTGTTCTCTTGCTTTCATCATCTGAGTCTGCTTTGAATAAAGTAAATATGGTGACGATCAAAACGATCATATTTTAGTTCAACATTTGAATTTGTATGATAAGATTGTGAGATATGAAAACTAATAACGGTCGAACATGGATTAGACAACCAAATCCTTATCCGGGACGCAGTGATGAGATGTTCACACGAATACAATAAACAACGTATGGTGTTCTCACAAAAAAACATGTTATGCTAAACAAAGGTCAACCTCAATGTAAGAAGCCGCAACATCGGAATGCTTATCGTTCGTCCTGGCGATAAATATATCCCAGAAAACAGACCACCATTCGAAGAGGAATCCACCAGGAGCATCAATAGCTGACACATGATAACAATGGAGAGACGGGTTTGTTAGTGAGATAAAGCCAATGCAAGATTCACGCACGGCAACAGCTAACGACAGTTAGTACTCACCGACGGGATCGGATGAAACTTTTCCTTCAGCTTGAAAAGCTTGAGCAGTGGCTTTTAAATCTCTCTTTACTAGATAATCGTGGATATAGACATCTAACCTGTAAACAGAAAGCTCTGATGTAATCTACGAAACTAGTTACATTTTGTACGGACCATTAAAAAGAGCAAAATTTTGCAGAGGAACTACTGCAAAGAGAAAGTTTCCCAGTTTTTCTTTTAGAAATAAAAATCTAGGGAAAACATTACAGCGAAGAAACATTTTTTTTCTCAGAGAGAGAGAGAGAGAGAGAGAGACCTATTGCACATATGCACAGAAAAGGGGTCTTAGAAGAGCAAAGAACACAAATTTAATGGAAGAAACAGAAACGTAGAGAGGTTAAAAATCCAACAAGAAAACACCCTAAAAAAAATTCAAGAATCAGATTTCTGATGGAAAACATTTAACGAAAACGGCACAAAGCACGAATCTTTACCAAAAAAAAAAAAAAGAACACTGCAATACTCAAAACATGGCAAAACGATAAGTTTAGCAAGATCGAAAATAGGCTTTAAAGCTTACATCTTATCAGCTTCCCAGTTGGTCTGAGACATCTTTTCTACTTCACCTCAATATCCAACCAAACTCCCAGATTTGAAAAATACTAAACTTCCCTTCTGTTTTTCTCAACAAACGCCCCTGCAAACAAACAAACAAGTACCACCACATCAAAACATCACATAAGAATAAATCTTGCGCGTTTCTATTTCCTCCATCCATAAAAGCGCTTATATATATATATATATATATATATATATTATATAAAAGGAGAAACATTTACAAAAACACATATCCCAGAAAACCTGAACGAGGTAGCTATTATGGTTTTACTTGTCAAGAAAATTTTTCAAGCCGAAGATGATGGACTAGAGATTTACCTAAAAAGACCCATTGCAGAAACATAAACAAGAAAACACGAGCCCTTCTCTATTTCTCTTCCTACCCAATTCTTTTACCGTTTCTTTATTCGTTAAGACATTTATATTATATATATATGTAATATTCAATAGAAAAAGTACGACTAGCTGCTTGTTTTGCAGAGTGCTAAAGAAATTCTCTTTACTTCTGATTTTACCTTTGTTGGTGGATTGGAGAGGTGCTGCAGATATCAGAATGGGTCTCAGGACACAATTTACTGTTAAGTCCTTCTTAATTAGCCAAATTACATTTTTTGAACCATTGCTGTGGTGGAAATACCTAAAAGAGGCCTACGGAGATTCTTAAGCCAGCAGACAGATACACAAGGGCTAAAACGTCACTTCGTAAAATATTATTGTCTGTCCTCAAGAAACCTCGATTTGGAAGACAGTACGTGTATTTTCCTCTATTTACATTTCAGTCCTTCAGTTTCTAGATTTTCCGTTTTTATTATTATTTTATAATTTTGCTCTACTTGCCCTAATTGATAGGCCTCAACGTGACGAGAGAGGAAATGACCGTTTTAGACATGGGCTGAAGAGTCAATTCAATGGACTAGAGAATGTTGTCTTACTATTATTACTAGTTGTGAGGTATTTTTCTTTATTCGAAAATCAAATAATAAAAGAGTGTTATTCTAGTATTTTTGTACTATTATTTCTAGAGTATTATTTCTAGAGTATTTTTCTTACTATTATTGTTTGTGTTGTCTTACTATTATTTCTAGAGTATTTTTCTTTATTCGAAAATCGAAAACCTTAAAAAAATAATTTTTCTACTATTTTTAATGTTATTTATTTTTTAGAACTCAGGTACTTGTCCGAGGCCGAGCTTAAGAATGTGTATTCTAGTCTCAACTCATTCTCCTTTTGTATCAGGTCCTCATTCATAATGCCAGCATGCAGGGCCGTCTGTATCTCTTCTAGCTTGCCCTTTACCGTCTCAGTTCGGTTATCAATATCAGCAAAGAGTGTTTTGTTCAAAGGTTTAAGAGGGGTTCTCAGATTTTTGAGTTTGTTGATCAGACTCAACATCTTTAATTCACATTTGCTGCTCTTCCAATGGTGCGAAACTGTCTCAAAGAATTGAGGAGTTGTACACCACATATTGAAAAACTTGAACAGCCTTCTTGTCACTTGTGTATATCCCACATTTCGGAGCACTATCGGAGTATGGTTTAACAGCCCTTCACTGAGAAAAACCGCCTCAAAATCAGAGAATTTAGTTAGCCAACTCAAATTACCAAAGGCCCAATATATCTGCTCCAAATCCTCTTGTCTCCATCCTGCTTATTCGACTATGAGAAAAGACAACCTCTCCTCCTCACCTCCTCAAATTGACATGTATGCAGACAACTATTAAAATCCGCAAAATCTGAGGTTGCAATAGGAGCACCTCCTACTCTGTCTTCAAAGCCTCGTATGTTATTGAAATCACCTCATATCATCCATGGTTCTTGCATAGAGTGTACCCAATCCATGTTAATATATCCCAGAGATTAACTCGTGAGGCAGCATCATTGTGTCCATACACACATGTCACATAGGCAATGATATTCTTGTTATTAAGCATCTTCATGTGAATGTGTTGATCAGAAGTAGATAACACTTCCATGTCAATTCCATGCCTCCATAGCACAACTATTCTCCCATTTGGATGCAAGGTAAGGTTATTGTGGTTCTTCCACCCATTGAACATTTTATTCATAATTCGTTCCATGTGTCTCACCTTTATTTTGGTTTCGAGTAAAGCACATCATGCTTATCTGAAATTTATTGCAAAAGAGGGCCAGTTTCCTCTGTTTAGCAGGGGCGTTAAGTCCCCTGACATTGAGTTGTTTTCATATGAAAGATCTTGGTGTTCTTAAGTATTTCTTGAGCATTGAGGTTTCGTGGAATTCTTCGGGTATATTCCTTTGTCAACGGAAATATACTCTGCATATTATTTCAGAGGTTGGCTTATCAGGCCATCTCCAACAATTCCTCTATATATTGAGTTGTTACGGTACAATTTTTCTAAATCTAGAGTTTGAATAATTTCAATAATCTCCAACCATCGCCTTTATATTTTACTCTATACGGAATATTCTCAATATATTCCATTATTTAGCAAATCATATCATAAATATTCATTATAATTAAATTTAATATATTCAATTAAAAAAACTATTTAAAATAATTAAATTACGAAAATAATAATGGTATTTATTTATTAGTTAACTAAAATTATAAAAAAATATTTATGTAATAATTCATTTGACGTTTTAAGTAGAACCATAAAATTAAAAAAATTTATGTAAATACTAAAAATTATTATGTTACTATTTTTTTCCTTAAATCCAACCAGAATCATTTCTCACTCCTATTCATAGTCTTTCCCATCATCAACGATTTATTGAAAAATTCTAAATTAATTAAAAACCCTAAAATAAATAAAACTAAAGAATAAAAAATTGAAAAAAAAGGAGATAGAGGAGGAACAGTGCCCCCTCTGAATAGCGGTACACTGTTCATTCCTCCATATTTGACGTGGAGTTTGAAGGTCCGTTGGAGCTCCCCCAACTCTATTGGCCCCGTTCAATGCTGCGTTTGGCTCATCATTGGAGATTAAATATTGATTAGTTATGTCTCAATTTGTAGCTCTTAGGGGCCAAACTTATTGGTTTTCCTATGGAGCAGAATCATCATCTTCCGTAGGTTCAAGGTACTAGATTAGTGAATCCTGAGCGCTATAAACGTCTCATTGGTCATTTGATCTATTTGGTAGTCAACTAGACTTGAACTTCCATTTTCTGTTCATATACTTGCTCAGTTTATGCAGCGTCCGTTGCAAGAATATTGGGATGCCGCTCTTTGTGTGGCGCGATACTTGAAGGAAATCACGATCAAGGCATTTTACTTCGTGCTGATTGTGACTTGTAGTTGACTGGGTGGTGTGATTCTGATTGGGCAACTTGTCCCATCACCAGGCCCGTAGCCGAAGAAGTCGGGACCTGAAGCGAATCTCGAAGTTCGGGCCCTAGACCCTTTTTAAATATTTTTTTTTCAAATAAGATACGTACTATAGCATAAATTTAAACCCTTAACATAAATATAAATATATTTCATAGTAGAATGTTCAATAAATACTTAAACTAATTATATAAATATTACTCACCTAGATGTTTTAGAGGCAAAAATATTGAACAAATCTGCATAATCTAGTCGTCTGACCATTTCTTTTTCAATTGACAAAATTGATCAATTCAATCGGCATAATTATATAATATTAATGGAAGTAAGGAGATAAAAAATAACGATGTTTAGTTTCAGTTTCATTCAGTTAATCCATCGAACACATAATATGTGTTTAGAATGCAAAGACATAAAAGAAATAAGAATAGCACAAAAAAAAATCATTTGCAATTGATGAAAATCTTCAAAAGATTGTATTGAAGTTAAATTATTTCGCTTATGATGAGAATTGAGAGAAACATATTTTGAAAAGCAAAAGTGTGCACAAGTAGTTAAAATCGTGTTGAGTTGTGAGTTTGAATTTTCATTTAATTTAATTTTTTTTGAAGTTTGACCAACATTTTGTTAAAAAACTTAAAATAAAAAAGATAATCTCAGTCTCATGTCACGTAAGTTATAATATGATATATGATGACATGACTTTTTTTTTTATCTTCTCAGCCCCAATCACTATTTTTCAACCCATACAAAAATAAAATAATTTTAGTCTATTATATATATATATATATATAATATGAAAAATATTGGGCCCCCTTCAAAGTTGGGCCCGAGGCCACCGCCTCACTCGCTTCACATAAGCTACGGGCCTGCCCATCACACGTCGATCTCTTACGGACTGGTTCATTCAGCTTGGACTATCTCCTATTTCCTGGCATACGATATGAAACAATATACTATGGCTCGGTCGTCCGCTGAAGCTGAATATTGAGTTATGACAACCACTACTTGTGAACTGAAATAGTCGACGCTGAAGGGTCTCTTCCGCAGTCTCGACGTGCTCACTCTTAACCTATGTCTTGTATTGTGATAGTCAAGCAATCTTACATATTGCTGTCAATCCAATTTTCAATGAGCGCACTAAGCATATTGAGATGAACATTTTCTTCGAGATGCTTTGGTTCAGGAATACCAGTCATGTTTTCACTCATGATCAACTTGATGATATTTTCACCAAAGCTCTTGAGCAGCACAACTTCAACTCCTCTCTCCTCAAGTTGTGCATTCGAAATCTGCACCCTCCAACTTACTTGAGAGGGTGTTTGGATATTATTAGCTATAGTAAATATTCGATATTATCCACTATCTTAATTTGGGGATGGTAATTAGGAATAGATTATTAGTACAGATTGCCTTGCAGCAAGTCTTTCTCAAAAAAGGAGATGTTCGCAGGTCGAAACCTTTTTATTTCTTTTATCCATATCATTAGTAGATCAGATACTGACGTTCTAGAAGTGAACAAGCGTGATTAAAGGGGTCTGCAGTTAAAATGGTTTTCTCGAAGGTCAACAACACATAAACAAAAATAGTATGAACAAAAGAAAGAATAATTATTACTTTTGTCTCCTATCCAACTCCATCGACCTAATCATACTTCAATCATAGCTTTTGACTTTCACAAATGGCTTACTTCAACTCACAGGCTTCTACAATGTCAACCAAGCTGTCATTGTAAATTATAATCACTAAAATGCAGTCCAATGTCATCTCTCTCTCTCTCGTTACAAATCACAATCTGCGCCGCGCCGCCTGTGAAAGTTCATAATACGGCATGCAAGTTGAACGTGAATTTTTCTTACATCACATGCGGCGGATATGAAAAGTCTGCTAGAATATGAAATGATGGGTCGTTCATGATCATGCATGTTTTGTTATATTATTAATCCTCAAAATATTGATTGATGGTGAGATTATATATTACAACAAATGTATTTATTTCTTGTTTTTGTCCTTATTTTGTTACCAAGTTGATCTTTTTAGATCATTCATCACTCATAAACAATTAAACCTATGCAGGCAATATTCATATCATACTCTAAAGAGAGAAAAAAGTAGCAGCTTTAAGAAATACATGTAATAAAGGATAAGTATAATATTATCAAATTAATTTACAACGGTAATAAATAACACAAATACAATTCGATATTTTCTATGTTGAACTTTCTGAGATTTGTCCAAGTCAGCTATCTCTCCTCAGAGATGAAAAGAACCAATCAGATCGAGCTCAAGCCCTGCACATATATTCAAATATGAATCCATCAGCTCACAAATACTCACAAATATCAAATCATATTGATCCATCCACAATATAGATCTTCATATATATATATATATATATATAGTGTAATATAGTGTTGATCGTATCAAGTACACTTACTCCCTAAACTCGACGTTCAAGTAAGTCAACACGGTATTCGTAGCAGCGGCGATGGCTTGGAAGGCGGTATTCGACAAGACGAGGCTACTCCCTTCTCTAGAGGGCCTAGAGGCAGATGTTTGGGCCCTATCGACTATCTTCACTTGGATGACCTGGCCAGGCATGCAAGCGCCCGGGACGACGGCGCTTATGCACCGTACGAGGTATTGCCTGCCACAAGCTGCCCCGTTGTCCCATATGCTCTCTCCCGCTGCCGCAAAGTGATTGCTGATTGGGAATTCCGACAAGTCGTTTCCGTAGCACGCGGTAGCTATACATAATATCCATCCACAAGGTAATGATTTATGTATGATTAAGTCATCCCATAGATATATGTATATATGTAAAGATTGGTAATAAATGAAGTAGCTTACGTGTGTATGGAGGAAGATATTGGCTGGCAGTGCCAATGTCTGCCGAGGAGAGTTGAAGGAGCTGTCCGAATAAGAAGAAGAGAGACGACAAGAGGGAAAAGAAGAGATATCTTTGGCGTTTTAACATGGTCCTACGTAGAAGGGATGGAAATTTTTAATCAAAGACGAACAGTAAGTAGATAATACGCACGATTCGTGATATATACATCCATAGAATATATGCGTCTTTGTGTGTGTGTATATAATTGAAAGTCAACGGGTGAGATGGCGTTAGGTGTAACCATCGTAAATGAAAAAAAAGGGGGTGGGGGGGTGTCAAAGGATTCTAGAACTTGGTTATATAATGCGATGAATATTGTGTATTTGTGTTATAGCAGATACTGACATAACGTTACGTAGCTTAAAAATAGTTAACATATATTTTTGTTATCGCAATTAGTTAACATATTAGACAACCTAAATCACAAAAGATACTTAACGCCACTTGGTTTTATATAAAATATAGTATATTAGAATTCACAACGTATGAATTAGTAAATTGCAGATGCAGCCAATGCATGCGAATATCCATAAACCTAAACAAATTAAAATAAAAGAGTAGTCAAAGTCAATGGTCGAATAAATACGAACTTTCCACGCGCTTCATTTTATAAATCTTGAATAGTAGATTTATTTTTAAAGATAAAAGATTCATTTAATTTCACGAAACTAAAAAATCGCAATACTAAGAGGTTAGCCATTTCTTTTCTAGAGTTGGGGTGAACGACCTCCCCCACAAATTAGATACTATAAATAACCTAAATCTTGAAGAACTACCCTCAAACTATATTGCATTCAGGGCAGTCCAAAGGCAAAAAATATAACAGACGAAAGATGATATGAATATACCAAATATCAGCTATAAGCAAAGGGTCTTTCTTATGAGTATTTTTGTGAGATTATACTAAGTCGACAACAACAATATTATAAAATTATGAAATAACTCGCTCATTCTGGGAGTGAATGAAAGAGAATACATGAATGATCTACGGCAACTTTTATAAGATAAATTATAAATTACATACCTCATAATATTACGATCCTTGTTTGATGTTCGAGAGAAAAAAACGAAACTGTGAATAAAAATCTCGGGAATATAATGAAGAGGCCAAATTAAAATACAAATATATACATATATATATATATATTATATATACCTAGAAGCATGTTCAAAATGTCAATTGCTTTGAAGCAACACGTTAGCGAAACCTCGGTGTTTTCATTATCGTGGAGTGAATGTAATGTTTGAGTGCAAAAACTTTAATTTATTTTATGAGTATCACAAATGTTACCTTCACGACACGTCTCATAGGCAATCTCCTATAAACGCTACAACTGTGGTAACGCTGAAAAGACAAAAACCGAAAAGGAATATATATTACTTTGGATAAGATATAAAATATCCTTGAGTTTTTTCACGTAGCAAAAAACCCTCGTTGGGAGGAAAAACGTCGAAAACTTATAAGAACTAAGGGATATTTTACACATAAAATTCACTTGGGATAAAATTGTTACATTTTGATACCCTGTCAGAAAATTTTAGATACGAGTTTCAAATCATTTTTTTTTTTACTCTAAATTACCCATTTTACCGAAAACACTATATCACCCCTACTTTATATTTTACATTTGATTTTCTTTTTTACTTTCCTTATTTGAATCCTGCCATTGCTTTGCTAACAGAAAAGAAATCCTGAATCTCGGTCGCTTCTTCGGCCGTCCTTTATATTGATGATATGTTAGTAACAAGATCCAATTCAACGTTACTTGATGAAATTATCACCACTTTACATTTTGAGTTTGCAAAGAAAGATATTGAACCTATACATCATTTTCTTGGTATAGAGGTTCAACGTCTGCCAATACTCTGCACCTATCTCAAACTCACTATGCTCGCACTATTCTTGACAAAGCTCAAATGCTGGATTGCAACGTCTATACCCATGGAGTCGAAAACCAATGGGCTTCATGATAGGACATCTTTCTCTAATTCTACTTTTTATCGTAGTATCGTTAGTGCTTTACAATATTTATCAATAACAAGGCCATATCTTTCATTTAGTGTTAACTATATATCTCAATATATATGCAGCCACCAAATATTGCTAGCATAAAAATTGTTCGTCGTATCTTGCGCTATGTTATAGATTCTATTACTTTGGGTTTACATCAAACTGGAAACACTTCACTTTGGCGGGTTGTCCCATTACTAGATGCTTTACAACGGGGTTTTGCACATTTTTGGGACAAAACATTATTTCTTGTTGTGCAAAGAAATAGCCCACCATCTCGCGTTCTAGTACTGAAGCTGAATATTGTGCAATGTAGAACACAATAGTTAAATTAACATGTCTCACTTTTCTCTTACGAAATCTTCACGTTCATCAAAATTGCCCACCTATACTCTTTTGTTATAATTCGTGTGCATTTCACATAACTGTTAATCCGGTTTCACATGGTCAGAGCAAACACATTAAACTTGTCTACCTTTTTATTCATGAGAAAGTCACAATGGGACTTTTGCCATGTCTCCTCTACCCTCCATCTTGCAGACTTTTTTACAGTGCCCTTGTGTATAGTCACTTTCCATTGCATTCACACCAAACTGTGCCTCCAATGTCGAAATTTGAGGGAGGATAAAAATAGTCAATCAATTAACTAGGAGATAAGGATGATTTGAGAAATAAGGAAGGACATTGTTCGTTAAAATGACAAATCAGTTTTGTTCATTAATCAATGAATCATGAGAGTAGTTAAAGTTTGGATGGCAAGTACATAAGAGTATGAAGACCATCATTCAAGGGATTAGTGACATAGAATCACGTTTAAACGTAATAACTTCAATTTTGAAATTTGTTGTACTAAAACTGCGACTTTTATTTTAGATATCCTCAAATTGCTTCAATTTTGAAAATTGTTGTGCTAAAATTGCGACCCTTTAACTTATTGTCCTTATACGGCCACCCCCTACTATACATGAAAAAAATAATATTAAGCCTTTACAATCATGTTTTTTATCCAAGATGAACATTTAGTTCCATATTTTAAAACTTTGTACTAGATAACTATCTTGTTCACTTACAAAAATGAGTAAAATGTTAGCCCATGTCATGCTTATAAATTTACTAATATGACCCTAAAAAAATAATAAACATAACATCTTCCGTCGTCTCTTTCCCTGACGATCACTTCATGTCCGTCTCTCCCTCGTTCCAGCCTTTTAAGAAACTGCTGTAAAATTTATTTTGACAGAAGCAATATTCAAAGTAATAAACTACCAGTGTCAAAATCCATTGCAGTTTCTCTATCATATCATGAAATTAACTAAGATGAAAATCGAAAGACCGATGCAATGCAGAGTCAGAGCTCGAGGGTAATAAGCTTCATATGGAAGAACTGACATGGAAATTTGCACCCCAGTTTTGATGAAGCTTTGATGACCTCCCCTTGATTAAGATGCACATCTCCATTAATGCTCTGAGTCTGTTATACAAAACATATAAATGCCAGCTAATAATCTTAGAGGCCAACTATCTCAAAATATAATCTAAAAACTGACGACTAGTGGGAGTGAACAAGAGAAAGTCCTTTGACGCTCCACTGACCGTGAACGTGGCGACGCACGCGCCCAGAATGATCAATAATTAGTTCAACAGATCCATCTTGAGCTGGGTCGTGGAGTAGATGTGTTGGTCGATCAATTGTTGCTCTTCGTGGTCGATGTCCCATTTGCGGTTGGAAAGCCCAAAGTTAATCCCAATAACGGCCAGTTTGAGGGTATCGATGAAGGCGACATGTGATGAAGAATCGAGTTTCTCAGTCCAAATTGCTAGGATTGGGTGTGTACTGCATTAGGTCTTAATCTCATCTGCAAATCAGTTTCAATGTTAAGGGATATTCTGGTCATTTCACTATTTTATCTTGGGTTGAGTTTATTATCTTGGCCAACTCCATTAGATAACCTATCTTGGGAGCCTTTGATTATTAAAACGTGTCTGTTTTGCCTCGGGCTCTATACAAATTAACTTTTTGGCAACTGAACGGTTTTGGATTGGATTAGTTGGGCTTTATCTTACTATATCCTGTAAACTAAACGGGGCCTTATTGTACTATTATCTTATGTATCTGTCACGCCCCGACCCGCGTCGAAGGCGCGACAGCCGCCGCGTTTCTCAATAAACGCAAGGCTCGATATCAACTCATAGTCATGAAAGAAACGATACTCAATAAAGGAAAATATATATAGATATCAAAGGAGGTATACAATATAAAGTGTCTCGATACATCGGTCAACGAAGGAATAATGTACAACAAAACCTCCTTCCAAAATATCCCCGCCAATGGATCCAATATAAGAAGATGATATTGTACCCAAAATGGTAGAAACATCAGCGGAAATGAAGATCGAGTATGGCAAACCTCCGAACAAAAAAATATCAACAACCTGGATAAAAAGAAGTATATATATATATGGGGTGAGCAAACCACTAGCTCAGTGAGGAGATAATACAGACACACCTTCTATTCACAGAAGGTGTACCCTCAACGATGAACCCATCACAACCATCCAAATCACAACAACATCACAAAGATATCAAAGGAAATCAAATAGCACATATAGACGCGTGGGTAGCCATATCCTCCCTCGAACTGAGCTCCCCGTCGAGAGTCAGACGAGTCCGTCACCGTACTCTAGACAGTGTACCGTGAACTACCATATCTATCATGTATGATATGCATGTCCCACACCGGTGACGTTGGCTGAGTCTCGTACTGGACTTTGTTACCTTCCCAACTATCACCCTCCAGTAATAATCAATACGTGGCAAATAGATAGGTGACTCGTTGGGCCTCACTCACCCGGGTTTGCCAAGCCACGGGCTACTACTCGATATGCCACTCTCACTCACCCGAACGTGGCCATTCGGGCTACTACATCTCGGAACCGAGTATATGCAACATCAACAAATCATCGGCATCACAGCCATAACTCCACAAATCAAATCAACAACGTGGAATAGTGACATGCCGTCACGTCACATATCCCTGGAATCATGAACGTAATTCACCAAAGTACATAGACGTTTCAAATACTTATTAGCACCATTAAAGAAGCAACATAAACGCCCAAGGTCGCATCAACATAAGGATATAAACACCCTATAGCCGACAAGGCTCACTAGTGCATAATCCAACAATAACATATAATCTAGTGAAAACGACATAAAATAACCCATCGATAAGGTGGTTGTCCCGGTAAATCCTTAGGAAATACATCGGAGAATTCTTTCACAACAGGAATATCATCTATCATCGTCGTAGAGTGTGAAATATCGATGATCGAAGCTAACAATGCCTCACACCCTTTATGTATTAATTTATGGGCCGAAAGCATTGAAATAATAGCAAGTGACGCTGATTGATCTTCCCCTTCAAAAATTAGTTCTGGAAGTCCAGGCTTATGGAAAGTGACAAGTTTTGCTCGACAGTCAAGAACTGCATGATGATAAGATAGCCAATCCATGCCGAGAATGGCATCAAGATCAATCAACGTAGAGGTATCAAGTCGGCTTCTAGAGTAGAATTCTTTATCAAGATGGGACAACTTTTAAATACCAAGTCTCGAGCAATACATTCCCCAAGAGGAGTATGAACAGTAACCTTGGGGGATAAGAGAGAAGCATGATAAGGTAGACTTGTAATAAGGTTGTCCCGAATATAAGATCGATCAGAACATGGGTCAATGATAACATAGATCGAACGGTCTCCAATAGTTACTTGGCCTAAAGAAACAATGATATATTGAGGCCAAGATGTGAGATTCCAGAGGAAGAAATAAAAAGAATAAGATCAAGCTCACACGGACGTTAATGATAATAAGGCAGAAATAAAATTCGACAAGAATACTCATAATCAAGTTAGAATATTTTATTATTATTATTTTTTTTTATACCTGTCACAAACTTAGGATCTGAGCGAGCTTCTTCTTGAGTCATATGAAATACCCGAGTCTGGTTCCTTTCGTACGTAGAGGGTCGGGTGTTTTGGCCACCTGTGTTACCTCGAGCTCCTGGTCGACTACCCTCGGATGTAGAATATGGTGGAGGATGTAATGCCTTGCCACGAGGATAAGAAAAATTCTGACCACTAGTCCTGACAAGTTGGGGACAAGCTGAGCGCATATGTCCCGGTTGTCGGCATTGGAAGCACACTCGTGGAGCTTTACAGGGACCGTTATGGAATTGTAAGCAATTTCGGCACCTATTACCTCCACTAACAGATCCCGACGCTACGCTCTCGCCTCTCTTCGGCTGCTCACGAGGATGAGAGGGACCAGATGCCACCGATGAAGGAATATTACGGGAAAATCCCGTACTTCTACTCATCTTCGATGCATTCCCTGATAGTGCTCCGCCTTCTCTTTTCTTTTGAGATCTTTCGGCTAGCATATGTCTTGTCTGGATTAAGCCTTCGACTCTAATTGCTTCGTCCACGAGTTCATCAAGGCTATCGTACTTATCACCCGACTTCAAGCGATCACGAATATTTATGTTGAGGTCATCTTCGAACCTTTTACACAAGTCCCGCGTAGTATAGGATTCTGGAGCAAATTCCCGCAAGTCTAAGAATCTGCTCTCATAGTCGACGACCGTCATATTGCCTTGATAAACGCTAAAGAACTCCTTTCTTTTTTTATCTCTGCTGTACTGAGAAAAGTATCGATCTTTGAACTTCTCTACAAAGATAGGCCAAGTAATAGTCTCAAGAAATGTTTCCTTAAGATTCTGCCACCATCGACGCGCATCCTTGCCCAAGAGCTTCGTCGCAATCACTACACGATGACTCTCATCGATCGTCAAAGTATCGAACGTCTCCGTGATATCCTTCAGCCAAGCACCCGCTTCTGTAGCATCTCTTACGCCTTCAAATGTGGGAGTTCCCATATCAGTGACGGCTTTCACCAAATCAGGAATATAACGTACACTCCTAGGATTAGACCCTCCAGGTGTCGTATCTGAATGAGGAACATGTATGCTCGATGAGGGTAGAGTTGGTTCACTATGAGGCAGAATATTCTGAGCTCCAGGTTGATGAAAGAACGGCATATCGGGACCTTGAGGTATAGCAGAAGTCGAAGGACCCATCGTAGGTGGTGGAACTCCATGTATACGAACATAATCGTAATACATTTGATATTGCGTTGGCGTCATCATTTGCTCAACTCGCACTGGTGCTGGTGTTTGCTCGACAGGAGTCGTAGGAACACGAATAGTGCGACCTCGAGGTTTACGAGGAGCAGGAGAAGGAGGAGGACTAGGAGGACCACGAGAAGCGCGTCCTCTCCCTCGACCTCGAGTACGAGCTGGAGGTGCCATAAGGACTATCAATAAAAAAGATCAAAACCCATATCAATGACGGCCAGTTTGAGGGAATCGATGAAGGCGACATGTGATGAAGAATCGAGTTTCTCAGTCCAAATTGCTAGGATTGGGTGTGTACTGCATTAGGTCTTAATCTCATCTGCAAATCAGTTTCAATGTTAAGGGATATTCTGGTCATTTCACTATTTTATCTTGGGTTGGGTTTATTATCTTGGCCAACTCCATTAGATAACCTATCTTGGGAGCCTTTGATTATTAAAACGTGTCTGTTTTGCCTCGGGCTCTATATGAATTAACTTTTTGGCAATTGAACGGTTTTGGATTGGATTAGTTGGGCTTTATCTTACTATATCCTGTAAACTAAACGGGGCCTTATTGTACTATTATCTTATGTATCTGTCACGCCCCGACCCGCGTCGAAGGCGCGACAGCCGTCGCGTTTCTCAATAAACGGAAGGCTCGATATCAACTCATAGTCATGAAAGAAACGGTACTCAATAAAGGAAAATATATATAGATATCAAAGGAGGTATACAATATAAAGTGTCTCGATACATCGGTCAACGAAGGAATAATGTACAACAAAACCTCCTTCCAAAATATCCCCGCCAATGGATCCAATATAAGAAGATGATATTGTACCCAAAATGGTAGAAACATCAGCGGAAATGAAGATCGAGTATGGCAAACCTCCGAACAAAAAAATATCAACAACCTGGATAAAAAGAAGTATATATATATATGGGGTGAGCAAACCACTAGCTCAGTGAGGAGATAATACAGACACACCTTCTATTCACAGAAGGTGTACCCTCAACGATGAACCCATCACAACCATCCAAATCACAACAACATCACAAAGATATCAAAGGAAATCAAATAGCACATATAGACGCGTGGGTAGCCATATCCTCCCTCGAACTGAGCTCCCCGTCGAGAGTCAGACGAGTCCGTCACCGTACTCTAGACAGTGTACCGTGAACTACCATATCTATCATGTATGATATGCATGTCCCACACCGGTGACGTTGGCTGAGTCTCGTACTGGACTTTGTTACCTTCCCAACTATCACCCTCCAGTAATAATCAATACGTGGCAAATGGATAGGTGACTCGTTGGGCCTCACTCACCCGGGTTTGCCAAGCCACGGGCTACTACTCGATATGCCACTCTCACTCACCCGAACGTGGCCATTCGGGCTACTACATCTCGGAACCGAGTATATGCAACATCAACAAATCATCGGCATCACAGCCATAACTCCACAAATCAAATCAACAACGTGGAATAGTGACATGCCGTCACGTCACATATCCCTGGAATCATGAACGTAATTCACCAAAGTACATAGACGTTTCAAATACTTATTAGCACCATTAAAGAAGCAACATAAACGCCCAAGGTCGCATCAACATAAGGATATAAACACCCTATAGCCGACAAGGCTCACTAGTGCATAATCCAACAATAACATATAATCTAGTGAAAACGACATAAAATAACCCATCGCGAGGTTCACACATCCCGCGAAGGGAAGGTGTCCCCATACTATCAACTCACAGTAAAGTCCTAGCTTTCGCCGACGTCTGAAGCTGCCCTCAAGTCCCTTGCCAAAGTTCCTTCGCCTAAATAAGAAGATAGCCATGAGTGATTTCAAAACAATCTAACTATTTGCTGAAAATTTCCTGTTTTGCGGCAGAAGCTTCAAAATTCCATAAAAAATCATAGAATGCTCGGATTGAGCTGTTTCTGGTGCCTATAGAAAGACAATGATCTAAGCTTTCAAGAATGATTAATTTCATAACCATTGGAATAGAATAGGCAGGGTAAATCTGAACAACACAGAAGTACCAGAAACAGGATTTTTCGGTCTAGACGCCAAACATTCAAAAATTCGTAACAGATCGTAGAAGTTTCGGAATGGGCTGATTCGAGCAGCTGTGAAAAGCCTGAGAAGTTAGCTTTCTAACGAAATCGGGTTTAAAGAATTCGGAGCAGTATAACTATGTCAAAATCATAGAAAACAGAGATGGCGCACAGATTCGGTTAAAATCACAGCTGAACATTCAAAAATTCACTAAAAATCGTATAAGTGTCGGATTTTGATGCTTCAAGTGGCTCTGGAAACCTGAGAAACTTAGCTTTCGATGGAATCAACGTTCATAAGATTCGGAGAACATTAGCTAGGTCAAAATCGTGTATTACAGAGGCTGCGCACAGCAAAACAGCTAACAGAAGCAAAAAGAATGAGTTTGAAGAAGATTAACTGTTTGTTTACCTTAATAAAGTTTTGATCAAGCAAGAAGTCTATAGAATCAAGCTTTGGAAATGAACTTTGCTTGCTTATCTCTATCTTGACGTTTTCTTCATTAGGAATGAAGTAAGTATGAGATAAATATGAGCATGGCAAAGGTGAAAAACATTTATATGGGCTATGGAATGTTATCACTTGGACTGAAAATAAAACCTATTTTGGACTTGGATTGAAAACTTGGGCCAAGATTTTATTTGTTTAGGTGTGATATATATATCTATAATAGGATGCATTAATGTACTCTCTTATTACGTTGAATAAATACAATTACATTCAAGTTTTATTTTTCTTTAAACTCCACATCCACCATTCAATATGAGTTATCAAGTTGGACTGGGAAATAATAATATCTCCATGTACCTTAAAAACGCAAATTTCGTTGACTTAATATTTTTTCAAAGTTGTGCTATTTATAAAAAAAAAAGAAGTCATTTTTACACCTCTAGTAACATATAGATAGGTTGCACGAGGTTCAACTCGTTCCTTCATGGATAGAAGGGGGATACTTACAAAGATATCAATTGCATCTCCGCAAGTTCGATGTTGATAGAAACCCATCTATCCACTCAATTGATCATTCGGGTGAACATGTACTTCTTCCGCTTTTGTGCCAAAGACGATAGCATGCATTCGTACACCCACATCTATAACAAGATAATATTTCAAATTTTATTAAAAAAATAAATGAATTAAATTACAAACATCCAATCATGCACTCATTAATCGTTATGTTAAAACAATGGTTTCATTGATCTTCTCAACCAAGTAATCATGCACAACTGCTCGCCACACATACCCCCAACCATGTGCAAGACATCAACATAAATATTTGCAAATTATGAGTTTTGAAAGTCACCAATCGGGAATAACACACAATTAAATAATAAAAAAACTTAATTACTAAAGGAAACATTGCGATTTTTTTTCAAAATAATGGCAGATGACTGTATGGGATGAAAATTTCTCCTTAAGTCAACTGAAGGACCCACGTAGTGGATCTCTATGATAATACTTAATTCATGTCAATATTCATATTTTTCCAAATAAAAAAATTAGCATCTACATTGCACTTGAGTAAAAGTGTAACTATTCTCGGAAATGAATGAGAGATTTTATGCATGTCTTTAAATTTATAAAAAGGAATATCCTTTATAGTTCACATTTCTTGCTAGTCTTCTTATTTGTCGAAATGAAAAGAAAATATGGTTTAATTTCTACTTGGTGCCAATAAATTAACATTGTGAAATAAAGCGAGAGTGCAAATATATATTCCAGTAATACAATATAAAAGAAAATATTCATAATTTATATATAAATATAAATATAATATTGCACATATATATAAATAACAGTTATAGATGAGATAACAAAATTGAAAGAAAAAAAAAAAAATAGAAACCTTGCACAATCTAACTACGTCTGTGGTCAGGTGCGATAAGGAAGACTTCTTTTATGCTAAAATTGGCATACTTACCGGACACATCGACTTCATTCTGAGCAGGGTTGATGAAAGAGAAAAATTAAAGTGAAGAAGGGAGAAAAAGAAGATTAATTAATAAATGACGATTGCATATCCTATCAAACATATTATAATATAATTACATGTTATTAATTAATATCTATATAAAGGGTCTCATGAATGCAAATAATAAAATTATGCAATAACCATGAGTGCCATTATATAAAGCATACCATAGTACAATAGGAAAGACAATAATTGATAGTAAAAGTTTTCAATCCTAATATGTTTAACAGGTACAAACTCACATCGAGTCAAACTTTTTATGCAGGCGACAATAAATCGCATTTGGCGTTTTTTCTAAAAATATATTTTAAGAGGTGGCTTTAAAATTATTATTATAAAACTACTTTTCAGATTCAACAATATCATTATTAATTAAATATATACATATATTGTGTATTGGTCAATTTATTTGGGCATTTTTATTGTAAACTTTTATAACATTGTCAAAATTAATGTAACATGAAAGAAATAAATTAATACAAAAAATAAATAAAAACGTATAATATTTCTCAGAAATAGAATCAAAGAAATGATATTTGTAAACAACATTATTCATTACACACACTAACACACAAACACATTTTAGTTAGGTTTTGGCATGTCCTTTGACCTGTGGTAAACAATCAGCACTCCTCCCCGAGTTGGTATTCTGAATTTCTTCGATTCTTCTAGATTTTTCTTTTCAGAAGATTTCTGAACAACCACATCTGCTTCAACATGAACTGGGCTAATGGGCAAAAGCTCAGGTTCCTTTGACAGTTCCTCGTTCGAGGCCATTAAATTTGGACTGTAGTATATATTAGAGGGTCGTTCGTTTTTTTTCTCGATGTGTTGTGTGGTGTAGTCTAGTGTGAGGGTATATATATTCTGACAAGAGGGTTACAATGGGAGTAAAATATTTGGATATTTTCTGTGTAGTTATGGGACGTTGTGTAGGTTGGTGCTCGAATTTTTATAGGGGTGTCTTTGATGCTGAGACCATCGAAGCTTTAGCCGCGCTACGAGCGATGCAGTTTGCATTACAAAGAGGATGGGAGAGAGTGATATTTGAAGGTGACTGCAAAATAATTATTGACAGGCTGATCACTAACTGTGCCGACTTCTCACGGATAGCCCCTATCCTACAAGATTGCTTGTCGCTTATTAAATCATTTTCATTGGTTTCTTTCTCTTTTGTTAGACGAAAGGGTAATGAAATGGCCCATTATTTAGCCAAAATGCTAGGGTTCAATGGGGAAGGTCGATCCCCACCTACGCAAGCATTGGCAAATATTTTGTATTCGGACCTGATTAAATAATAATATAAGGTCTTTCGTAAAAAAAAAAAATAAAAATGTTACAATATAATTATATGTTATTAAATAATATCCATATATTACAATATAATTAAATGTTATCAAATAATATCCATATAAACAGCAGAAATCTAATCGAGCAAAATCAATTTCTATATAGTTTAGATTTTAGGAGAAAAAAATTAACAAATTGTAGTTTTAAAAGTTTGAAAAAAATTCGACTAGATTTTTCCATCGAATATTTTAAAATTAAATAAAATAATTTTATTAATTAATTATGCGTATGAAAAGAAATTTTTAATAGTAGTGAGCAACAATGTGCTAAGGTAGAATTTCAGGCCTTGCCTCCAGTTTGCCTATGTTTTACATTGCACGAAGTTCTACGATATTAGAGATATACATATCATGTAACACCACCACCACCGAAGAATCTGAGTGAAATTACTTCCCTAATTGAGCAATATATACATAATAATGCACAATCGAGTCAACTGAACAAGGCTATCGATACACTCCAACGAACGATGGAATCCTTGAAATCTCAGATGAGGAATGTTATGGGGGATGGAAGTCCTAAAATTGAGGAACAACGGAAAGAGGGTGATGGTAGACCCATTGGTCAATCAATTAGGGCAAAATTTGATAGATTCATACTTCGTAATGCGGATTATAAACTAGAATAAGCAGCACCTGAGAAATATACTGGGAAGCCAATAGTGCGGATTGATGAAGAAGACACCATATACGAAATCGCCTATTGGAAATCGGCTCTGATCTGCTATGTTTTAGGGCTTAACCATCTATTTGCAATAATGTCGGGGTTTCTGAACAGTAGCAGAAGTTTGGTTAGATGAAGGTGCTTCAGGTAAAGAAGAATCTTTGTGAGATTTGATTCGCAGGATGTGCGTGATCAGGTCCTCCAAAATGAAGTATTTCACACAATTCTCATCTGCTAGAATTCTCAAACAAAATGGAGTAGTCGAAAGAAAGAACATGACATTAGAGAAGCTGCACGGACTATAATTCTACACTCCAAACTTCCTCAATATCTATGGGATGAGGCAGTCAACACCGTATGTTTTACATAGAATCTGACCAGTATTCACAAATGGTTTGGTAAGACCCCCTACGAGATCATTAATCAACAAATACCAAATGTTGCCTTTCTATGTATCTTTGGATGCAAATGCTTTGTGGCAAACGACAAAGAAGACACAACATTTGAACGAGTTTCAACCCCTTCCCGAAGCACTCGATAAATTCGATCCCAAAGCACTCGAAGCAATATTCATCGGATATTCATCGACATCTAAAGCATATCGGGTCTATCTGCAGACGCACAGACTCGTCAAAGAAAGTATAAATGTTACTTTCAACGAAACACTAGACATGGTTTTTGATCAGAGCAGTCCAGGACCCCCACCAAACAACAAATTAGTTTCTGAACACAGCAGTCCAGGACCCGAGCTTCCATCCGAAATGGCTTCCGATCAAAACAGTTCGGGATCCGAATCTAATGGAGTGTTGACAGGAAGTCAACGAAACTCATCTTCAACATCAGAAAGTTCCTCATCAGACTTAGATAAGACATGTATATGGATTTGGATTCTCTATTTGAACACTTTTATTTGGACTCTCGAGTATCAACTACACCAACACTAGTACAAGTCCAAGTTATCAGTGAAGAGTCCAATCCATCAAACAACAAAGGCAACACAAGTGCAAACTCAAATACGACGGATGAAATACATCGACTTGAAGAAGTCACGATATAAACTGACGAGCCCATAATATTGGAGTTTTTCAATCCTGATAATTGGGACAACTCGGTACAACCTCTTCCTCATGAAAGAAAGTGGACTCGAGCTCATCCCGCTGAATAGATAATTGGTTATCCTTCTAGTGGAATACACACCAGGTTTTTTCGGCAACTGAGTGTTTGTATTCTTACTTCATAAGTCGGACTGAACAAAGCAAGGTTTCAGAGGCATTTAACTGATCCAGATTGGATAATAGCAATGTTTTACATGTTGAATCTAAATTTGGATGGAGTAACAAATCGATAGATCATCATCGTGTGTCGTTCAATTAGTGTATTATATGTTTTACAAGTATATTATATGTTTTAATATCCGTGTGTCGTTCACTTTGATTTTTCTTTTTTTTTTCAATTAGTGTATACACGCAACTCAAACACAGGACCTCTCTTGTTTGACCCTGAGAATAAGTGGTGTGTCGAAGCAATAACCAAGCTCGTAAACAGCAGATGGAACAAAATTAGAACAACCACGAGGACGCACAGTGACGACTTAGCTTAATGAGCCAAGAACTCCCGATCCAGCTCGACATTAATGACGCGATCGTGATCCCAGATGGACCAAAAAATCAGTTTGAGATCAAGTCTGCAACCGTACATATGGTGAAAATGCAGTACAGTTCCACGGGCTAACAAAACAAGGATGCAAAAGTGCACTTCGTTAAATTTATTCTAATTTGCAGAACGATCAAGTATCCCGGTGTTACTAAAGAGGTGTTATGATTAGCAATTTTTTTCGTTTTCAGTGACAGGCAAAGCATCAGAATGATTGTCATCTCTTCCACACGGATCTATCACCAGCTGGGAGCAACGGGTTGAGTGTTTCTTTTATCAAGTAACCCACATTCAAGCACTAGCAAGATCATGGATTTCAAGGAAATATATGGTGAATCACTGAGCGACGCATGGAACATATATAAAAGCCTATTGAGACAGTGCCCAAATCACAACAAACCACTGATTGTGTACATGCCGTCGTTCTTCTTGTGTCTCAACAAACAGAACAAGCAGATTGTCGACAGAGGATGCCTGCGGACTTAATGGAGTTGGACGATGAAGATGCACTCCAAGCTATTGAGCGGATTGCAAGATACCCCGCTAGATATGCAAAGCAAGATTTGGATCGATGTATGTCTGGAGTAATTGAGATTTTTAATGTGTTGGCAGCACATATTGAGGCGATATGGAGGCAAAACGAGATGCATGTTTAGGACTTGCAAGTCGTTCACCACCTTCAAGACAAATCGCGGAACGCGTAATCAAACACGTACAATCCAACCGGAAGAATCATCCGAACTTGTCCTTTGGGAACTCACACCACGAGGAGCCATCCGGATTTTAGAACCAGAAGGAGCTACAACCATTTCAGAGGCATATCGGACATGATGTTGATCCACCTCAAGTGAAGAAAGTCAGCAGGGATGAAGTGATCGAGTAACTGACGACATTACATGTCGACCTGAGCCGTTGGACTAAAGAGCGATTCCAGAATCCGGAGGGTATTGTGCAAAACCTAGTGACTACAGTAGGACAGATAGCACGTACGGTGTCTGAACATACAAAAACACACTTCCGAGAAATATAGAGACGAACCCAAGAGAATACGCAAAAGACATTCAGTTCAGATGTGGGAAGACACTAGAGCCGGTGCTGGAACCAAAGAAACTTAGAGATGAGGCCGAGCCAGAAAAGCCGACTAACCCATAGAGGCTACTATCCCGTTCCAACAGAGTTGAGTCTTACAACTATTCAGATATGACCACCTTTCCAGCAACGTTACGAAAATGGAAACCAAATAAATATTTTGAACGTTTTATTTTATTTTTAAGAAATTAGAAGTACGCAAAATATTTGAAGAATCTATTATCGAAGAGTAACAAACTGGAAGAACACGGGACGATAGCTCGTATCGAGGCAGCAGTGATACAGAAGAAAATGCCACTGAAGCTATCAGGGGTGTTCTTTACTCCTATATTTATTGGCTTCCTTTCATTCTCTAATGTGTTATAGCATTAACTTGGTGTCCTTTTCACCTTTAAAGAAATTGGGACATGGCGAGCCGAAGCCTAATTAGACGAGTCTTCAATTGGCTGATAGATCTATTATGTATCCAAGAGGTATCATAGAAGACATAATTGGTTAAGGTCGCTGAGGATTACTTTCCAGCTGGCTTCATAGTCTTGGATATGGAAGAGGAAAGATCTTTCTTTGATATCTGGACGTCCATTCCTAAACACCGCAAAAGCAATCATAAATGTCGGTAATGGTAAACTTATTTTGCAAGTAATGGATGAGAAAGAAGTGTCCTTTCAACATAATAAAAAATCACAGATTTTTCGAAATCTCAACATGAGGTTGAGAATAACACTTTGCTTAAAAAATTATATTCAGTTAGTGATAAGGATAGAAACGTTGCCAAAAAGACTGCAGACGTATATTAAATAAAATATCAGGACAAAGAAAAAGCTCCCCAAGCTCTGCACAACCATGGATATACCAAGGCCATAAACTGGTATGCCACTATCTCCATGTGTTTTTTCTGATCCACAAATCGATGAGTGAAATCTTCCTATAGCACATCGAAAAGGAGGTCGATGTTGAACTACCATTTATATTTTTAACATTGTTGGGTATAATTTTCCCGTACATATGATTATATATTTATATATAAAATAATATAAGATATCGAAGTTATAAGCGGTATGCAAAATTAATTTTATTGTCGAGTCTAACGCTGGCATCTATGTTCTTAAAAAATGATATTGCTCAGCCCACGGTGTTTGCGGAATACGACAATCGTTTTTCGTGATACAACGACAATTATCTCGTAATATGAGCAGTTTAAATTCCGAGATTAGCGAACTTATTTGATTTTTTTGGGTTATCAAAAACAACATATCGAGAAATAATAAACTTGCAGCTAGAGGGATGATAACACTTATATCCTTTATGTTTCTCGTTGTATCCTACAAAAACACACAAAACAAATTTAGGATCAAACTTTGTATTTTGTGTCCCATGTATATGGAAAACTGTTGGAAGTATTTTATAGTGTTCAATAATCAAGTTATCTTTGTCTAGGGACTTAATTGTAATATATGTATAGTTAGGGACTAGAATGCAAATATACCAATATTGATTGGTATATATAGGGCAAGTGTGTGTAAAATACACACAACTTGAGTTTAGCTTTCTCTCACTAGAAACACTCTCTCTAATCACTATCTAAGCTAGGGTTAATTGTAGAGAGAGAAAGAGGATAATTGTAGAGAAAGTTTGTGATTAATGAAGATTTGATTGAATATTACCCAAATGCTTCCGCTCAATCTTGTTCAAGGTAATTTCGATTAAATCTATGCTCGAGTTCATCGCTGGATGTTAAAAACGGACCTAACAATTGGTATCAGAGCTGAATCGTGTATGAATTGATTGATTTTTTTTTTTATCTGAAATTTTTTTTCGTATGTGTTCTTCACGTCAAAAGCATTTTTCGCATGCTACAGTGCTGAAATGATGATTGATCTATGATTTTTGTATGATACTGAGCGAAATCTATGTGCGAATGATTTGATATATGTTAATTGCGATTATCTTCCAGTAATTGAGCCTGAGATTGAAATCTACGATCGGAAAATATTTTTTCATCTTCAAAGTGTTCTTCGCTGATTTTGCTTAATTGGACTATATTTTGGTTTCGATCATGTTAATCGAGTGTTTTAGGTGATTGCCCAACGTATTTCGATCGATTAACCGTGCTTAATGTGTTAAATTGGGTGTTATTTGAAAACTTCGCATATAAAATCACGTTTTTCGCACCAGTCATACTTTTTCGCACCAGTCATACTTTTTCGTATCAAGCTTAAATTTTCGCATGACACTGTTTTCGTACCTATTTTCGCATTGACCAAAATTTCCGTATCTCTCACATTATCAAATTTTCGTGTTGACTCTGTATTTTTGTATACTGTAGCAAATGAAAATTTTTTGCATTGACTATTTTTTTTTGCATTGACTAAATTTTCGTACAAGTTTGTGCATTGACTTTGATTTTCGTATCAGTCACATTCTCAAAATTTTTCGCATTGATTTTTTTCGTATCCTGTAGCATACGAAAAACTTTGGATACGAAAATTTTAATACAAACTATATTCTATTAGTGATACGAAAAACTTGATTTTCGTACGAAAATCCATACGAAAATTTTTATCGTACGAAAATTTTCGAACGCTACAGTAATTCATACGAAAATTATTTCTTTTCTCGTACGAAAATTATTTTCTATACGAAAAAGGTTTGAATACGAAATTTTGCGTACGAAATTATATAATACGAAAAACTTTCTATGCCTTGATACGAAAAACTTTCCATAAGAAAAATTTTGAAGTACGAAAATATATTTTATCATACGAAAAACATTTGTCAAAATTTTCGAACGCTACAGTGACTAAGAAAACATTTATCATACGAAAACTTGCACAAATGAGTAAAAGATTTTCGGAACACAAAATTTTCGATAGTTTTAGGTAGCAAAAATAAAAAAAAAAAAAAAAAAAATATTTTAAATTTTTAGCTACGAGATTTTTTGCGTACCTGCTTCAAAAAGGTTCCCGGTTCATACGAAAAAATTTTGGGTAAAAAAATTTTTTTTGGACTGGTAAAATTTTTCGGTACAAAAATTATTCTCGGTATAAGTTTTTTTCTTTTCTAATCATTTCAAAAGTTTTTTTTGATACCTAAACTTCTGACAACTTAATCATTCGAAAATCTATTCGAACACATTGATCCAAAATTTAATATCAATTCAAAAACACGATAACGATAAAAAATATCCAACCCAGAAAGTAAATATGGAAGCCAACTACTTGATAAAAATCAAAGAATTAGAAGCTAGGCTAGAAAATAATTACAACTGCTTAGTTAAGAGTCTAGAAGAAAAATCTATTCTTAAAAATAAACTAACAATAGAACAAGAAAGGCTGACGAGCTTAAAGACAAGGGTCGCACAACAAGAATCAACTATAAGCGAACTTACAAAAGAATTATCTACATGTAGAGACGAAAAAATAAATAGTGCAGCCCAAAATAAAAGTCTTCTTGAACAAAGAAATCAATTATATTCAAAAATTAAAGAATTAGAAGATGTTCTAGCTAAACGAGGACAAACTGAGCAACGCGAAATAAAAGAAACTATATTGTCTCTAAGTAAGTCGACTCAAACAATTGAGTCCGTGCCAAACAAGGAACATTCTATACAATCAACAAAACCAAACTCTAAAGATCGTGATATTCTAGAAAATGAACGCAAAATTGCTGAATTACATTCTCTTCTGGAATCAGAACGTAAAGAGTTTCGAGCAAAAATGGATAAGCTTTTAAAGGAGAATTCATTTCTCAAATATTCCTTAGAAAAGGGCACAACTACAACCATTCATCCTGTAAAACCTGAACCTTTAAACGATATATCTTCTAAACAGGATCAGAAAACTCAAATGACTAAACCTATAAAGCAGGAAAGAATAGAGCAAGACAATTCATTTTCTATTACAATAAACAAAATTGTTCCTAACTCTATTCTTCCTCCAAAACTTCCTAAAGTCATTCCAAAGATAAAGCAAGAAGCTACTAAAGCTAAAACAGACAATAAGTACACATTCTTTATTAAAACTGAAACCTCCAAAAGTAATAATTGTCTAAACAAAAGTAGCTCATTTAGTACACATTACAAAGTGAATGATGTGAGTCTAGAAGGTAGGAAATACGACACTTCTATACTTAATGCTATTGATTCTATAAGCTCGTATTCCTCTCTCAAGTACCCGGTCAAAGTCAAATCCGAAAAGCATCTCAAACGACTGGCAAAAGAGAAAATTTTCTCATTTAACGCAAGACACACGTTCACCGATGCTGAAATTTTTAATTTTCATAAGGTTCAACAAGTTTGGAAACCTAAGCTAGAAATAGAAATAAGTAGTCCAAAACAACATTGGGTTCCTCAGTTCAAGACTACTTTACATGCAAATTCCATACTTGAACCATTTGTGCTTAAATATTTATCTGCTAATCAGGGAGGACCCGTCCAAAAATGGGTACCAAAGTCCCGATAATTTGTTTTGCAGGATCCCGATCATACATGGTAAATAGACGACGACTGCTCCACATGTATGGTCGGTATGAGATGATGAGCAGTCGCACAAGACCCCGACACGTGTGGTATTCGGTTTGCTCCACACACGTGATCGGTATGAGACGTGAGCAAACACACCAAATCAAGACTATTCCAAAGCTCTTGATTTGACATTGTTTCTATTTTTATTTTTTTAAAAAAAAAAACAACAAAAAAAAAAACAACAAAAAAACAAAAAGGCCATAAAAAAAAAGGACATAAAAAAAAAAGAAAAAGAAGGCCATTAAAAAAAAAAAAGGAAAAATAAGCCCATAAAAAAAAAATAAAAAAAAATAAAAAAAATTGAGCTTCAATGTTTAAAGAAGGCCGAGCCAATTTCAAATTGCAAAAGGCACTTGAGTTTTATTTTGGGGGAGTCAAACTCTATATTTACCGAATATTCGGTCTTCATATTCTATATTGTTTTTATTTAGGGGGAGTGGATCGATAGAAAAGGTGCAAGAGCTTCAAAAGAGCGTATTACCGTAGTTTTATTTATCAAAAGCGCATATGTTTTAGGGGGAGTGATACTCATAAGCGCATACTTAAAAGGCGCACATCTTAAAGAGGGAGTGATACTTCATTTACTAAAGGCGCTTGACCTGAAAGAAAGTAATATGCAAATTTCTACAAGAACGCACATATTGAGGGGGAGCAAGAGCATCATATTTGAAATAGCATATCTATTTAGGGGGAGCAAGGGCATCACATTAGGAATAACGCAACAATTTAGGGGGAGCGTTACCTAAAAAGGCGCAAGAGAGAAAAGAGAATGCCGGAAGACAAACTTCAAGCTTTGAGGGAGTGTCAACATCAACTAGCGCATGGACAATACGAGGTGTTCACATACCTGTTCCCATGGTTCAGTTCATCCCAACTGCACCTATCCCAGGAACAAACCCCGAGTGTATGTGAGGGTATTCGAGCGAATAACGATGAAATCATTACACCTCAACCACAAACTATCCGGACCATAACCATATAGGTACAGGACTGATTTATCAGATCCCGGGTAGAAGACGCTTCATCTGGTCCTAAGGCGCATGCACAACCCTTCCTAGCTCCTCATTTGTCTCCCTAAAGACAGATGTTTCAATATCTCACGGGGAACCGCCTATGCTATCACCGTTTCATTTGGAAACGGGAGATATTGAACAAAGTGGTCCATAGCCCCACACCACTGAATTTTTTTGATCACGTAAATGTATAGTGTGTCCTCATAGCCTAAATATTTTTAAATTTTCTAGGACACAAACATTATTTTACACATACTATGCAGGTCTACGTGACCTAGCCAGAACTTCTGTGGACACATTTATCGCAAAAATGTGCTTCTATGATCAGAAGGAAGTCCTGCCGTTGCAACATCAAAACAACAACGGTAGCAGGCCATCTTCTGGAGCACGACTCTAGAATGATGTCAACGGGTTGCCTATGTGGCCTCGTAGTCCCTTCAAATGCAAGTCTGTGTGACTTTGCATCAACGACCAAGAGTGACATCGAGGGATGTTTCACGATGATTGGTCGTCTGTTCCGTTTCAGGTACTTCATCCGGAATTCAACGCCAACACGTTCAGCGAACACTCTGGTTCACCTTGATCACACAGCATGACGATACAAATGAATCGCCATGAGGGGGAGAAGTATATCAAGAAGGCCGAGCATGTGAACTCATTAAAGAAGCCAAGCTTTCAATGCACATGCTGAACCACAACAAACAAGACCTCTCTCCATGGTTCGAACATACACGACAAGTCAATGCTGATGATCCGCGCGACTCTGATATATGCAAGAAGGTGACGAATATTCAAGTTGCAAAGAAGAAAATGAGGGTGCATGTAAATAGGGGGAGACTGAAGATTCTCCAGACGCTCTCAGATATTTCTTCAAACAGCAACAAAGACCGTGTCAAATTCAAAGTTGAGCACAAAGGGGGAGATTGTTGGAAATTATTCTGTTGTGTTCAACTGATGACGAAGACTGAAGATTCGAGAGACAAAGACAACCGAAGCTTCAATTATAATTGAACACTAAGGGGGAGATTGTTGGAAGTATTTTATAGTGTTCAATAATCAAGTTATCTTTGTCTAGGGACTTAATTGTAATATATGTATAGTTAGGGACTAGAATGCAAATATACCAATATTGATTGGTATATATAGGGCAAGTGTGTGTAAAATACACACAACTTGAGTTTAGCTTTCTCTCACTAGAAACACTCTCTCTAATCACTATCTAAGCTAGGGTTAATTGTAGAGAGAGAAAGAGGATAATTGTAGAGAAAGTTTGTGATTAATGAAGATTTGATTGAATATTACCCAAATGCTTCCGCTCAATCTTGTTCAAGGTAATTTCGATTAAATCTATGCTCGAGTTCATCGCTGGATGTTAAAAACGGACCTAACAAAAACATTTGGACCCGAAAACTCGAAGCGAGCTATAATCGGGATGAGATCCATGCAACCTGAAATACGGTGTTACGAAGGTAGACGATTGATAAGAAAAACAGCAGCTGAAAATGCTTCTACCCATAAAAATAATGGAACATGACTACGAACTAACATCGTCATGCCTAGTTCTCGTATGATATGGTGTCGTCGTTCAACCATACCTGTTTGCTCTGGTGTATAAGGACATGAGATATGATGAACAATTCCTATAGTAAGGAAATGAGATGATAACCGAGAATTAACAAATTCAGCCCCGCCATCTGAGTGGAAAACCTTAATTTCTTTATTAAATTGTCGCTCGACATATTTTTCAAAAATTAAATAAGCAGTAAAAAAACCGGCTTTATTTATTAAAGGAATAAACCAAGTGTACTTTGACAAATCATCAACTAGACATGCATAATAACGAAATTTTCCAATAGATAAAACAGGAGCGGAACCCCAAAGATCACAATGTATTTTATCAAAAATATCAGAACTAGAATGCTGAGAAGAACTAAATGGAAGTTTGCTTAATTTTCCTAGTTGACAACTATCGCACAAATGATATGTTTTTGAAGACCCTATGACTTCAATATGACCGTTATTCTTTAATAAATGAACTGCAGATGATTGCGGATGACCCAACGTTGATGACAGATGTCTGATTGTGCCAGATTTGAATCAATATGAACAGTATGCTTCTGGCTCATTAGACAGGACATACAAATTACCCTTGTGTTTCCCTGTTATGAGAGGGTGATCTGTGCTCCGCGACTTTATCCAAAAATTAGTGTTAGAGAATTCACAATTAACAGGAAACTCAGATGTAAGTTTACTAATAGAAAGCAATTTTTTCTTAAGATCCGGACCACAAAGAACATTATCAAGAGGTAAAGTTTTATCTTTTTGCTTAATTAAAGAATTACCAATACATGTTATGGGTAACGAGTATCCATCACCAATGACGATCGAGTCATAACCATTATATTTATGAACATTATTTAACATACATGGTTGTCCGGTTATATGATTAGAAGCTCAGGTATCTAATGTTCATTCTGTGTCAATTACGGAGTTGTCGAGCATGAGCACTGCAAGTGCCTGTTGGATTTCCTTATTCTGATTTTCCTTCTTTGGTAACCACCGGCAGATTTTTGCGACATGACCCGGCTTGTCGCGATACTGACATATTGCATCACGATATAATTATCTTTCTGTAGTAGTCATTCGGCGTTGTCCAGCTGGAGGTGGTTTGCGTTGTGTATTGGAATAGCCTTGTGGTCGGCCACAATATTGTTGTGCTTGAAAACCACGACCTGTAGAAGTGAACTGATTATTTTGACTTTTAGGTTTGAAATTTGGCGTCTGTTAATGTCCATAGAATGCTAAATGCGGAGTGAGCGAAGAGAGCGAAACATCTTGTTGATTTGAGAACCACCTTCGGCATTGATCTAGGCTTTGCAATTGTGAAACAACTTCAGAATACGTCGGTCTTGGAGGTTTCAATATTGCTGTTGTGAAAGTTTAATATTGAGGTCCAATGCTTGTGAGAAGACAAAACAGTTTTTCCTGATCCGAGATTGGTTTTCCGATGGCAGCAAGGTTGTCACATAATCCTTTGAAGATCCTGATGTGATCTACAACAGTTTTGCTTTCATCTTTGCACAAATATGTTAATTGTTGTCGTAGTGTGAATTCTCGCTCTTGAGAGTCTTGTGCGTAAGCTTCTTTGAGTGCAGTCCAGACTGCAATTCATGTGTCCAGTCCTATGACAAGTTCAAGCGCCTCATCGAATAGAGTGCCAATAATCCAACCACAAAGGAGACGATCAGACTTTTGCCATGCAATGAATTCTTTTGTTGGTGTTGATGTAGTTTCTGTGTTTTTGGATGGTATTTCTGAACTTGAGGCTTGTGAATTTTGTGTAGCAAATTTTGGTGGGATGAGGTTGTCTTTCTCGAGATGATGAACTAGGTCTTGACTTTCAGCCAAACCTAATACTTGTACTATCCACAATGGATAGTTGGTTGGAGTGAGTTTTAGAGTAACGAAGTTACCAACATTTAAGGATAGGGAAGCCATGGTGGAGAGGCTCTGATACCACGAAGAAAGCTAGAATCGAGAAAGTAATGAATATTTTATTGAATGACTGCTTGAAAACTATTACAACTCATAGTCTTATATATAGAGTACATGGTGACAGAATCAATCAAAATCAATCACTATAATGAGCATTAAATGAAAAGATATAGTTTCCTCTATCAAATAGAGTGCCATGTGTAAGAGAATATGGTACTCTTTACGATCCTTTATACCATCCGTATTCCTTTGACTAAATCTTTGATTGACATAATCCCCCTTATATGGCCATAATTTGTGGGATTGACCTTATCCCTCTTATCTCTCCATAATTTGTGGAATTCTTCCTTATTACTCCAAGGTCATCTATTTGAGCCAAGATTGCCAATAGTGACAACCTATAAACTTTCTAAAGGACATAACTATTCATGTTTTATGTGTTTTCATTAATTATTAATTTTCTATATGATTTTCCGACAGTTTGAATATCTCATAAACAAGTCGTACAAAATAGTATAAAATATACGAGAGATAAATTCTTCCTATGTGCATCCAACGTTCAATTAGGCTAAAGAAGTAAGTACTATAGTTAATTGTTTGGGAGGTACTCTCGTCTTTGATGTGGTTATAGCGCATTATCAAATTGGTGCATCTCATTTGCACATATGCGCAATATAATGCTGCAGAGAAACAGAATATATAAAACGACCAACTTTGCGTTTCACATCAACAAGCAATGAAATTGTCTGTTTCAATGGAGCTTTTCGTTGGACAATTCATTGAAAAGTTTAAGTCGAGGAGTTCGATATGGAAAAGCGAGAAGATTTATTACATTAGTGGTTGGATTAAGTTCTGTAAGGATAACGACATTGACAAGAATGATCAGTGCATAATGGAGTTTGTAACGACTGAAGATTATGAAAATCAGACACATGACTTATAACACTTAGGGCTTAAGGATAGCCCACAAATTTTTTTTTTAATTTTTTAAAAGGTTCAGCCCAAGTGATAACAGCCAACAGCCCATCTAAATGTTGTTTACATTTGCCATTATATCTCATATTTATCTCATACTGGCTTCATTCATAAGGAAGCAAACGTCATAATAGAGAGAAGCAAGCAAAAGTCACTTTTGAAGCTTGATTCTGCAACTTCTTGCCCTTTTGATCTGAGCTGTATTAAGGTAACCTAGGCCCTGAAACTCTCTGAGCTGTAGTGAGGTAACACAGGTCTTAAACATCATTAGCAATCATCTTATAATTCGTTTCCATGATCATATTTTCCAAAACAAAACTGGTTGCGCAGTTGCTGTATAATTCCGTTTTGACCCATCTCTACTGCTCCGATGGTTCCAAAACTTGTCTCTATTGAAAGCTAACTTTCTCAGCTTTTCATAGCCACTGGAATCACATAATTCCAATAAATCTGCGAATTGTTATGATTTTTCGAAATTGCTGCTGCGAAACAGTATTTTCTGCAAATTCTTGAAGAAATTTCGAATCTATCCTAGTTTCTACTTTTAATGATGCTGTGACAGTATCACAGATCTGTTGTTATGTTCGTTAAGTATTTTCAGGGCAGTTTTCGATGTCGGGACATTTGTTTTAACTATGGTTTTAAAAGATGTCGCGTAATGTCGATCTTTTTGTGTTTTGTTGAACTTGTTATTGTCTTATTAGGCGAACGAACATCGACCGAGGACACCAGGACAACTTCACGTTTTGGAGAAAGCTAGAACTTCACGTTGTGAGTTGATAATACGGGTACACATTCCCTTCATGGGACGTGTGAACCTCGCGATGTGTTGTTTTATTTGTCTTTACATGAAATTATATTATGTTGGCTGGTTGATTTGATAGTGAGCCATGCCGGCTATAGGATGGTTAATGGGTTACTGTTGATGTGCATATGGGCGTATATGTGGTTTCGTATATTTGTTTGAGGATTGCACAGGGGATTATGTGTCGTGATGACGTGTCATTATTCCATGCTATTGAGTTGACTGGTGTGTTCGTGATTGTGATATGGATTTATTCGTTGATGTTGCATACATTCGGTACCGAGTTATAAGTAGCCCGAATGGCCACGTTCGGGTGAGTGAGAGTGGCATATCGAGTAAGTAGCCCGTGGCTTGGCAAACCCGGGTGAGTGAGGCCCAACGCGTTCACCTGTCCCTTTGCCACGTATTGATTATCATTGGAGGGTGATCGTTGGGAAGGTAACAAAGTCGATTGTGAGACTCGGCCAACGTCACCGGTGTGGAACATGCATTTCATACATATTTGATATGTTCTTTCACGGTTTAGTTGATACGGTTGCTCATGGCATTGTGTTTAGAGTACGGTGACGGACTTGTCTGACTCTCGACGGGGAGTTCAGTTCGAGGAGGATATGGCTACACACGCGTCGTTTATGTGATGACATGTACTTCCTTGATGTTCTTGATATGTTTTATGATTTATTTTTATTGTTGTATTTTCCTCGTACGTGCGGTGGATATTGATTACCTTGTGAATGTGAAATAGTCAATATATTTGATTTGTTATGGTATCATCGTTGAGAACACGCCTTCTATCCGGGGAAGGTGTGTCTGTATTATCTCCTCACTGGTTTGCTCACCCCATATATATATACTTCTTTCTATCCAGGTTGTTGATATCTCTTTTGTTTGGAGGTTTGCCATTCTCGATCATCATTTCCGCTGTTGTTTCTACCATTTTGGGTACAGTATCATCTTTTTATATTGGATCCATTGGCGGAGATATTTTGGAAGGAGGTTTTGTTGTACATTATTCCTTTGTTGACCGATGTATCGAGACACTTTTTATTGTAAAACCTCCTTTGATATCTATATATATTTTCCTTTATCGAGTATCGTTTCTTTCGTGCGATTTTATTTCGTAACTGTGAGTTGATACCGAACCTTGCGTTTATGGAGAAACGTGGCGGCTGTCGCGCCTTCGACGCGGGTCGGGGCGTGACAATGTCAATATCATCTAGGCCAATGAGCTCAAACTCTTGAACAATTAAATATCATGTGGGATTCTCGTTTATTTCAACTTTCTTTTTTCTTAGATTATGACAGCAATATTTTCAATATCATGCATAGTTGCAGATGTTTATTGTGTTTGGTCCGGTAGGGGGAAGAGAACAAATTATATTTTGATTGGAAAGTGCCATTTTGTCGTATACATGTATGAGATTACTCCTGCGTTGTCATCAATCGATAGAGTGATAAATCCGAGCATTTGATGTTTAGTTTGTCATTTTTATGCGCAGTTTAAATTTATTATTATGCTTGACCAATGTTGTGTGGAGTTTTTGTAACTTTACAAGATTTACTAGGCTTATGTTTTTCGAAAGACCTGTGTAAATTTTCTCTAATACATGCATATGGATTTTTTTTTCACTGAATCTAAATTTGGATTCATTTCATCTAAAGGCACATACTTTCCATGTTGAATGGTTTTATTTAATATGCATGATAGGACAGATTTAGTTCTGACATCAAATCTGCTGAGGCATTGTTCAAATGACAATAACATGAAGGAATAACCTCAATAAGAGTTGCTTCGTATTATAGAATGTCAAACTCCATCTAAAATTCTAGAATGTATCCTTGATAACAAAATCATTAATTAGCACACACACACACACAAAAAAATCATTGAATGAATTTAAAGCTATAAGTGTGCTACTGAAATCGATTTGTGGTGTTCGAATACCCTTTCGAGAACAGATTTATAAGAAAAAAAATAAAATAAAATACACCACCTGGTACACCATTTGTTATTTTTACATTCTGTAGAGGATTGATGGAGAGTGTTTGAAGTGATTTTGATATGTGCAGAGTACGTTGACGTTAGAGGTGGACTGATTGTGAGGAGAACAAATACTTTTTACTGATTCTTTTCTCTTTACACGCTCACTACTCACTCTCTCTATTACCCACTCTGCATATATATATTTTTGGACTACGTTGAAATTCTCCAACAAATTCCTCCCTTAATCTCAATGCCTTTTGATTATTCATCCCGAACATCCTCTTCAAATTATCAAACGTACAGCATCTTCATTTCTCCATTTTACGTGCTGCTCTCTAATAAAATGAAACCGAGCAATATGTTTGGTTCTCTCATGATGGACTGAATTTTTCACCAACTCGATCGCTCATTTGTTGTCTATTCGAATTTCGGTTGGCTCAACTTGCTGAAGATTCAACTCATGCAACAAGTTTCTTAGCCAGATTGCGTGACAAACATACCACGATGCTGCCACATATTTCGCTTCACATGTTGATAGAGTCACGATCGGTTGCTTCTTTTTTAACCACATGAATGTCGTACTTCCTAGGTAAAATACATAGCCGCCCGTGCTTCTTCAATCATCGATATCTCCACACCAATCACTGTCTGAATATCCAACCAGTTTGTTGTCACTCATTTTTTAGTACAATAGTCCGAGTGATTGCGTTCCTCGGATGTATCGAATGATATAAAATATATAAAGGCAAAGAAGGATTTGTGAGGCACAACTAATCAAAAATGGAGACAACATGCCTTACTTAGAGATAAAGAATTTGAATCATTTTTCATCCAATGCCTTAGTGAATGAGTCGGCAACCTGTAACTCAATGCAAATAAAATACATGTCAATTGTGCCTTTTTCAACATGATCCTTAACGAAGTAATATCTAATATCTATGTGTTTAGTACGTGAATGGTGAGTAAGATTACATATAATGGCAATAACACTTTTTGAATCACTATAAATGGGTATATTATTGAAATCAAACCCATAGTCGCGAAGTTGTGTCCGCATCCAAAGAACTTGTGAGCAACAACTAACATTGGCGACATATTTTGCTTCTGCTGTAGAGGTTGACACATAGTTTTGCTTCTTCGATGACCAGCAGACCAATTTATCGCCTAAAAGTTGTGTGCTACCAGAAGTGCTTTTCCTGTCCAACATGCACACTGCATGATCAGCGTCAGTATAACCAATTAAATTCAACCCTGAATTCTTAGGATACCAGAGACCGAGGTTAGGTGTCCTTTTGAGATAGCGTAAGATGCGCTTAACGAAAAGCATGTGTGATTCATTCGGAGTAGATTGAAAGTGAGCACACAAGCAGGTGAAGAACATGATGTCTGGTTTGCTTGATGTTAAGTACAGTAGAGATCCGATAATTCCTCTATAAGTCGTCACAATAACTGGTTTCCCTGAAGGATCAGGATCGAGCTTACAGGTTGTTGGCATTTGAGTGGGCATCGGAGAGCTCTTATCCATGTTGTATTTCTTCAGAATGTCATGGATGTACTTAGAGTGACACATGAAAATTCCATCTGGTAACTGTTTGACTTGAAATCAAAGGAAAAAAGCTCATTTCTCCTATCATGCTCATTTTGAATTTGGTCTTCAGCAAGTTACCAAACTTCTTACAAAGTCTTGCATCAGTCGATTGAAATCGTCTACATAAATCTGAATTAACAGAATTTCTGCTCCATGTCATTTGATGAGAAGGATTGTGTCGATTGTACCTTTAGTGAATCCCGTCTTAACTAAAACTTCTGACAAGACATCATACAAAGCTCTAGATGTTTGTTTTAGTCCGTAAAGACCTTTGTCGAGACGATAGACATGATCAGGATTTGTTTCACTAATAAATCCATCAAGTTTGGGCAAAATACACTTCTTCTTTCAAGATACCATTGAGAAATGCTGTTCTGATATCCATTTGAAATACGTTGAAGTTTTTATGAGCCGCATAAGCAAGGAATAGATGTATTGCCTCTATTCGAGCAACAGGGGAGGAAGCTTCATTTGATTCCCCATGATGAAGCGATATACGAAGGCCTTTAAATTGTTCTAAGAGAGAAAGATAATCTGATTGGATTGAAGCAAGTGAGATCGAAGATTTCCTGCTTAAAGCATCAGCTACAACATTCGCCTTGCCTGGATGATAGTCAATGATTAAGTCGTAATCACTAATCAACTCCATCCATCGTCTTTTTTGAAGGTTGAGCTCTTTTTGAGTGGTGATGTACTTCAAGCTTTTGTGATCCGTAAAGATTCGGCATGTTGCACCATAAAGGTAATGCCTCCAAATTTTTAATGCAAAGACAATGGCGGCCAACTCCAAGTCATGTGTCGAGGCATACGCAATGACTTTTCCTTCTTGCATGAGAACGCATCCCAAGCCTTGTCTTGACGCATCACTATAGATGGTGAATTCCCTAGTCTTTGGATCCGGCAAGGTAAGAATAGGGGCCGAAGTGAGTCGCCTTTTTAATTCTTGAAATGCTTTCTCGCATTTATCATTCCATTCGAATTTAGCACCCTTTCGAGTCAGTTTAGTCAAGGATGAAGCTAACAACGAAAAATCCTTGACGAATCTTTGATAGTAATCAGCTAATCCAAGGAAGCTTCATATTTCAGTCACGTTCTTCGGACGATCCCAATCCAATATAGCTTGAATTTTCGCTGGATCTACAAAAATTCCTTCCTTGGATATTTGATGGCCGAGAAAGCTTATTTCACAAAGCTAAAACTCACACTTCGATAGTTTAGCGTAAAGTCGATTTTCTCGAAGAATCTCCAATACAATTCTAAGATGACAGGCATGCTCATCGTCTGATTTAGAATATATAAGTATGTCATCGATAAAGACGATAACAAACTTATCCAAGTAAGGACGGAAAATTCGATTCATGAGATCCATAAAGGCTGCAGGAGCATTAGTGAGTCCAAAAGGCATAACACAGAACTCAAAATGACCATATCTGGTTCGAAAAGCAGATTTAGGGATATCAACTTCCCTAATCTTGAGCTGATGATAACCAGATCGTAAATCAATTTTTGAGAAAACAGTGGCTCCTTGCAATTGATCGAATAAGTCGTCAATCCTAGGAAGAGGATATTTGTTTTTGATCGTCACCTTGTTCAACTGACGATAGTCTATACAGAGACGAAGCGATCCATCCTTTTTCTTGACAAAAAGAACAGGAGCACCCCACGGAGATGTACTAGGTCGAATGAATCCCTTATCTAAGAGTTCACCCAGTTGCGTCTTGAGTTCTTTAAGTTCAGCTGGGGCCATTCGATAAGGAGGTATTGATATGGGAGTAGTCTCGGAAAGTGTATCGATGACAAAATCAACTTCACGAGCAGGTGGTTGTCCCGGTAGATCATCAGGAAACACCTCAGAGAATTCTTTCACAACGGGAATGTCGTCTATCTTAGTCGCAGAATGAGATGTGTCAATGATCGAAGCTAAGAATGTTTCACACCCTTTATGCATTAATTTGTAAGCCGAGAACATAGAAATGATAGCGAGTGATATGGATTGGTGTTCACCTTCAAAACTCAATTCTGGAAATCCAGGCTTGCGGAAAGTAACAACTTTGGCTCGACAATCAAGAACTGCATGATGATAAGACAACCAATCCATGTCAAGAATGACATCTAGATCGGTCAATGGTAAAGGTATCAAGTCGGCTTCCAGAGTAGAATTTTTAATCAAGATGGGACAGCCTTTGAACACCAAGTCACGTGTGATATGTTCCCCAAGAGGGGTATGAACAACAACCTCCGGTAATAAAGAAGAAGCATGATAAGGTAGACTTGTCGTAAGACTGTCCCGGATATAAGATCAATCAGAACCTGGGTCAACGATCACATAGATCGGACGGTCTCCAATAAAGACTTGGCCTATAGAAGCAACGAGATATCGTGGCCAAGATGATTTTAGAGAAGAAGAAAAAAACTAATAAGAATGATATCGAACTCACGGGGATGTTAGCGTCGCTAAGGAAAGAGTAAAATTAAGCAAATGAAAAATGTAGATTATTTTTTCCAATGTTGACGTTGGTACCTGTCACAACTTTCGGATCCGAGCAAGCTTCTTCTTGAGTCATACGAAACACCCGAGTCTAGTTCCTTTCGTACGTAGATGGTCGGCTATTTTGGCTACCTATGTTACCTCGAGCTCCTGGTCGACTACCCTCGGATGTAGAGTATGGTGGGGGATGAAACGCTTTGCCACGAGAATGAATAAAATTCTGTCCACTAGCACCGACAAGTTGAGGACAAGCAGATCTGATATGTCCCGATTGTCGACATTGAAAGCACACTTGTGGGGCTTTGCAAGGACTGTTATGGCAGCGTAAACAATTCCGACACCTATTACCCCCACTAACGGATCCCGACACAATGCTCCCACCTCTCTTTGGCTACTCACGAGGATGAGAGGAATCAAATGGCATCGGCATAGGAATATTAAGTGAAGATCCCGTACTTCGACTCATCTTCGACAAATTTCGCGATAGTGCTTCGCCTTCCCTCTTCCTTTGAGATCGTTCAGCTAGCTTCTGCCGCGCCTGATTTAAGCCTTCCACTCTCAATGCATCTTCCACGAGTTCATCTAGGCTCTCGTATTTATCTCCCGACTTCAAGCGATCGCGAATATTTATATTGAGACCATCTTCAAACCTTTTGCACAAATCCCTCATCGTATAGGATTCTGGAGCAAATTCGTGCAAGTCCAAGAATCTGCTCTCGTACTCGACGACTGTCATGTTGCCCTGATAAACGCTGAAGAATTCTTTCCTTTTCTGATCCCGGCTATACTGAGAAAAGTAGCGATCCTTGAACTTCTCTACAAAGATGGGCCAAGTAATAGCCTTAGAAGACGTCTCCTTCAAATTCTGCCACCATCGACGTGCATCTTTGCCCAAGAGTTTTGTTGCAATCACCACACAATGACACTCGTCGATCATTAAAGTATCGAACGTCTCTATGATTTCCTTAAGCCAAGCACCGGCTTCTGTAGCATCTCGCACACCTTCGAATGTCGGAGTTCCCATATCAGCGACAGCTTTCACCAAATCAGGAATATAACGCACGCTCCTAGGATTAGAACCTCCAGATGTCGTATCTGGATTAGAAACCGATACACTAGATGAAGGTAGAGTTGGCTAGCTGCGAGGAGGAACATCACGAGCTACCGATCGATTAACAAACGGCATATCAAGACTATGGGGTAAATTAGAAGAGACCCATCGTAGGTGGTGGAACACCATGTATACGAACATAATCGTAATACACTTGATATTGCTCTGGTGTCATCATTTGTTCAGCTCGTCCTTGAGTTTGTGGTTGCTCGTTAGGAGTCGTAGGAACACGAATATTGCGACCTCGAGGTTTACGAGTAACAAGAGAAGAAAGAGGACTAGGAGGACCACGAGATGGACGTCCCCTGCCTCGACCTTGGGTACGAACTGGAGGTGCCATAATAACTATCAATAGAAAAGATCGAGGTTAATATTAAAAGTATAATACTTCATCAAAGACAAAAAAAATACCGAAGAAAATGGATCCATTGGCAACATCGAAGAAAGAAAGAAAAGGAATACAACAAGGCTCTGATACCACCCGAAACTGTCACGCCCCGACCCCCGTAGAAGGCGCGACAGCTGCCGCGTTTCTCAATAAACGCAAGGTTCGGTATCAACTCACAGTTACGAAATCAAATCGCACGAAAGAAACGATACTCGATAAAGGAAAATATATATAGATATCAAATGAGGTTTTACAATAAAAAGTGTCTCGATACATCGGTCAACAAAGGAATAATGTACAACAAAACCTCCTTCAAAATATCTCCGCCAATGGATCCAATATAAAAAGATGATACCTCACCCAAAATGGTAGAAACAGAAGCGGAAATGATGATCGAGAATGGCAAACCTCCAAACAAAAGAGATATCAACAACCTGGATAGAAAGAAGTATATATATATGGGGTGAGCAAACCACTAGCTCAGTGAGGAGATAATACAGACACACCTTCCCCGGATAGAAGGCGTGTTCTCAACGATGATACCATAACAAATCAAATATATTGACTATTTCACATTCACAAGGTAATCAATATCCACCGCACGTACGAGGAAAATACAACAATAAAAATAAATCATAAAACATATCAAGAACATCAAGGAAGTACATGTCATCACATAAACGACGCGTGTGTAGCCATATCCTCCTCGAACTGAACTCCCCGTCGAGAGTCAGACAAGTCCGTCACCGTACTCTAAACACAATGCCATGAGCAACCGTATCAACTAAACCGTGAAAGAACATATCAAATATGTATGAAATGCATGTCCCACACCGGTGACGTTGGCCGAGTCTCACAATCGACTTTGTTACCTTCCCAACGATCACCCTCCAATGATAATCAATACGTGGCAAAGGGACAGGTGAACGCGTTGGGCCTCACTCACCCGGGTTTGCCAAGCCACGGGTTACTTACTCGATATGCCACTCTCACTCACCCGAACGTGGCCATTCGGGCTACTTATAACTCGGTACCGAATGTATGCAACATCAACGAATAAATCCATATCATAATCACGAACACACCAGTCAACTCAATAGCATGGAATAATGACACATCATCACGACACATAATCCCCTGTGCAATCCTCAAACAAATATACGAAACCACATATACGCCCATATGCACATCAACAGTAACTCATTAACCATCCTATAGCCGGCAAGGCTCACTATCAAATCAACCAGCCAACATAATATAATTTCATGTAAAGACAAATAAAACAACACATCGCGATGTTCACACGTCCCATGAAGGGAATGTGTACCCGTATTATCAACTCACAACGTGAAGTTCTAGCTTTCTCCAAAACGTGAAGTTGTCCTGGTGTCCTCGGTCGATGTTCGTTCGCCTAATAAGACAATAACAAGTTCAACAAAACACAAAAAGATCGACATTACGCGACGTCTTTTAAAACCATAGTTAAAACAAATGTCCCGACATCGAAAACTGCCCTGAAAATACTTAACGAACATAACAACAGATCTGTGATACTGTCACGGCATCATTAAAAGTAGAAACTAGGATAGATTCGAAATTTCTTCAAGAATTTGCAGAAAATACTGTTTCGCAGCAGCAATTTCGAAAAATCATAACAATTCGCAGATTTATTGGAATTATGTGATTCCAGTGGCTATGAAAAGCTGAGAAAGTTAGCTTTCAATAGAGACAAGTTTTGGAACCATCGGAATTATACAGCAACTGCGCAACCAGTTTTGTTTTGGAAAATATGATCATGGAAACGAATTATAAGATGATTGCTAATGATGTTTAAGACCTGTGTTACCTCACTACAGCTCAGAGAGTTTCAGGGCCTAGGTTACCTTAATACAGCTCAGATCAAAAGGGCAAGAAGTTGCAGAATCAAGCTTCAAAAGTGACTTTTGCTTGCTTCTCTCTATTATGACGTTTGTTTCCTTATGAATGAAGCAAGTATGAGATAAATATGAGATATAATGGCAAATGTAAACACCATTTAGATGGGCTGTTGGCTGTTATCACTTGGGCTGAACCTTTTAAAAAATTAAAAAAAAAATTTGTGGGCTATCCTTAAGCCCTAAGTGTTATAAGTCGTGTCTGATTTTCATAATCTTCAGTCGTTACAAACTCCATTATGCACTGATCATTCTTGTCAATGTCGTTATCCTTACAGAACTTAATCCAACTACTAATGTAATAAATCTTCTCGCTTTTCCATATCGAACTCCTCGACTTAAACTTTTCAATGAATTGTCCAACGAAAAGCTCCATTGAAACAGACAATTTCATTGCTTGTTGATGTGAAACGCAAAGTTGGTCGTTTTATATATTCTGTTTCTCTGCGGCATTATATTGCGCATATGTGCAAATGAGATGCACCAATTTGATAATGCGCTATAACCACATCAAAGACGAGAGTACCTCCCAAACAACTAACTATAGTACTTACTTCTTTAGCCTAATTGAACGTTGGATGCACATAGGAAGAATTTATCTCTCGTATATTTTATACTATTTTGTACGACTTGTTTATGAGATATTCAAACTGTCGGAAAATCATACAGAATTAATAATTAATGAAAACACATAAAACATGAATAGTTATGTCCTTTAGAAAGTTTATAGGTTGTCACTATTGGCAATCTTGGCTCAAATAGATGACCTTGGAGTAATAAGGAAGAATTCCACAAATTATGTAGAGATAAGAGGGATAAGGTCAATCCCACAAATTATGGCGATATAAGGGGGATTATGTCAATCAAAGATTTAGTCAAAGGAATACGGATGGTGTAAAGGATCCTAAAGAGTACCATATTCTCTTACACATGGCACTCTATTTGATAGAGGAAACTATATCTTTTCATTTAATGCTCATTATAGTGATTGATTTTGATTGATTCTGTCACCATGTACTCTATATATAAGACTATGAGTTGTAATAGTTTTCAAGCAGACATTCAATAAAATATTCATTACTTTCTCGATTCTAGCTTTCTTCGTGGTATCAGAGCCTCTCCACCATGGCTTCGCTATCCTTAAATGTTGGTAACTTCGTTACTCTAAAACTCACTCCAACCAACTATCCATTGTGGATAGTACAAGTATTAGGTTTGGCTGAAAGTCAAGACCTAGTTCATCATCTCGAGAAAGACAACCTCATCCCACCAAAATTTGCTACACAAAATTCACAAGCCTCAAGTTCAGAAATACCATCCAAAAACACAGAAACTACATCAACACCAACAAAAGAATTCATTGCATGGCAAAAGTCAGATCGTCTCCTTTGTGGTTGGATTATTGGAACTCTATTCGATGAGGCGCTTGAACTTGTCATAGGACTGGACACATGAATTGCAGTCTGGACTGCACTCAAAGAAGCTTACGCACAAGACTCTCAAGAGCGAGAATTCACACTACGACAACAATTAACATATTTGCGCAAAGATGAAAGCAAAACTGCTGTAGATCACATCAGGATCTTCAAAGGATTATGTGACAACCTTGCTGCCATCGGAAAACCAATCTCGGATCAGGAAAAACTGTTTTGTCTTCTCACAAGCATTGGACCTCAATATTAAACTTTCACAACAACAATATTGAAACCTCCAAGACCGACGTATTCTGAAGTTGTTTCACAATTGCAAAGCCTAGATCAATGCCGAAGGTGGTTCTCAAATCAACAAGATGTTTCGCTCTCTTCGCTCACTCCGCATTTAGTATTCTATGGACATTAACAGACGCCAAATTTCAAACCTAAAAGTCAAAATAATCAGTTCACTTCTACAGGTCGTGGTTTTCAAGCACAACAATATTGTGGCCGACCACAAGGCTATTCCAATACACAACGCAAACCACCTCCAGCTGGACAACGCCGAATGACTACTACAGAAAGATAATTATATCGTGATGCAATATGTCAGTATCGCGACAAGCCGGGTCATGTTGCAAAAATCTGCCGGTGGTTACCAAAGAAGGAAAATCAGAATAAGGAAATCCCACAGGCACTTGCAGTGCTCATGCTCGACAACTCCGTAATTGACACAGAATGAACATTAGATACTTGAGCTTCTAATCATATAACCGGACAACCATGTATGTTAAATAATGTTCATAAATATAATGGTTATGACTTCGTCATTGGTGATGGATACTCGTTACCCATAACATGTATTGGTAATTCTTTAATTAAGCAAAAAGATAAAACTTTACCTCTTGATAATGTTCTTTGTGGTCCGGATCTTAAGAAAAAATTGCTTTCTATTAGTAAACTTACATCTGAGTTTCCTGTTAATTGTGAATTCTCTAACACTAATTTTTGGATAAAGTCGCGGAGCACAGATCACCCTCTCATAACAGGGAAACACAAGGGTAATTTGTATGTCCTGTCTAATGAGCCAGAAGCATACTGTTCATATTGATTCAAATCTGGCACAATCAGACATCTGTCATCAACGTTGGGTCATCCGCAATCATCTGCAGTTCATTTATTAAAGAATAACGGTCATATTGAAGTCATAGGGTCTTCAAAAACATATCATTTGTGCGATAGTTGTCAACTAGGAAAATTAAACAAACTTCCATTTAGTTCTTCTTAGCATTCTAGTTCTGATATTTTTGATAAAATACATTGTGATCTTTGGGGTTCCGCTCCTGTTTTATCTATTGGAAAATTTCGTTATTATGCATGTCTAGTTGATGATTTGTCAAAGTACACTTGGTTTATTCCTTTAATAAATAAAGCCGGTTTTTTTACTGCTTATTTAATTTTTGAAAAATATGTCGAGCGATAATTTAATAAAGAAATTAAGGTTTTCCACTCAGATGGCGGGGGTGAATTTGTTAATTCTCGGTTATCATCTCATTTCCTTACTATAGGAATTGTTCATCATATCTCATGTCCTTATACACCAGAGCAAACAGGTATGGTTGAACGACGACACCATATCATACGAGAACTAGGCATGACGATGCTAGTTCGTAGTCATGTTCCATTATTTTTATGGGTAGAAGCATTTTCAGCTGCTGTTTTTCTTATCAATCGTCTACCTTCGTAACACCGTATTTCAGGTTGCATGGATCTCATCCCGATTATAGCTCGCTTCGAGTTTTCGGGTCCAAATGTTTTCCATATACATGGGACACAAAATACAAAGTTTGATCCTAAATTTGTTTTGTGTGTTTTTGTAGGATACAACGAGAAACATAAAGGATATAAGTGTTATCATCCCTCTAGCCGCAAGTTTATTATTTCTCGATATGTTGTTTTTGATAACCCAAAAAAATCAAATAAGTTCGCTAATCTCGGAATTTAAACTGCTCATATTACGAGATAATTGCCGTTGTATCACGAAAAACGATTGTCGTATTCCGCAAACGCCGTGGGCTGAGCAATATCATTTTTTAAGAACATAGATGCCAGCGTTAGACTCGACAATAAAATTAATTTTGCATACCGCTTATAACTTCGATATCTTATATTATTTTATATATAAATATATAATCATATGTACGGGAAAATTATACCCAACAATCTTAAAAATATAAATGGTAGTTCAACATCGACCTCCTTTTCGATGTGCTATAGGAAGATTTCACTCATCGATTTGTGGATCAGAAAAAACACATGGAGATAGTGGCATACCAGTTTATGGCCTTGGTATATCCATGGTTGTGCAGAGCTTGGGGAGCTTTTTCTTTGTCCTGATATTTTATTTAATATACGTCTGCAGTCTTTTTGGCGACGTTTCTATCCTTATCACTAACTGAATATAATTTTATTTAATATACGTCCTGTTCTTGGTATATCTGAATAGTTGTAAGACTCAACTCTGCTGGAACGGGATAGTAGCCTCTATGGGTTAGTCGGCTTTTCTGGCTCGGCCTCATCTTTAAGTTTCTTTGGTTCCAGCACCGGCTCTAGTGTCTTCCCACATCTGAACTGAATGTCTTTTGCGTATTCTCTTGGGTTCGTCTCTATGTTCCTCGGAAGTGTGTTTTTGTATGTTCAGACACCGTACATGCTATCTGTCCTACTGCAGTCACTAGGTTTTGCACAATACCCTCCGGATTCTGGAATCGCTCTTTAGTCCAACGGCTCAGGTCGGCATGTAATGTCGTCAGTTACTCGATCACTTCATCCCTGCTGACTTTCTTCACTTGAGGTGGATCAACATCATGTCCGATATGTCTCTGAAATGGTTGTAGCTCCTTCTGGTTCAAAAATACGGATGGCTCCTCGTGGTGTGAGTTCCCAAAGGACAAGTTCAGATGATTCTTCCGGTTGGATTGTACGTGTTTGATTACGCGTTCCGCGATTTGTCTTGAAGGTGGTGAACGACTTGCAAGTCCTAAACATGCATCTCGTTTTGCCTCCATATCGCCTCAATATGTGCTGCCAACACATTAAAAATCTCAAATACTCCAGACATACATCGATCCAAATCTTGCTTTGCATATCTAGCGGGGTATCTTGCAATCCGCTCAATAGCTTGGAGTGCATCTTCATCGTCCAACTCCATTAAGTCCGCAGGCATCCTCCGTCGACAATCTGCTTGTTCTGTTTGTTGAGACACAAGAAGAACGACGGCATGTACACAATCAGTGGTTTGTTGTGATTTGGGCACTGTCTCAATAGGCTTTTATATATGTTCCATGCGTCGCTCACTGATTCACCATATATTTCCTTGAAATTCATGATCTTGCTAGTGCTTGAATGTGGGTTACTTGATAAAAGAAACAATCAACCCGTTGCTCCCAGCTGGTGATAGATCCGTGTGGAAGAGATGACAATCATTCTGATGCTTTGCCTATCACTGAAAACGAAAAAAATTGCTAATCATAACACCTCTTTAGTAACACCGGGATACTTGATCGTTCTGCAAATTAGAATAAATTTAACGAAGTACACTTTTGCATCCTTGTTTTGTTAGCCCGTGGAACTGTACTGCATTTTCACCATATGTACAGTTGCAGACTTGATCTCAAACTGATTTTTTGGTCCATCTGGGATCACGATCGCGTCATTAATGTCGAGCTGGATCGGGAGTTCTTGGCTCATTAAGCTAAGTCGTCACTGTGCGTCCTCGTGGTTGTTCTAATTTAGTTCCATCTGCTGTTTACGAGCTTGGTTATTGCTTCGACACACCACTTATTCTCAGGGTCAAACAAGAGAGGTCCTGTGTTTGAGTTGCGTGTATACACTAATTGAAAAAAAAAAGATAAATCAAAGTGAACGACACACGGATATTAAAACATATAATATACTTGTAAAACATATAATACACTAATTGAACGACACACGATGATGATCTATCGATTTGTTACTCCATCCACCGTGGCAGCGAACTTGGATAGTGTGTCTGCCCTTGTATTTTCTGAACGAGGTATTTGATGGATCGTAAGTTCTTCGAACTTATCCTTTAACCTGTCTGCTAGGATTTTGTATAGAAGCATTATCTCTCCTTTTGTTCCGTACGTTCCTTCGATATGTTTTGCGACAAGTTGTGAATTTGTGAATACTGCCAATCTTCGAACTTTTGATCCCTGTGCCATTTGCAGTCCAGCAATCATAGCTTCATATTCGGCCTCGTTGTTTGTCGCAAAAAAGTCGAATTTCAATGCGTACTCTATTTCTTTGCCATTGGGTCCTTGGAACCATATGCCGGCACCAACTTTTTTAGATTGACCACCACCATTGATGTGCAAAGTCCATCGTCCTTCTAGGGTCTCCTTGACAACGTTCACCTCTTGGACGTCAACTTCTAGGATGAAATCTCCTAGTAACTAAGCTTTGGTAGCATTGAAAAGGCATAATTCTATTGTAAATTCGCTCATCTCTATGGCCCATTTCACCATCCGGTCGGAGATTTCTGGCTTCGAGAGTATTTGCTTCAAAGGATGATTTGTCAGAACAATTATCTTATGTGACACGAAGTATGGTCCTAATTTTCTTGCCGCAGTCATGAGAGCTAAAGCCAATTTCTCTGCTTTGTAATTCTTCTCCGCTGCTTGGAATGTTTTGTTGATGTAGTAGACCGGAAGATGTCTAGATTCGATTTGTCTAGCCAAAACCGCACTTACTGAATTGTTTGAGCAAGCTAGGTATATGAATAGAGGTTCTCCTTCAACGAATTTTACCAGCATTGGCAGATGAGTCAAGTATTGTTTCAGCTTTAGATAGGACTCCTCGCATTCTGTGATCCGTTCAATCCTTTTGGAGGATTTTAAAGAATGGTAGGCCGCAGTTGGCGGAGCGAGTGATGAATCGGCTTAGAGAGGCTATTCACTCCGTCAATTGTTGTGCTTCGACGGGGACTTCATTTCTAATATCGCCTTGATTTTTTCCGGGTTAGATTCAACTCGTTTTTCGGAAGGTGCATTTGGTGGGGTTTAGTTTCATCCCGTACTTGATCATAATCTCAAAAGCTTCCTATTTATCTGACACATCGACTTCATTCTAAGTAGGGTTGATGGAGATAAGCTCGAGTTCCACTGGATGAGGTTTAACAACGGTTTGTGTTTGTTTGTCTATGTGGTATGGTATGGGGTGGTGCAATAGTATACATAATACATAGTCTGATAGGAGGGTTACAGTGGGTGTCAAAACCACGTGATATTTACCGTATGTTCGTGGGTCATTTATGATACATGATTGTGATATAGAAAAGACAATGTTTTTATTTATGAAATGTACTTTGTAAATATTTAAAGAATTCCACACATATATTTATTATTATTAATTAATTTTTATTGAGATGAAAGAGAAAAAATAAAAGTGAGGAACACACAAAAAGAAGTTTAATTAATAAATGACGATTGCATATCCTACAAACATATTATAATATAATTACATTTTGTTATCTATATAAAGAGTCACATGAATGAAAATTAAAATTATGCAATAAACATGAGTGTCATTATATAAAGCATACCTTAGTACAATAAAAAAAAAAACAAGATAGTTGATAGTAAAAGTTTTCAATCCTCATATGTTTAACAGTACAAACTCAAATCGAGTCAAAATTTTTACGCACATGCGACAATAAATCTCTTGGATTTTGCATTTTGCGTGTAGATGTGGCTTTAAAATTATTATTATAAAACTACTTTACGGATTCAACAATATTATTATTTATGAAATATATACCTATATTTTTTATTGGTCAATTTATGTTGGCATTTTTATTGCGAACTTTTAGAAAAATGTCAAAATTAATGTAATATGAAAGAAATTAATTAATACAAAAAATAAATACAACATATATAATTTTTTTATTTCTCAGAAATAGATCAAAGAAATGATATTTGTAAACAACATTATTTGGTCATCACACACACCCGCGCGCATGCACGCACGCGCACACACACACGCACGCGCATATTTAACTTGGTTTTGTCAAGCCCTTTGGCTTCTGGTAAACAATCAGCACTCCTCCGCGAGTTGGGATTCTAAATTTCTTCGGTTCATCTGGATTTTTCTTTTCACCAGATTTCTGAATAGCCACATCTGCTTCATCTTGAACTGGGCTGATGGGCGGAGCCTCAGGTTCCTTTGATAGTTCCTCGTTCGAGGCCATTAGATTTGGATTGTAGTATATATTAGAAGGTCGTGCGTTTGTTTGTCTCAATGTGTTTGTATGGGTATATATATTGTGATTAAAAGGGTTACAATGGGAGTAAAACAATTTGAATATTTCCCGTGTGATTGTGGGTTATTAATGATATATGACATGAATATGAAAAAGAAAATTTTGTTATTTATGAAATATACCTTGAAGATATCGAAAAAGATTTCTTCTTAATTTCTTTAATTGTAAGAAAAATGATATAAAAGGGAAAATAATAAGTCAAGAACAACACTGAAACAGAAAAAAAGTTTAATAATAAATGACGATTGCGTATCAAATCGTACATGTTACAATATAATTAAATGTTATTAAATAATATCCATATAAGCAGTCAGAAATCTGACCATGCACAATAACATCAATATCAACAATTTCTATATAATATAGTTATTAAGGGTATGTTTGGAACGAAGAAAATAGTAGGAAAAAGAAAATGGGAAAGAAAATAACTTTCATAAGTTTTTTTTTTATTTTCCTCACCATTTGGTGGAGAAATTAGTTTTCCTTAGTTTTAAGTGTAAACTTTGATTAGATTTGCTTTTCTTTTCTTTTCCTTCTCAATTTCTTCAATCCACCAAACATAAAAGATAATTTTCCTTTTCCATTTCATTTTCCTTTTCCATTTCATTTTCCTTTCCCTACTAATTTTCACAAACCAAAAACACCCTAAGGGAAAAAATTAACATATTGCAGTTTTAAAAGTTGAAAGAAATTCGACTAGATTTTTCCATTGAATAGTGTCAAATTAACTACACCAAATTTATTAATTAATTGTACTTATGAAGAATATTTTTTAATAGTAGTGGTGAGCAACAATGTGATACTGTACAATTGCATTTATGCCTCCAAATTGTCCATGTTTGACGTTGCGCAAAGTTCTGCGATATTAGAAATGTACATATATAATGATATAACACAACTTGACAATGCAAAAATACGCATAACTAGTATTACGTATGAAATTTAAGATGAAGTAGATGTGGATTTTCAGAACTCTTGTGAAAAGAAGAATCCAGATGAACTTAAGAAATTCATAAAACCAACTCGCGGAGCAGTGATGATTGTTTACCACAAGCTAAACTAACTCTGCAATTTTACAATTTAAAACAGAGTTTTCAAGAAATTAATATTATTTAATGGATGAAAATGAAAGGTATCATCCATGCATATTGATATGTTTGTTCCATAAAAAAGTTTTTTGATTCTTAATTAAGAGTTATTGTTTCGGATTCATCCGATCTTACCTTTTTTGAACGGAGTAAAATAAATATGAAGATATTTCCCAACGGAAATATATTTTATTTTCTGATATTTTTTGAATTATTACATTTCTGTTAAATACTTCAATTATTCAAATTAAGAAGTTACAATTGGTCAGATCATATGAAAGAGATAAATTTATTCCTAGTCTACTTCTGATAGTCTACTTCGAATTTAGATGGGCTGGAGACTACTTTCTCATTCATTACTTGCAAAATAAGTTTACCATTACCGATTTTTATGTTTGCTTTTGCGGTGTTTAGGAATGGACGTCCAGCTATCAAATGAAGATCTTTCCTCTTCCATATCCAAGGCTATGAAACCAGCTGGAAAGTAATCCTCAGCGGCCTTAACCAATTACGTCTTCTATGATACCTCTTGGATAGATAATAGATCTATCAGCCAATTGAAGACTCGTCTAATTAGGCTTCGGCTCGCCATGTCCCAATTTTTTTAAAAGTGAAAAGGACACCAAGTTAATGCTATAACACATTGGAGAATGAAAGGAAGCCAATAAATATGGGAATATAGAACACCCCTGATAGCTTCAGTGGCATTTTCTTCTGTATCACTGCTGAACATTCCTCGTACGAGCTATCGTCCCTGTTCTTCCAGTTTGTTCCTCTTCGATAATAGCTTCTTCAAATATTTTGCGTACAAAAAATAAAATAAAACGTTCAAAATATTTATCTAGTTTCCATTTTTGTAACGTTGCTGGAAAGGTGGTCATATCTGAATAGTTGTAAGACTCAACTCTGCTGGAACGGGATAGTAGCCTCTATGGGTTGGTCGGCTTTTCTGGCTCGGCCTCATCTTTAAGTTTCTTTGGTTCCAGCACCGGCTTTAGTGTCTTCCCACATCTGAACTGAATGTCTTTTGCGTATTCTCTTGGGTTCGTCTCTATGTTCCTCGGAAGTGTGTTTTTGTATGTTCAGACACCGTACGTGCTATCTGTCCTACTGCAGTCACTAGGTTTTGCACAATACCCTTCGAATTCCGGAATCGCTCTTTAGTCCAACGGCTCAGGTCGGCATGTAATGTCGGCAGTTACTCGATCACTTCATCCCAGCCGACTTTCTTCACTTGAGGTGGATCAACATCATGTCCGATATGTCTCTTAAATGGTTGTAGCTCCTTCTGGTTCTGAAATCCGGATGGCTCCTCGTGGTGTGAGTTCCCAAAGGACAAGTTCGGATGATTCTTCCAGTTGGATTGTACGTGTTTGATTACGCGTTCCTCGATTTGTCTTGAAGGTGGTGAACGACTTGCAAGTCCTAAACATGCATCTCGTTTTGCCTCCATATCGCCTCAATATGTGCTGCCAACACATTAAAAATCTCATTTACTCCATACATACATCGATCCAAATCTTGCTTTGCATATCTAGCGGGGTATCTTGCAATCCGCTCAATAGCTTGGAGTGCATCTTCATCGTCCAACTCCATTAAGTCCGCAGGCATCCTTGTAAGTCCCTTTTCATCTAATATAATGCAAGGAACAAAGATAGCAACCTAGGATATGGTGAGATCGATTTTAGCTTAGGAGTGTTTTAGGTTGGCTTGTTCAAGAAGACACAATGCTTGCAAAAGGAACATCAATTGAAACTAGGGCTTGGTGGATCGTTATATACCACATTAGTTGGTATATTAAAGCCCATCAAGCCCAAAACCTAATTAGCCCAAACAACTAATACTTAATTAAGTAAATTACAAACCCAAATAACATCTAAACCAAAGAACTAAATATACCAAAGACGGAAGCATCTAAAATATAAAGAACACAATAAAATGATCATAACAATCTCCCCCTTTGTGTTCTTTTTAAATCTTCTGCTTGGATGCTCTGGCCTTGGGGTCCACCGTTTTGTACGTAGAGCTTCGAAGTCCAAGCTTGACTTCGTAGTTACGTAGCCACCTCCGAAAAGCCAGTCTTTCATCGATCTTCCCTCGAAGTAATCTGAACTTCATCTGGCTATCGAGGTCTTCTCCTTCCATCTCCTGGATAATCCTTGTCAACTTTCTTGAAATAATTTGGAGAGTCCCGTCGGAGAACTTTGGGATCTCCGAGGTCTTCATCAATCTCTTCTCACCTTTGTAGTTGACGTAGACTATCGAGGGGTCCTCACCTTCAAAGACGTTTCCTTCAGAGATGTTGGGGTCATCCGGGACTTCGAAATTAGGCTTTGTGAGGTTCACTTTCTTCATATTGCTTTCCAGTGCCATCCGAAGGTCGTGGGAAGCATTATAATTGATCTGGCGCAACATGAACCTTTTGAGTGTAACAAGGCCTATCTTCAATGCAGGGTCCTTTTTCAGCTGTCCTAGATACCTGTACGTCGAGAATATTCTCTCGACATCAGGGTGTCTAATGTAGATTAGGTCCGCTTCGCTGATGTCTTCAACCTTCCCGTCCTCCCTTTCAACTTTGTAAACTGGATAGGGAATTTGATTGAAGTACTCGACTCTGACTCCCGTCACCCTTTTGATCATTTTCTTCCTTGATTCGTCTTTTCGAAGGCGATCCAGATTGTCGCCGCGTCCTCTGAAACTCATCATCATTCGCAGACTTAGGACATAGAATCTTGCCCTTCGTCCCGTCAGATCAGTCATCCCACTCAGCTCCAGTTCGTCAGGCTTGGTGATACGCTCGGGTTTCCTCCATATTCGTTTCCGAAACTCTTCCTGGTAAGGTGCCACGATTTTGGCATTTTCCCACGGGAGCTCCGGAATCTTCGGGGTCTCTCTTGGCGGAGGGTTGTACATGTCGTACCATCGGTTGGCGTGCTCCAAGAGAACAGGAAGTTCGGGGATTTCTGCTTCGTAGTCCTCCCCTTCTTCCAGCTCCTTGTCTTCTATTCTGACAAGTTCAACCTCTGCATTCCTTAGGAGCTGTCGAGCGTTATCAAACATAGCCTTTGAGAACTGTTCTGTAACCGGTCTTTTGAGCCATCCTTCGTTCATAATGTACGCCTCCACTTCAGTGTGTGGTTGGAGGTAATCTTCGAGGTTGAATGGCTCTAAGTCCGGTTGTGTAGCAATGTAGGGCGAAAGAGGTGGGCTTCGGCTTTTTCTGGCTTCGTGGGTGGTGGAAGGAGGATTTAGGGTGGTGGTTCTTTGGACTGTATGTGTATGGATTTCCGAGGTCGACGTTGCTTCGCCAAGGAAGAGTGTCTGGTTCGGCCCTGGCGCCGCTTGTCTTCCTCGAGAACCTCTTCGTGTGGGTTGTTGGGTTTGTGTTGTAGGGCCTGCTGCTGATCTGCCCTGTCTTGGTGTGCTTCGTCGTACAGATGCTCCGGAGGAGGATAGGCGTTGACGCTTCTCCCCCTCAAGGCGATCCTGGTCGTCAGGATCGTCGTGCCGTCTTCGGATTGTTGAGGTGTCGTCTCGGCACGTCTCTGTTGACGGTATGTTTTGTTGCGCAATCAGCATCTTTCGGACCGTCACGAGCGCGGGGTGCTTCGGGTCCTCTCCTATGAGACGGGCAGTGAGGATGTCCCATAGGTTGAGCAGTGGCATGGTTTGGGGGTTCAGATGAGGAGGTGGGGGTAGTGGGGAACGTGACGGGGTTTCGTCGACGACAGGGGCTTTGCCTCTGTCCTGCGCAGCAGCCGTAATGAGTGACTGCATGCGCGGGACAGCCACTTGCTCGAGAAATTCGGCAAGTCTCCGTTCTAGGTATGTCGCCGTCACGTACGGGGAATCACCGCCGGAGCCACGAAGGCCTTCCGTTTGCACCCCCGAAGTGGTGGGGTGGCCAGTTTCGCGGGAAATCGATGGGACTTCGGGCGGCACTGGGCTTCCGACCTGTCCTTGCGGTTCCTCACGAAGAAGGACCGCTCCAGTCGTTAGGGCCACGTCACACAGACGGGCGAAGGTGGAGCTCTCACCGGGGCCACTTAGGCGTCCCGTTGGCACGCGTCCGATCGTGATGTTCGGACGGTGGCCCTTTGACGAAGACGATGTGAGGTCGTCGTCATCGGGACTTCCGTCCAATCCTAGAAGTGCCTCAATCATGGTCGCCTCTATGGACGTTGAGGCCTGTTCGGTGACAGGCGGAGGACGTGATGGTTGAGGGTCGGGGCTTTTTGAGACGACCGGTTGTTGGGAACCGGCCGAATGGCTAAGGCTCGTGGTATGCGCCGTTGGGTCGATGTCGGCGGCTTCTATCCTAAGGGGTGACCCGGCTTGTAGTGGAGTGGGGATTGGAGGAATGCGACGACGTCTATGGATAAGCGTGCTGTCATCGTCGTCGTCAGAGGAGTCGTCGCTCATTTGTTGGCGTTGAGGAGCGGGCGACAGCTGCCTCGTGGAGGGTGGTGGTGACGGTGGGCGGAGTATGGGCATCCCGTCTTCGCCGTCCGAGTCGGAGACGTCGCTCAACATTTGTCGTTGAAGAGCACGCGACGTCGGCGGGATCGACGATGTGCGGCTGACAGGAGATGGTGGTGGGATGGGTGTGATGAGTGGTGGTGAGGGCTGTCGAACGTGTATTTGTTGTTCGACAGGTGTTGGTGGTGTGGATGATTGGGTAATTGATGGAATGGCTGGTTGGTGAGTGTATGACTGAGGAATGGATGAGGAAGCTGCCTCCGGCCCGGTTCTAGGACCTTCATCGGCAGAGTGGGAGGCCCCGGGGTTAGGTTCGAGGGGGTTTTCTCGAACCATGGGGGCGTATACATTGTACTGGCGGCAGTATTCTTCTATCATGTGCTGCTCCGCCAGTGACAAGAGGGATGAAGGGATGGGCATCGGCCGCCGTGCGTATTTCTCATCGACCTTCCCCTTCTGAAGGTACTTGAGCTTTGGCGGGGTGACATATTCGCCGGCAGGCCGGGTTGGTATCTCAGGCAGTGATTGCATAAAGTGGTGGATCATTAGCCCGAACCACCTGGGATATGGAAGATACTGCGTCTTCTTGCCCTTCGTTCGCTGCATCATTTGGTCGTCAAGGTCCAACATGAAGAGCTTGGCATAATCGATGTTTTTGTTGAAGGCAATGCCGTGGAAGATCCGCAGTATTGTGATATTGCACCTGTCGTGCCCTGAGTGCTTTGGTGAGAAGCACTTATTGACAAGAGCAAAAAGTGTCCGCCATGGATGCGGGAGCATGGACTGTTGGATCTGAGAGAGGAACTTCACGGGCGTGAAGTAGCCCAATCTGTGGATGTCCTCGAGAAGCTCGTCCTCAGAAGCCTCATACTCATTCTCCGGTCGGCTGGGCAGGCGGAGAACATGGCGGATTAAATCGCGGGTGACCTCGACCGTCTGGCCTTTCGAGTTTTGCTTCGTAGTATAGACTATTGTCTGGTGCCACCTTCGTCTGCAGCGTCCCCCAAAATTGTTGAAGGTAAACGGAGGGGACGGGTACAGCGGCCGAGAAGGCGTACCAGAGGTGATGGTGTCTCAGAATCGCCGGCATAATGGGTTCCTTCCCTTTAAAGACTTCCAAGTCAAGTTGGAAGTTGTTATCCTTCGGAATGACCCATTTTGACGTCGGGTAAATCAGATCCGTTGGTGTCGTACTCATTTTTTTTTTTGGTTCCGAACACCTGGATTTGCTAAACCTGCGATGATAGAGAAGCCATTAGCTTATACAGTAAAATGAAGCATAAGGAATAATGATTTGAATAGGTGAAAGCAAGTTGGAGTTAAAAGGTTAAGTGTTTTGGGCTTGAAAAATTTGATTTTTGATTTTGGGCCCAAAAACAGTGTCAGCCCATTTAAATCATGAGATTGATACTTAGAAAATTTCTTAAGTGTAGAGTTCGCGCATTAAAGATAAAAGTGTTTGAAGGATTTTCAAAGGCTTTATGTCGCGAAGTGAAGAGAAGTGCCAAAACAAATTCTAAGTATAGATTTCGCAAAATAGAAGTATGTAATTTGAGAAAACATGTTTAAGTGTGGATTGCGACTCATCTGAAGAGAGAGTTTGGTTAGTTCGCTAAGGACTTTGCGAATCTTAGTTTCGCGAATGTTAGAATAGGTTCGAGAACTGAAAGGCTTTGCGAATTGAGATTGTGTTCTCGAATTGAGGTGAAAATGAATTCGCGAAACATGTAGGGATTCGCGAAAGACCATGGGGTTCGCGATCTGGAAGTTTGCGAATTGAGAAATAAGTTCGCGATTTAAAAATGATTAAGAATTGAGAGCGGTTCGCGAACTTGAGGACTTGGCGAATTTGAAAGGAGTTCGCGGTTCTGAGTTTTGCGAATGCGGAGTGAGTTCGCGTTTTTTTTTTTTTTTTTTTTTTTTTAAAAAAATTTCGAATTGGGAGCGGTTCGCGGAGTGAGTTCGCGAACTATTACGAATTCGCGAACTTGGAGAACTTCGCGGGCTTAAGTGGAATGCGCAAAAACAGGTTCGAGACTTCGAAAGCCGCGCTTGAAAGATAAAAAAGAAAACAAGTTCGCGAATCATGAAGATTTAACGTGTTCATCAACCGTGAAGAGCAAAAATTCCAGATTTCACCAAAACTTCATCATCGAAGTAAAAATCTGCATTAAAACGAAGATTTAAGGTAATTCTTACCACAGCAACGCACGAGAAAGAGAGGATTTGAGGATTTAAGGTGGGTTTCGTCGTGATTTGTGTGGATTCTTCTCGCGAGTGAACAGTGATTGTAGAGAAAATTCGAAAAATTTAACCCTAATTTTGATTGTGCGGCGACTGTAGCTTCGAAAGGGTTTAGGGTTTTAAGGTGTGAGAAGTTCGCGAAGCGTGCGTTGAGTTCGCGAAGCTAACTTTGGTTCGCGAAGTAATGTTGAAACCCAACATTGAAAGTTCACGAATCAGTAAGGAAGTTGAGGAACTGAGCCGAAAATTGAGAGAAGAAAGCCCAATACTGGTTTTTTTTTTTGGATTCGCGAATTGACTCAAATGTTTTAGTGATTGTGGGCTCAATATTTAACTAAGACTCCCCCTCAAAATGTGCACTCTAATAAAATTTTTAAAAATAAAGTATAATAAGAAGACTAAAATTACTCCCCCTAAATTTTTGGAATGGTGATCATCTTTTAAACTTTATAAAAGATTGAAATAGGCAAAAATCACGTTATGCTTCCAGATTCAACATGCCTAACTTTGAAACGAGAAACATGAAACGTTTTTCATCCAAAGCCTTTGTGAAACGATCGGCAAGTTGAACTTCGGTGTTGACGAAGTACATTGTGATTGTGCCTTTTTCGACATGATCTTTTATAAAGTGATATCGAAGGTCTATATGTTTAGTGCGGGAATGATGGACGGGATTACAGGTAATGGCAATAGCGCTCTTCGAGTCGCTGTAAATTGGAATGTTATTGAGAACAAACCCGTAATCCTGCAGTTGCGTTCGCAACCATAGGATTTGAGAGCAGCAACTGGCCGCAGCAACGTACTCTGCTTCGGCGGTTGATGTGGACACACAATTTTGTTTCTTAGATGACCAACTTACTAGTTTGTCACCTAAGAATTGTATTCCACCCGAGGTGCTCTTCCTGTCCATCCTACAACCTGCAAAATCGGCATCCGTAAAGCCAAGTAATTGAAAGTTAAAGTTCTTGGGATACCAGAGTCCGAGTGTCGGTGTTCCCTTGAGATAGCGTAAGATCCTCTTCACTGCAAGCATGTGCGACTCCTTCGGATCGGCTTGAAAGCGCGCACACAGGCAGGTGGAGAAGACTATATCCGGCCGACTTGCTGTCAGATACAGAAGCGATCCTATCATTCCTCTGTATGTAGACGGGTTGACTGATTTGCCCGATGGATCTGAGGTTAATTTGCACGAAGTCGACATCGGGGTACTTTTAGATGGGGAATTTTCCATGTTGTACTTCTTAAGTATGTCTTGAATATACTTCGATTGACTGATGAAGATTCCTTCTGGGAGTTGCTTGACTTGCAGTCCAAGGAAGAAGTTGAGCTCTCCCATCATGCTCATTTCAAACTTTGTCTTCATCAGTTCCCCGAACTCCTCGCACAACATGGGGTTTGTGGATCCAAAAATAATGTCGTCGACGTAAATCTGAATAAGTAGAATTTCAGACTTGCGTCGCTTGATGAAGAGGGTGGTGTCGATTTGCCCTTTAGTGAAGCCTGACTCGATCAGAAAATCAGATAGCACCTCGTACCATGCTCGGGGTGCTTGCTTAAGTCCGTAAAGTGCCTTCACGAGGAAGTACACGTAGTCAGGGTGGGCTTGACTTACGAATCCTTCAGGCTGTGCCACGTAGACTTCTACTTTCAAGACGCCGTTGAGGAAGGCTGTCTTGACATCCATCTGATACACCGTGAAGTCTTTGTGGGCTGCGAAGGCTAGGAAAATCCGGATTGCTTCGATTCACGCGACGGGTGCAAAGGTCTCATCGTAGTCGAGGTACCACACCTTCTTTGACTTCCTTCAGCTCCTTGAAGAGATGTTTGTGACCACTCATGTGGTTGCTGGCGCCCGTGTCGAGGTACCACACCTTCTCGTTGGTCTGGTATTTGTCCTCGAACGTCATTAGAAGAACTCCCTCGTTCTTCTACTCCTCTTGCGCAATAAAATTTGCATTTTCTTCCACTTTCTTTTCTCCCCAGCAATCTCTAGCATAGTGTACATGCTTTCCGCAGTTGTAGCAATCGACATTCGGTCGATTCGAGCGTCCGCCTCGGCCTCTTCCTCGACCACGACCTCTCCAACTTTGTTGGTCTGTAGGTCCTTCTCCATCGTTCTGGTTTCCTCTTCCGCGTCCTCCGCCGCATTTTCGGAACTTCTTCCGCCTCGGCCGCGTCCTCTTCCACGATTCTGATTTCCTGATGCCTTGTCCTCTTTCACGGACAATTTTGCCTGCAGGGCCTCTTCCAGAGTGTCATGCTTCTTCTTTCTCTTACGCTGCTCGTGCGCTTCTGGCGAGCCCGAGAGCTCATCAACCGTCATATTCTCGAGATCCTTGGATTCTTCTATCGCGCTCACCACGTTCTCGAAATCATTCGTTAGAGATCTCAGGATCTTGTCAACGATACGGGCATCGGTCAAGGCTTCTCCGTTTCTCTTCAGTTGATTCGCAACTGTTTGAATCCGAGTGATGTACTCGGAGACACTCTCGCCTTCTTTCATCTTCATCATTTCGAGTTCACCTCGAAGGGTTTGCAGCCGAACCTGCTTCACTCGGTCAGCACCTTTGTAGGCTGCTTCCAACGTGTCCCACACAACCTTCGATGTTGTAGCCTCGACTATCTTCTCGAAACCGGCCTCATCTACGGATTGATAGATGATATAAAGTGCAGTTTTATCTTGTTTTCGGGAATCCCTCAACGCCTTCATCTGCGTTGCCGAGTATCCGGCCGTGCTTTCCGGCTCGGTATGTCCGTTCTCAACGACTTCCCACGCGTCTTGAGATCCGAGCAGTGCTTTCACTTTGATGCTCCAATTCTCGTAATTGGATTTGGTGAGTTTCGGTACGGGCATTTGACCACCCTAACTCCCATTGTCGCCATCGTCGCCATCGGCTCTGATACCAATTTGATGTTTTTAAGGCTTGTTGTGATACCCGTTGTTGGGTTTTCCTGGATCGGAAAGCTGTTTTTGGAAATGAATTTGTAGGGGATTCCGGGAATACAAGAGAATTTATCGGAGAAGAACTTTATATTACTGAAAAAACTTTCTTGCTTACAAAATATTTCGAGACATCTATCATGGAAATACATAGGAATGATTTTATACTACTAAAAACAGTTTCTACCCACTAACTTCCTTGGCAGTTTCGTCCCACTTCCTTGGCAGTTTCTTTGACAGTTTCTTCCCACTTTCTTTGCAGTTTCTTTCCATTAACTGCTTTCCTTATCTCTTCCGTAACCGTCCTTTGGACATCTCATATTCTTCTCAGCAGAGCCTTCTCGGGAAGTCACTTCCAGGCTTCCTCGGGAAGACCATCCTTTCTGGTCGGAAGACTCTTCTTTCTCAGGAAGCTCTTCTCTCTCGGAAGGCTTCTCCTCTGACTTCTTCTTGCTCGGGAAGACCTCGCTCGGGAGGCTTCTCGCTTGGGAAGCTCTTGGGCTTCAATCTCAACAGCGTGTACACACTAATTAAAAAAAAAAGAAAAATCAAAGTGAACGACACACGGATATTAAAACATATAATATACTTGTAAAACATATAATACACTAATTGAACGACACACGATGGTGATCTATCGATTTGTTACTCCATCCACCATGGCAGCGAACTTGGATAGTGTGTCTGCCCTTGTATTTTCTGAACGAGGTATTTGATGGATCGTAAATTCTTCGAACTTATCCTTTAACCTGTCAGCTAGGATTTTCTATCTAAGCATTATCTCTCCTTTTGTTCCGTACGTTCCTTCGATATGTTTTGCGACAAGTTGTGAATATGTGAATACAACCAATCTTCGAACATTCGACGCCTGTGCGATTTGCAGTCCAGCAATCATAGCTTCATATTCGGCCTCGTTGTTTGTCGCAAAAAAGTCGAATTTCAATGCGTACTCTATTTCTTTGCCATTGGGTCCTTGGAACCATATGCCGGCACCAACTTTTTTAGATTGACCACCACCATTGATGTGCAAAGTCCATCGTCCTTCTAGGGTCTCCTTGACAACGTTCACCTCTTGGACGTCAACTTCTAGGATGAAATCTCCTAGTAACTAAGCTTTGGTAGCATTGAAAAGGCAGAATTCTATTGTAAATTCGCTCATCTCTATGGCCCATTTCACCATCCGGTCGGAGACTTCTGGCTTCGAGAGTATTTGCTTCAAAGGATGATTTGTCAGAACAATTATCTTATGTGACACGAAGTATGGTCCTAATTTTCTTGCCGCAGTCATGAGAGCTAAAGCCAATTTCTCTGCTTTGTAATTCTTCTCCGCTGCTTGGAATGTTTTGTTGATGTAGTAGACCGGAAGATGTCTAGATTCGATTTTTCTAGCCAAAACCGCACTTACTGAATTGTTTGAGCAAGCTAGGTATATGAATAGAGGTTCTCCTTCAACGAATTTTACCAGCATTGGCAGATGAGTCAAGTATTGTTTCAGCTTTAGATAGGACTCCTCGCATTCTGTGATCCGTTCTATCCTTTTGGAGGATTTTAAAGAATGGTAGGCCGCAGTTGGCGGAGCGAGTGACGAATCGGCATAGAGAGGCTATTCACTCCGTCAATTGTTGTGCTTCGACGGGGACTTCATTTCTAATATCGCCTTGATTTTTTCCAGGTTAGATTCAACTCATTTTTCGGAAGGTGCATTTGGTGGGGTTTAGTTTCATCCCGTACTTGATCATAATCTCAAAAGCTTCCTATTTATCTGACACATCGACTTCATTCTAAGTAGGGCTGATGGAGATAAGCTCGAGTTCCACTAGATGAGGTTTAACAACGGTTTGTGTTTGTTTGTCTATGTGGTATGGTATGGGGTGGTGCAATAGTATACATAATACATAGTCTGATAGGAGGGTTACAGTGGGTGTCAAAACCACTTGATATTTACCGTATGTTCGTGGGTCATTTATGATACATGATTGTGATATAGAAAAGACAATTTTTTTATTTATGAAATGTACTTGGTAAATATTTAAAGAATTCCACACATATATTTATTATTTTTAATTAATTTTTATTGAGATGAAAGAGAAAAAATAAAAGTGAGGAACACACAAAAAGAAGTTTAATTAATAAATGACGATTGCATATCCTACAAACATTGTAACGTCCCCGTTCCTATTTCCTTTCTATACACATATAAAAATTTTCGCATTTCAAAACTCATCACAGATCATACGAACGGGTGCGTACATCCTGACGTATCACTTCTACACATATTCTGTTAGGTCCGTTTTTAACATCCAACGAAGAACTCGAGCATAGATTCGATAGATTTACCTCGATGATAATGCGAGCGGAAGCTTTAGGATTAAATCAATCAAATCTTCATTAATCACAAACTTCTCTACAATTATCCTCTTTCTCTCTCTACAATTAACCCTAGCTTAGATAGTGATTAGAGAGAGTGTTTCTAGTGAGAGAAAGCTAAACTCAAGTTATGTGTATTTTACACACACTTGCCCGATATATACCAATCAATATTGGTATATTTGCATTCTAGTCCCTAACTATACATATATTACAATTAAGTCCCTAGACAAAGATAACTTGATTATTGAACACTATAAAATACTTCCAACAATCTCCCCCTTAGTGTTCAATTATAATTGAAGCTTCGGTTGTCTTTGTCTCTCGAATCTTCAGTCATCATCATCAGTTGAACACAACAGAATAATTTCCAACAATCTCCCCCTTTGTGCTCAACTTTGAATTTGACACGATCTTTGTTGCTGTTTGAAGAAATATCTGAGTGCGTCTGGAGAATCTTCAGTCTCCCCCTATTTATATGCACCCTCATTTTCTTCTTTGCAACTTGAATATTCGTCACCTTCTTGCATATATCAGAGTCGCGCGGATCATCAGCATTTACTTGCCGTGTATGCTCGAACCATGGAGAGAGGTCTTGTTTGTTGTGGTTCAGCACGTGCATTGAAAGCTTGGCTTCTTTAATGAGTTCACATGCTCAGCCTCCTTGATATTCTTCTCCCCCTCATGGCGATTCATTTGTATCGTCATGCTGTGTGATCAAGGTGATCCTGTGTACGCTGAACATGTTGGCGTTGAATTCCGGATGAAGTACCTGAAAAACGGGACAGACGACCGATCATCGTGAAACATCCCTAGATGTCACTCTTGGTCGTTGATGCAAAGTCACACAGACTTGCATTTGAAGGGACTACGGGGCCACATAGGCAACCCGTTGACATCATTCTAGAGTCGTGCTCCAGAAGATGGCCTGCTACCGTTGTTGTTTTGATGTTGCAACGGCAGGACTTCCTTCTGATCATAGAAGCACATCATTTAATGATGCGTCTACAGAAGTTCTGGCAAGGTCACGTAGACCAGCAATATGTGTGTAAAAGAATGTATGTGTCCTAGAAAAATGGAAAACATTTAGGCGATGAGAACACATTAGACATTTACGTGTTCAAGAAAGTCGTGGTATGGGGCTGTGGACCACTTAGTTCAATATCTCCCGTTTCCAAATGAAACGGTGATAGCATATGCGGTTTCCCGTGATATATTGAAACATATGTCTTTTGGGAGACAAATGAGTAACGGAGGAAGGTTGTGCATGCGCCTTTGGACCAGATGAGGCGTCTTCTACCCGGGATCTGATAAATCAGTCCTGTACCTATATTGGTTGTAGTCCGGATAGTTTGTGGTTGAGTTGTAAGGATGTCATCGTGATACGCTCAATACCCTCACATACACTCGGGGTTTGTTCCTGGGTTAGGATCAGTTGGGTCGACTGAACCTTTGGAACATGTATGTGAACAACTCTTTTGTGTCCATGCGTTTTATTGACATTTAGGTAGCAGTCCCTCTTAAAAGCATGAAGTTTGTATTCAGGGCATTCTTCCCTTAAGCTCTAGCGCCTTTTCATTGTAACACTCCCCCTAAATAGTTGCGCTATTGTAATACCCGTAAAATTTAATACGGGATTTTGATGTAATTAACTATATGATTATGTGACTTAGAAATTTTATTTAGGTGAAGAATCTCAAAAATTCGGGTAAACATAGACAACTAAATAGAAGGAACACCCGAAAATATTATGTTTGGACAAAAGAGGGCTAAAATTCGGGTGATGGCAGCATTAAGGTGAAGCCCGAATAAATCCGGGTGAAGCAATTTTCGGGTAAGAACAAAGGGAAGAATTCGGGTAAAGACAAAGTGAAATTCGGGTGAAGTGTAAATAATTTTCGGGCAAGACATTTCTTAACCTAAGAGGAAAAACTCGTCACCTCCTTGTCACCTACTTATCATCATTTACCTCAAAGTATATCTACACCCCATTAAGTGAAAAACAGAGAACATTTTCGAAATCAAGAAAAGAGAAGGAAAGAATCACACAAAGAACTTGGCTAACAAAAGATTAGGGAGCTCGAGAAAAAATCCTAAAACTTCAAAGTTTCGGATGTGAGGTAGGTGAAATCTTTCATCTACAAACACGAAAATATTATGTGTTTTATGTGATAACGTATTTTGTTATGATCTTACGTGACTTACATGATGATTTGGTGAATTTTCGGGTGGCTATATGCGTTAAAAACCCAGATTTTTGGGTTTGAATCTATGTTACGTGTTATAGTTGTATTTACATGGAAGTTGAATGAGTTAGGAATATTTTCGGGTAGATGTTATTCGGGCACTTGAATGTTTTCGGGTGTTTGAATAGTTTTTGGGCATAGTATTTTGTACTGTAGTCTGGAATTTATATAAATTCGGATAGGTATACGTTTCCAGGTATTTAATATTTTCGGACAAAGTATTTTCGGGTAACAAGGTTTTCACAGAAAAAAAAATATAATTTTCGGGTCTTTTAAAATATTCTGAGTCAGAAAGGAAATTCGGCGAATTGTGTTTATTTTCGGGTAAAGAGTTTCGGGCCTTTGAAAGATATTCGTGCTCAAGTTTTCGGCGTTTAAAACTAAGATTTTCGGATGGAACTGTCGGGCCACATTTTCGGGTCAAAACATTTTCGGCGTCAGACTCATTTTCGGGCAGCAACTTTCGGGCTCGAATAAAATTCGGGTCTTAGTTCAAAAAAAATAAAAATAAAAAAAAATAAAATAAAATAAAAAAGTCTTTTGGAGGAAAATTATTTTTACATCATTGAATGAGAAAAATGTTCCGAGTCCAACGGGCATAGTCTATTTTAACGCCCGATTAAAAGTTTTCGAAATAAATTTTCCAGGTTCAAAATAATATTTTCAGGGAAGGTAGTTTTAATGTGTACTGTGGCATTTCATTTGTATATCACACATGCATTTCATATCAGTACGAGTGAGTGATGACCGTGTGGACACGGTGACACTTTATAGTGTCAACGAGCGGGGTAGATCGTGATCGCATTGATGATTCGTAGAAGAATCGAGGTTAGTACTCATATATGACACCTGACGGCAGACAGGCGTGATCGATCTGTCTACTCGGGCGTGAACGTCCCGAGGTGCAAAACCGTCTTTTATGTTATTTTCACGGAAGGAGCGACCTGGTAGGGCAGTAGCGTGAACGTCTAAACGCTATCAGTGTAGGCTACCGTCTTTTATATTATTTTCGCGGAAGGAGCGACCTGGTAGGGCAGTAGCGTGATCGTCTAAACGCTATCAGTGTAGGCTACCGTGATTGTTATGGGCGCGCGAGGTGTCGAGTCTAACCTAGGGCCCTGTGTTGAGATATGATAAGATGGATTGAGAGGTAAAAGTCGAGCGTGCATTTATGGTGAGATATTTTGGGATGATGGGTGAGCGCACGCTGCATTCATGCATGTTTTCACCTACTGGGCAATCGCTCAGTTTTATGTGTTGTAGGTACGACCGAGTCCGACGTCGAGGTACGTCGCGACTGAGGCAGGCTGATGGCGGTAACTCCACGGATTTTTGAGAGCGAGGTTGTACATGGATGAAGACCTGTGGAGCGGCATTAGGGCGTTTTGATATTTTGAATATTTTGGGGCTACGGCCTTTGTAAATATACGACTTTGTAACCCGTATGTACTATAATATATTCTATTTTACGAAAACGTTTTTGTAAAATGGGTCTTCCGCGGCTTTCGTTGTGGAAATCCGCCACTAATAGTATTTAGAAAAAAGAGGGTCACCACAGCTATTTCTAATATGATGCCCTTGCTCCCCCTAAAGTTGTGCGCTCTTGTAGATTTTTGCCTATTACTTTCCTTCAAGTTATGCGCCTTTTGTGATTGAAGCACACTCCCCTTTTGAACATTGCGCGCCTTTTTTATATTGCGCTTATGAGTATTACTTCCCCTAAAACATATGCGCTTTTTACAATAAACTATGGTAATACGCTCTTTTGAAACTCTTGCACCTTTTCTATCCACTCCCCTTTTTTTTTTTTTTTTTAATGGCCTTATTTATTTATTTATTTATTTTTATGGCCTTATTTTTATTATTTTTTTTCTTCTTTTTTTTTATGGCCTTATTTTTCTTTTTTTTTTAATGGCCTTATTTTTCTTTATGTATTATTTTTTTTATGGCCTTATTTTTATTTTTTCTGTTTTTTTTTATGGCCTTATTTTTCTTTTTTTTTTTTAATGGCCTTATTTTTCTTTTTCTCCCCTATTTTTTTTATGGCCTCCTTTTTTATTGCCTCTTCTCTTTTTTTTTTTTTTTTTATGAACAGAAAAATAAAAAGAAAAACAATGTCAAATCAAGAATTTTGGAATAGTCTTGATTTGGTTTGTTTGTTCACGTCACAAACCGATCACGTGTGTGGAGCAAACCGAATACCACACGTGTCGGGGTCTTGTGCGACTGCTCATCATCGCATACCGACCATACATGTGGAGCAATCGTCGTCTATTTACCATGTATGATCGGGATCCTGCAAAACAAATTATCGGGACTTTGGTACCCATTTTTGGATGGGTCCTCCCTTATTAGCAGATAAACATTTAGGCATAATAGAATCAAGTAAGAAATCAGCATGTAAAGTAGTCTTTAACTTATGAACCCAAATCCGTTTTGGACTACTTATTGTCATTTGCAATTTTGGAGTCCATACTTGATTATCCCTATATGGTTGAGACAAAGTTGATTCGGTGAATGTGTGTCTATTTGAGAATATTTTCTCTTGCGCCAGTCGCATAAGATGTTTTTCGAATTTGACTTTGACTGGGTATTGTAAGTAAGAATACGAGCTACTAGCATTAATAGAATCATGGATAAAAGAATCGTATTTCCTATATTGAAGAATCACATCATTCACAGCACAATTAGGAGCATTCACATAAGAAATATTTGGACAATTGTTATTTTTAGAAGGTTCAGTGTGTATAGAGAATGTATAACAATTGTTTTTAGAAATATTTGTTGTTGCTTTTTCCAACTTTGGAAGTTTAGGAATGACTCTAATAATTTTCTTTGTAGGAATAGAGGTAGAAACATTTTCGCTTGTTTTAGTAAAGAATGATTTATCTTCCTCTATTCTTTCTTTCTTGACAGCTTTACTCATTCGTGATGTGTTCTTAATCTGTTTTGGGGATATGTCTTTTAATGGTTCGTTTTTAACAGAATAGGAAGTTGAGGTTGCGCCCTTTTCTAAGGAATATTTGAGAATTGAATTCTCCTTTTGAAGTTCGTCTATTTTAGCTCGAAACCCGTTTCGTTCGGAATCTAGAAGAGAATTTAATTCAGCAATTGTGCGAGTACTTTCTAGAGTGTAGCAATCCTTAGGTTCGGGTTTTATCGATAGTATAGAATGTTTCTTTTCAGTTGTGTTTGGCACTTGCTCATCTGTCTGAGTTGACATATTGCTAAACATAGGCTTTTTAGCTTGTCTTTTCTTCGCAAGAGTATCTTCTAGTTCTTTAATTTTTGAATATAGTGACTTGCGTTCTTCAAAGAGACAATTATATGTAGCTAAAGAAGTTTTATTGTCATTTTTACAATCAGACAGTTCTTTTGTAAGTTCACAGACTTTTATTTCAGAACTTCCTAATTTTAATTCAAGGTCTGTGATTTTGGCTTGTGCAGTAGCTAAAATATATTGAAGACTAGATGCTTTATCAAGATATTGTCTAAGAACACGCTCATTATTAGCTAACCTATCTTCTAACTCTTTAATAGTTTTTCTTTGAGCGTTCATGTAAGAATCCATTTTTGACGTTTCAGTTCAGACCAATTTAAGTTTGAAAATTTTGAATTGGTTTCTATAGCATGTTGGCTTCCATATTTACTTTCTGGGTTGGATGTTTTTTATCGTTATCGTGTTTTTGAATTGATATTAAATTTTGATTAAAACTTTTCGAATTCAACAAGATTTATTTCAAGAAATTTCCGTTCGGAAAAATATTTTCGTTAAAAATGTCGAGAAATTTTGAGCTCGAGAAAAGTTTTCGTATTGAATTAGAGAATTTTCGAATGATTAAGTTTTCAGAAGTTTAGGTATCAAAAAGATTTTGAAATGATTTAGAAAAGAAAAAAAAACTTATACCGAGAATAATTTTTGTACCGAAAAATTTTACCAGTCCAAAAAAATTTTGTTACCCAAAATTTTTCGTATGAACCGGGAACCTTTTTGAAGCAGGTACGCAAAAAATTTCGTAGTTAAAAATTTAAAATTTTAGGGCTATTTTTTTTTTTTTTTTTGTGCTACCTAAAACTATCGAAAGCTTTGCGGTATCGAAAATCTTTTACCCATCATAAGTTTTCTATGTAAGTTTTTCGCATATGTATAGGAATGTTTTTCGTTTGATTAAGGTTTTTCGGAATGAAACTTAAAAAGTTTTTCGTATTGTATTATATTTCGTACAAAAGGGTTTCGTACGACAAAGAATTGTTTTTCGTATCAAAGAATTTTTCGAATGAATAGTATGCGCGAAAAACTTTTTCGGATGAAGAGTATGCGAAAAAACCTTTTCGGGTGAAGAGTATGCGAAAACTTTTTCGGGTGATTAGTGGGTGCGAAAATCTTTTATGTTTCGTATCCAATACTTTTTCGTATCTAAAGTTTTCGGATGCTAACTTTTTCGTATTGTAAGAAAAGTTTTCGTGTTCACTGTAGCATTCGAAAACTTTTAACAAATATTTTTCGTATAGATTTTCGTACCAAAGGATTTCGTACGAAAATCAAGTTTTTCGTATCACAGATGTTTTCGTACGACAGAAAAAATTTCGTATAGAAATAATTTTGGTATGAAATCTTTTTCGTATCAAGTCTTTTTCGTACGAGAAAATAGTTTTCGTATACAGAATTTTTTTCGTATCTAAAGTTTTTCGTATGCTACAGTATACGAAAATGCAAAGTCAAAGCAAAAAATTCTGTGTATGTGAGAGATACGAAAACTTTGGTCAATGCGAAAATAACTTTGAAACCAAAATGATCTTATGAATGGTGCGAAAATATTGGTGCGAAAAAAAACTTATTTCGTGCGAAAACGTGATTTTATATGCGAAATCTTCAAATAACACTCAAATTATTACTTTAAGCACAGTTAATCGATCGGAATTGATTGGGTAAGCATAGAAAACACTCGATTAACACAATCGAATCCAAAATATAGCAGAATTGAGCAAATTAGCGAAGAACACTTTGAAGATGAAAAAATTTGTTTCGATCGCAGATTTAAAAATTAAGCTCAATTAATCGAAGATAATCGCAATTAACATATATCAGATGATTCACAATCAGTTTTTCGTTCAATATCATGCGAAAACAGCAATCAAAATAGCATACGAATCATATAGATCATGCGAAAAAGACAATTTGCGTGAAGAACATCATACGAAAAAAATTTCAGCAACACAAATCGATCAATTCAACAACGATTTTGGCTCTGATACCAATTGATAGGTCCGTTTTTATCATCCAACGAAGAACTCGAGCACATATTCGATAGATTTATCTCGATGATAATGCGAGCGGAAGCTTTAGGATTAAATCAATCAAATCTTCATTAATCACAAACTTTCTCTACAATTATCCTCTTTCTCTCTCTACAATTAACCCTAGCTTAGATAGTGATTAGAGAGAGTGTTTCTAGTGAGAGAAAGCTAAACTCAAGTTATGTGTATTTTACACACACTTGCCCTATATATACCAATCAATATTGGTATATTTGCATTCTAGTCCCCAACTATACATATATTACAATTAAGTCCCTAGACAAAGATAACTTGATTATTGAACACTATAAAATACTTCCAACAATCTCCCCCTTAGTGTTCAATTATAATTGAAGCTTCGGTTGTCTTTGTCTCTCGAATCTTCAGTCTTCATCATCAGTTGAACACAACATAATAATTTCCAACATATTCTATGTCACATGTAATATACATGTATTCACATATGAAAGTCGATAATGTTTTCTTAAACTATATGCAGACGATGAACAGAGGGAAGCATGATAGGAATGTAGGTGGCCGACCTTGAATCCATGTCGTTACGCGGAAGCTTTACTTTACTAAGTTTGCTCGTAATCTACAATCACTGTGAAGACAACAATTCAGAGTATGATCGCAACATGTAAATCTATAAACATAAAGTCATGAGCATATGAGATTCACATAATCATCATTTTGTCATGTACGCATTTCTATCATATAATCAATTGTTCAATTCATCGAAATCATAACATCGTCTTTTCCATTAAATTCGTGTCATCATCGAATTCGTATCATCATCATTTCCATCGTAATGTCATGCCGTCAAATCATCAAACATAACAATCGTTCACATGATTCCTATAACATATGCAATTCTATATGATGATACTCCCGTTATGAACCCACCCGTCAACGAACTATCGATCATATGTGTGCCCATGCATGGGACTCTGTAGGCATTTCTTTCTTTTGGTGCCTGTACAGGACTCTGTCATCCCCCGATTTGGTGCATATGTTCTAGGTTTGTAAACTATGTTAATCAATCGCAAACAGTGTTCATGTATCGTAAACACTTAAATTTCACAGAATTCGATCACACAGTTCAAATTACACTTTATTGACCTCAAATTATCGAAAGTTAGATATCAAAAATCAATGCCTAACACTCGATTAACAAGATCTAATCCAAACAAGGCAGCAATTGAGCAAATAGCAGTGCGCGGGAAAGAAGAAAAAACATTATTGCGAAGCTTAAACTCATTCAATTCAAGCTCGATCGAAAACAATTTCAGCAAGCAATTGATCAATTCAAACACGCATGCTCTGATACCAATTGTAATTCCCAGATTTCATCCAAAATTTATTCGAGATTTAAGATCTATCACATATTATGAACTCAAGCATTAGATTAATCGAGATTACCTTAATCGATATGCACGCGGAAGCTCGGGATAAAATCATCAATCAATCTTCAATTAATCACCAAATTCTCTCTACAATGATCCTCACACTCTCTTTCTAATTCAAGCCCTAATCTATGTTGATGAGAGAGCTCTTAGTCTAGAGAGAGAATTCCTACCTTGAGTTATGTGTATTCTACACACACTCAACATATATATACCAAAGCATATTTTGGTATATTTTCAATCTAGTCTCTATATTTACATAAAATACAATTTAGTCCCAAGACAAAGATAACATGATTATTGAACACTAGAAAAGATTCCTAACAGTAATGATGATGCAAATGTTCGTGAAATGAATGAATGTGTTGCACCTGGATCGAACAAAGCATATGCATCAATATCACAGATAGATATTTTATCCGTGATAATTTGTGGCTCTTCTCTGGCTTCTTTCCGAGTCATGGTAAAGATCCGAGCCTGCATTGGTGGTCTATAAGCTTGACCTTCTGTTCCTCTTCCCATACTCATTCCATATTGTCCTCTTCCCCTTCCTCTTCCACGATTTATGGAAACCCCGCTAACTCTGGATTGATCAACAGTGGCCTCCTCTTGCATCGCTTGACAATTTCTTGCCAAATGTCCCGGTTGTCCACATCTGAAACATTCACCCGTGAGCCATCTACATACACCCCTGTGATTCTTTCCACAATGTGCACATGTCGGTATTTGTCGAGAAATTTCGGTACTTCGACCGGCTGGTCTTGTCTCGCGACATTACTTCTTGCGGGACCACTTTGCACAATTGTCGGCCTAGGCGCGTTATACGTTTTCTTCATTTTCCCGCTAGACGATTCTTCCCCCATCCTTCTTTTACTACTTTGAAAGTTGCGGGATTCCATTTCTAATATTTCGGCGCGTATCACCGCCGCTCTCAATTTTCCATATGATTCCATATCTGAAGGAGTAATGCGATTTCGAATCGTATATCGAAGTCCTGCCTCAAACCTTCGACATTTATTTCTTTCACTGGCAACCATATGAGAGGCGTAGTGAGATAACTGGTTAAACAGCACTTCATATTCAGCCACCGATTTGTTCCCTTGTTTAAGCTCAAGGAACTCCTTCTCCTTTTGATCTTTATAGACTTCGGGCATGTAGGTGTCATTAAATTTTCTCAGAAAATCTTCCCAAGTCAATACTGGTGGTTGAATCATACTGTTCGGGACAGTTTCCCACCATTCATAAGCATGCCCTTGTAAGAGTGACACCGCATAGTCAAACTTTTCCTCCGGCGTACATTGCATCATATTCAACACTCTTTCGGTTCTCTTCAACCATGTCTCCGCCTCAGCGGGATTTGTCGTACCCATAAAATCTACAGCACCCATCTTTCTTAACTTATCATATCGTCGTTCACGGGGGATTGTCAGGGGGTTTTCATGCTCATATTGCATAAGCGTATGAGATGAATATGATTCTAGTACGGTCGTTCTTCCTCCTCCCTCTATCGTAGGTTCATCGTGTTCTATATGCATGAGTTCATTCGTTGCCCTTTGCCTAAATATGCAAAACGATTTTCAGGGCAACTCACAAAATCACATATAACATGCAAGTGTCTACAGAACCTAAAACCTAGGCTCTGATACCATAACCATGTAACGTCCCCATTCCTATTTCCTTTCTATACACACATAAAATTTTTCGCATTTCAAAACCCTTCACAGATCATACGAACGGGTGCGTACATCTTGACGTATCACTTCTACACATATTCTATGTCACATGTAATATACATGTATTCACATATGAAAGTCGATAATGTTTTCTTAAACTATATGCAGACGATGAACAAAGGGAAGCATGATAGGAATGTAGCTGGCCGACCTTGAATCCATGTCGTTACGCGGAAGCTTTACTTTACTAAGTTTGCTCGTAATCTACAATCACTGTGAAGACAACAATTCAGAGTATGATCGCAACATGTAAATCTATAAACATAAAGTCATGAGCATATGAGATTCACATAATCATCATTTTGTCATGTACGCATTTCTATCATATAACCAATTGTTCAATTCATCGAAATCATAACATCGTCTTTTCCATTGAATTCGTGTCATCATCGAATTCTTATCATCATCATTTCCATCGTAATGTCATGCCGTCAAATCATCAAACATAACAATCGTTCACATGATTCCTATAACATATGCAATTCTATATGATGATACTCCCGTTATGAACCCGCCCGTCAACGAACTATCGATCATATGTGTGCCCATGCATGGGACTCTGTAGGCATTTCTTTCTTTTGGTGCATGTACATGACTCTGTCATCCCCCGATTTGTAGGGACGTAACCGTGGCGTAATACATCGCATCATCCGAAGCCGTAGCAGTCATAACGGTTTCTCCCTTTTTGTAACATATGAATGCACATGACATATGACATCAAGTCGTACAAATCAAATCAATTCATACAGTTCATGTATACCACATTATTCATCGCTTTTCACGTATATCACATATTTTGTCAATCATATTACATATATACAAGGCATATTGTAATAGACATATCACATAACGTATCATATCAATTCATGTAATAATGTGAAATCATCAGTCAAATAATTCACATAGGGACATAAGTACACGTTGCCGATCATACTCACAGGTTTAGCTTATATAATCCCGTTTCTTTACTCGACTTTGTCTTTGCCTTTGTCAAGATCACGACCTATAAACACGTTACAATCAATACATCAATACAAGACCCTATGAATAACATATATGCATGATATGCATGTTTTTATATATGAGTAGTCCTTCCATACATAACTTTTATTATGTCTACTTTAACATAGCCATGCTGTCCCGAAATGACAGTCTGCACTTTTTCATTCATAATTTTCATTTCAGGGCATCAATGAGATTAGTTCAAATTGTTCTGGAAAGCCAACTACTCAACTATCTAAAACTCTAGTTGTTTTACCTTCTTGGATTCTAAGTGCATCGAAGTCAAAAAGAGTCATCAACCTACTTCTTGATTGCTGGTGTTTCAGAACTGGCAGTCAATGCTTTATGTAACCTAACTTTTAATATACGACATTAATGCTATTGAATCCAACTGGTCTAAACAGGTAACTTGATTGTCTAAAACATTCATTCTTTACATATTCTCGAATTCTAAGTGTATCAACACCAGAATGAGTCTTTAAAGTATTTCTCAGTTGCTGTCGCTCTGATTAAGCAGTCAGTACCTTTTTCATCATAACATTTGATATAAAAAACCAATGACTTTTATTCCAACTGTTCTAAACACTCAACTTAATTAGTTAAAACTTTTATTCTTTACACACTCTCGAATTCACAGTTTATCAACGCTCAAATGAGTCATTAATGTGTTTCTCGTCTACTATCGTTCTGATTTGGCAGTCATCATCTTTTATATCATATCTTTTAATACAGAGCATCCATAACCCTGATTCCAAGTCCTATGGACAGCTAACTAAATCCCTTATAACTTTAGTTTTTCAAATTTTCTCAGGTTCGAAGTGTAACTATTTCAAAAATGGATATGAACACCGGACAGAGGCTGTTGGTAAAACTGAGATGATCACCTACACATTTTCTATCCACAATCATGTTTCATCCATGATTGAAAATACATATACTCTTCATGCTCGACCTGTAACCTCCTTACTTAGTTAAACATGATGTTAACTTCATTTTAAACCTGGTAAAGATGAGAAAAATGGACTATGGATAAAAGATTATACATATACCTCACGTTGTGTTTAATTACTTCTTCACTTTAATGCTTAGCTTGTATCTTATGATGATGCCTCCAAAAATTTTCTAATTGCTGCTTCTCAGTTCCCCCTTCGTTAGGAGAATGATATTGCTTTATTGCTAAGTAATTAAAGTGATAAGGTTGGTTAGAAGTGCTTACTAAGCCTTCTTTAAGCATAAGGTGTCTTTTTCTTGAATTTCTTAAGTATAAAAATATGCTTTTGCTATTTCCTTTCATACAAGGTTTTATATTCCTTTGTATATATGTAAAGTTTTCGATACCTTCTATATATGAAAGAAAAGAAAAGTTTTCGATACCTTAATAATTTTTTCGGCATCTCTTTATAAAGTTTTCGGTACCTCTTTATAAAGTTTTCGGTACGATAAACTTCTCGGTATGCAAATAGTTTCCGGTATTTTAAGTTTTCGGCATAGGAGAGGTTTTCGGTACTTAATAGTTTTCGGTACAGAAGAAGTTTTCGGTACCTAATAGTTTTCGGTACAGAAGAAGTTTTCGGTACCTAATAGTTTTCGGTATTTTAACCTTTCAGTATCTGCTCATCGATAGTTTTCGGTACCTCATATACAATTTCCGGTATCTTGAATTTAATAATGTTCGGTACCTGCAGTTTTCGGTACCTTGTCTTTTCGATAAAATACTTAGTTTCTGATTCTCTTCTGTATAATATATTAAACTAAATTTATCACTTTAATCAAACCTCATAATAAAAATGCATTACACATACAGTCATATAAATGCATGAACCTATGAAATAAGGTTTTGGTTTCGGTTCCTGACAAACATATTATAATATAATTACATTTTGTTATCTATATAAAGAGTCACATGAATGAAAATTAAAATTATGCAATAAACATGAGTGTCATTATATAAAGCATACCTTAGTACAATAAAAAAAAAACAAGATAGTTGATAGTAAAAGTTTTCAATCCTCATATGTTTAACAGTACAAACTCAAATCGAGTCAAAATTTTTACGCACATGCGACAATAAATCTCATGGATTTTGCATTTTGCGTGTATTCTAAAAATATATTTTAAGATGTGGCTTTAAAATTATTATTATAAAACTACTTTACGGATTCAACAATATCATTATTTATGAAATATATACCTATATTTTTTATTGGTCAATTTATGTTGGCATTTTTATTGCGAACTTTTAGAAAAATGTTAAAATGAATGTAACATGAAAGAAATTAATTAATACAAAAAATAAATACAACATATATAATTTTTTTATTTCTCAGAAATAGATCAAAGAAATGATATTTGTAAACAGCATTATTTGGTCATCACACACACCCGCGCGCCTGCACGCACGCGCACACACACATGCACGCGCATATTTAACTAGGTTTTGTCAAGCCCTTTGGCTTCTGGTAAACAATCAACACTCCTCCGCGAGTTGGGATTCTAAATTTCTTCGGTTCATCTGGATTTTTCTTTTCACCATATTTCTGAATAGCCACATCTGCTTCATCTTGAACTCGGCTGATGTGCGAAGGCTCAGGTTCCTTTGATAGTTCCTCGTTCGAGGCCATTAGATTTGGATTGTAGTATATATTAGAAGGTCGTGCGTTTGTTTGTCTCAATGTGTTTGTATGGGTATATATATTGTGATTAAAAGGGTTACAATGGGAGTAAAACAATTTGGATATTTCCCGTGTGATTGTGGGTTATTAATGATATATGACATGAATATGAAAAAGAAAATTTTGTTATTTATGAAATATACCTTGCAGATATCGAAAAAGATTTCTTCTTAATTTCTTTAATTGTAAGAAAAATGATATAAAAGGGAAAATAATAAGTCAAGAACAACATTGAAACAGAAAAAAAGTTTAATAATAAATGACAATTACGTATCAAATCGTACATGTTACAATACAATTAAATGTTATTATATAATATCCATATATTAAAATATAATTAAATGTTATTAAATAATATCCATATAAACAGTCACAAATCTGACCATGCACAATAACATCAATATCAACAATTTCCATATAATATAGTTATTAAGGGAAAAAATTAACATATTGCAGTTTTAAAAGTTGAAAGAAATTCGACTAGATTTTTCCATTGAATATTGTCAAATTAAATACACCAAATTTATTAATTAATTGTACTTATGAAGAACATTTTTTAATAGTAGTGGTGAGCAACAATGTGATACTGTACAATTGCATTTATGCCTCCAAATTGTCCATGTTTGACGTTGCGCAAAGTTCTGCGATATTAGAAATGTACATATATAATGATATAACGCAACTTGACAATGCAAAAATACGCATAACTAGTATTACGTATGAAATTTAAGATGAAGTAGATGTGGATTTTCAGAACTCTTGTGAAAAGAAGAATCCAGATGAACTTAAGAAATTCATAAAACCAACTCGCGGAGCAGTGATGATTGTTTACCACAAGCTAAACTAACTCTGCAATTTTACAATTTAAAACAGAGTTTTCAAGAAATTAATATTATTTAATGGATGAAAATGAAAGGTATGATCCATGCATATTGATATGTTTGTTCCATAAAAAAAGTTTTTTTGATTCTTAATTAAGAGTTATTGTTTCGGATTCATCCGATCTTACCTTTTTTGAACGGAGTAAAATAAATATGAAGATATTTCCCAACGGAAATATATTTTATTTTCTGATATTTTTTGAATTATTACATTTCTGTTAAATACTTCAATTATTCAAATTAAGAAGTTACAATTGGTGAGATCATATGAAAGAGATAAATTTATTCCTAGTCTACTTCTGATAGTCTACTTCGAATTTAGATGGGCTGGAGACTACTTTCTCATTCATTACTTGCAAAATAAGTTTACCATTACCGATTTTTATGTTTGCTTTTGCGGTGTTTAGGAATGAACGTCCAGCTATCAAAGAAAGATCTTTCCTCTTCCATATCCAAGGCTATGAAACCAGCTGGAAAGTAATCCTCAGCGACCTTAACCAATTACGTCTTCTGTGATACCTCTTGGATAGATAATAGATCTATCAGCCAATTGAAGACTCGTCTAATTAGGCTTCGGCTCGCCATGTCCTAATTTCTTTAAATGTGAAAAGGACACCAAGTTAATGCTATAACACATTGGAGAATGAAAGGAAGCCGATAGCTTCAGTGGCATTTTCTTCTGTATCATTGCTGAACATTCCTCGTACGAGCTATCGTCCCGTGTTCTTCCAGTTTGTTCCTCTTCGATAATAGCTTCTTCAAATATTTTGCGTACAAAAAATAAAATAAAACGTTCGAAATATTTATCTAGTTTCCATTTTTGTAACGTTGCTGGAAAGGTGGTCATATCTGAATAGTTGTAAGACTCAACTCTGCTGGAATGGGATAGTAGCCTCTATGGGTTAGTCGGCTTTTCTGGCTCGGCCTTATCTTTAATTTTCTTTGGTTCCAGCACCGGCTCTAGTGTGTTCTGTTAGGATTATTTTATTATGTTCAATTAATTAGAATTATCTTTGTAGTTTATTTAAATAGATTATATTTAAAAGAGGCTTAGTGTAATTGGGCTTTGTTAGGGGCCCAAGTATTATATACCAAAATGTGGTATAAATACTTGAACCCTAACACATAATAAAATGTGTATTGTGTAAAAAACTATCTAGAGAGAGAGAGCCACCCAACCTCTCAAGAACACACAACACCCCACGTTGAGCTCACTTATTCCGATCTTAAAATCATGGTAAGATCGTTTTAATATATGTTTAGTTGGATATTTAGGGCTTTACAAGTGGTATCAGAGCCACGCGCGTTAAGATTTGAGTCAAATTTTATCGTTTTTATCTTTCGGTGTTCATCGCATGTTCTTCAAAATTTGCGAAAAATTTGACATGTTTTGGTGTTTAGATGCTTGATTGAGTATTTAGGAGTTAGGATATAAGTGTTTCGATCTTTACCCAGGGCTAATTTGATTAATTTTGTGTTTGGGGATCGAAAAGTGGGTTCAGCATTTTCGCAGAAAGTTTTCGGACCGAAAATCCCCCACTGCGAAAACCCACTGCGAAAACCAACTTCGCAAAGTTTGGCTTCGCAAACCTGGTTCGCAAACTCAGTGCGAAAACCAACTTCACAAAGCTTGGGTTCGCAAACCTGGTTCGCAAACCCAATTAAAATATATATATATATATATTATTTAATTATTGTTAGTTCAGGTTTTCGCACCCTTAAACCAAAAAAAAAAAAAAAAAAAAACTTAGGTTTGCGAATCAGTTTTCGCACCTAAATAAATAAAAAAAAAAAAAAATTGTGTTTTCACACTCATTTCTGGTTTTCGAACTGTTCAGGTTTTTGCATCAATAAAAAAAAAAGAGTTTTCGCACCGTTCAGGTTTTCGCACTGAGCACTTCGAAAACTCCACTGCGAAAACTTTTGAGGGCATCTTCGTAATTTTCCAGTTTTCGCACCCAAAAGTTTTCGAATCCACTTCGAAAATCTATTTTCGCACTCCTAACAAGAAAGCTATTTTCGCAACAGCGCACTTCGAAAACCTCAGATTTTCGAAACAACACTTCGAAAATCAATTTTCGCACTATATTTCGAAAATACTTTTCGCACTCATATCGAATATTTAAATTTTCGCACCCAAGCACTCTGAAAATTTATTTTCGCATCTTATCACTTCAAAAACTTGATTTTCCTAACACACATACCGAAAATCAAATTTTCGCATCACTTATCGAAAACAAATTTTTACATATCATATCACATCAAAACATTATTGGCAAATTCTAGATAAGTTTGATAAATTTCCGAAGTTTTCGAAATCACCTCAAAAGTTTTTCGGTATACACCAAAAATCTTTTCGGTACCCAAAATTTTCGATACTTCACAATATTTCTCGAAAAATCAAACTTTTCGGTGCAGAAATTTTTAAAAGCCAATTTTTTTGTTATTACAAAACATTTTTGGCACATTATAGAAAAAGCTTTTGGTAACGTTTTCGAAGTTTTTCGACATCACTTCAAAACTTTTCGGTACACACCAAAAAGTTTTCGACACCCAAAATTTTCGACACCCAAAATTTTCGAAACTTCACGACTTTTATCGACACACCAAAACTTTTCTGAACTGAATTTTTCAAAAGCCAAATATTATCAAATCTACACAACGCGTTAACGATCGCGTATCCAATTAAATTAAAAAATTAAATTAAAAATAAAACCATGCGTAGTGAACATAAATGCGAACGTAGGACTACCCAAGCGTTTGAAACTAAGTTAGCTAGTACACTAGAAACTATTTCTAGTCTTAAATCAAAATTAGCTAACTCAGAAGCTAACGTTTGTGAGCTAATCAAGAACCTAAATTCCTCTAATCTAGGCCAAACTCAACTTATAAGTCACGAAAAGACTATAAGTGAGTTAGAAAGTAGACTAGACAATAATTACAAATGCTTAGTTAGGAGTTTAGAAGAAAGAGGTAGTCTTACTTGCCATTTAGAAAACGCGCGTGAGAAAATCACTAATCTTGAATCTCAGGAAGTAAACTTAAAAGCTCAAATTAGTGAACTAACAAATAAATTGAACAATTGCGAACTCGAATGCAATAATCATCTGTCTGATTTGAGAAATACGCGGAATAGTTTTAAACTTTTATTAGAGGAACGCAATAAATTGCACTCTAAAGTTCATCACTTAGAGGGCATCCTTGCGAAAAAGGGTCAAACAGACCAAAGTTCCTCTAAAGACTTAGCGTCCAACGGGGAAAATACTTTACATTCTAATAAACCTATCTCTTGTTGGGAAATTCCAGATGTTGCTAGTAAAATTGCAGAATTGAACGCAACTCTGGAATCGGAAAGAGTAGGTTTCCGAGCAGAAAAGGAAAAACTTTTAAAGGAGATTTCAAATCTCAAAAATTCCCCGCCCTTACCTGTCCTAAATAATTTTTCCATAGTAATATCTTCTATTAAGTAGGATACGGGAATCCAAACCGATGTTCATGTTCCCAAAACTGAGAAAGCTTTTACTAATAATTCTAAGTCAACGGTGACGAAAGTAAATACGCATTCTAAATCACCTTTGACTGGCGCAGAAACGAAAAATAAAAGAAATACGCGTAAAAATACTAAGGAACAAGAGAAAATTGGAAAGGAGAAAGGAAAATCGACATTATTTTTCAAAGTCATGGACGACATTGCTAAAGATTCTCCTTCTCCCGCTCCCATCAAAAAGGAAGTTCCTAAAGAAGAAGTCCCACGCTCAAGCAGGCGAACTTCTCAAATTTCCAAAATCTCTCATTCTTTAAAGAATGATAGAGATGAAATTGCTTACACGCACAAAAATACTTATCATTTTAGTAAGCAAAATTCCATCAAAATTCATCATTATGATGTGAATCGTGTGAATTCTCCAAGTAGGAAGAACATCTCATGTACTAACGATGCTTATAATTCTTTATGTTCTTATCCCTACCTGAAATATCCTGTCGATGTTATGTAAAGCCTAGAATATCCAACTAAACATATATTAAAACGATCTTACCACGATTTGAAGATCGGAAGAATTCGAGCTCGTCGTGGGGTGTTGTGTGTTCTTGAGAGGTGGGGTGGCTCTCTCTCTCTAGGAATGAATTTCACACAATACACTTTTTATTATGTGTTAGGGTTCAAGTATTTATACCACATTTTGGTATATAATACTTGGACCCCTAACAATTCCCAATTACACTAAGCCTCTTTTATATATAATCTATTTAAATAAACTACAAAGATAATTCTAATTAATTGAACACAATAAAATAATCCTAACAATCTCCCCCTTTGTGTTCAATCTTCAATTTGGGATGGATTATCTTTGTGGGGCTTAGTGCATTTGCCTGAGTCCTAAAGGAATTTCCTCTTTCTCTTGTCTTTTGACCTCTTCTTTTGGAGATCTTCAAGCTCACCGTGTCTCGGTCTTTGCTTCTCGGCACCAGATATTCTTAATCTTCTTTTGAAGCTCAACTCGTAAATGCCGGAAGGCGTTTGAAGTTGCTTGCTGGATCTCTTCTTTTTGTGTTCGATCTCTCCTTTCGATGGCAGCGCAACTCCCCCTACTTTTGGTCAACCTTATGTTGGAATTGGGAAGTTCTCTTTGAGATTTGGAGAGACGCACACGAGGCGGCAACTTCGATCTTTGAAGTCCGTGGTGTTCGCTTGATTCTTTGACGACGCTCGAGGATTTAACGTTTCTGATCTATCTTGCACTTTCATCGTGGTATTGCTCCCATTTTGTTTTAGCACTGCTCCCCCTCATGAAGATCAAGTTGGGGAGATCGTCATGCGATGGGTCAAAATGAAGCATCGTCTTCGGCACGAAGATCACGTCGTCGGGATAGGAGGATGGCATTGGTAGGCACAGTAGGAGCTCAGGTTTGTTAATAACATGACATAGCCACTAAGGCAGTCGTCAAGTCTCCTCCAATCTTCTTCTTCTCGGCACCGGATTTGTCTTCTTCGAAGGAAGTTGTCTGGTTCGGCCTCGAGGAAGCTTGTCTGGCTCCGGAAGAAGGTGCGCATGGGGTGTTGTAAGATGTGCCGAGCTCCTTTGGAATGTTCCATTCAAGTGCAGGAGAGCCCGGCTTCAGAGTGGTACGCTCGGCGGAAATTGGTGGGTGGTCCGACCTGTTTGTTTATGCGTGTCTCCTTCTTCCCCACATGGCGATTCGTGTTAACGAGATCGGCATGCTTGTATAGAAAGATTAGAAAGACACAAACGACAGGTCGGTGATGGTAATAACCAGACGGAGCCACAAAGACAATCCGTCGTGTAAGAAACCGGGGTCACGAAGACTTCCCGTTAACATCGATCTAGGAGCTATGCTCGTAGACGATGGCCTGAAACCGTTGTTGCTTTGATGTTGCAACGGCAGGACTTCCTTCCGATCCTCGAAGCATGTCTAAGCAAGACATATCTACGGACGTTCTAGCTTGATCACAAAGATCAGGTGTTAGAAAAGTGTATGTGTCCTAGAAAATATAAAACTATATGGGAACTGAGGACACACTGGACTCGAGTGCGCAAGGAAGTGTGGTGGTGGGGCTGAGTACCACATAATTCAATATCTCCCGCTTCCGAGTGAAGCGGTGATAGTAGACGTGGTTCCCCGTGATTTCTGAAACACCTGTCTTTTGTGAGACAGACGAGTGGGTAAGGATCGGTTGTGCATGCGCCGTTGGACCTATTGCGGCGACTTCTACTAGGGAGATAATAAAATTAGCACCTGTACCTATGGGGGTTGGTCCGAATAATTTGTGAGTTGAGGAAATTATGTAGCGTCGGTCGTTTCAAAAGGTTCCAGTATATGTGGCTATTTCTTCATAATTTGACTGTCTCTCGGTGATGTTCCGGGGTTAGATTCAGTTGGGTTTGACTGAATCATGTGAACGAAGTCCTTGCATCCGGTAGGAAGTAGTGAGTGCTGCTTTGTATGTCAGCAATCCGGAGCAGGTCGATTGAAGCGCGCACCGAGTTTAACATTTGTAGCCACCGTCGCCTTTGAAAAGAGTTGACCGTTGTAGGCTCGAGATTCTTCTTTTGAAGTCCATCTTCGGAGGTCGGAGGTAACTCCACGAAGCTTGATGAAGAGAAAATATCTTTCTTTTTTTTTTTTTTTTTTTTTTATGGCCTTGTATTTTTAATTTTGATGGCCCTCCTTTTTTTTTTTAATATATTATTAATCGTTATTAGTGATATGTATATTAGTATATTATATATTATATGGATATAATATATATTAATCGTTATTAGTAATACATATTTCTATATTATATATTATATGAATATAATATTATTTATTATTACTATTGTTATATATATATTATTTTTATATTATTTTATTTCTCCCCCTCAAAGTGTGCTTCCTAAAAGAACTTGCTCCCCCTCAAAAGATGCTAAGTAAGATCGAAAAATCTACGAATCTCATTCCCTAAATTCACGCATTTAAGGTTCGCTCCCCCTCAAAAATGTAATTATTGCTCCCTTTTAAGAAAATAAGGATCACTTCTCTTTTAAAAAATAAAAGATTAGCTCCCCCTCAAATTAAGCTCATTTTATAGAAAAAAAAATGGTATTTATCATTTCCGTGCGTAATATGCATTTTAAATTTTAAAGTTTTGAAAATGCATATTCAAAATGTACCATTTTGAAAAATAGGTATTTTTCAATTCAGCTCGTATGCATATGCAAATTAAAATTTTGAAAATTTGGTTAACATACGCATAATTAGAATGTACCTATCTTAAAAATATGTATGAATATGGTATTATGCAACTCAGTTCAAAAGATAGAATGTACCACATATAGTCGTAGTTGCTCACGTCGTTTCCCTTTATCATGTATGTGGAGCCGCTACGTCAAATTGCCATACATGAGGGATGCGGTTGCTCGCGTCTCTTACCAGTCATGCATGTGGAGCAACCCGAGTACCGTGCATGCTGGAAGTTGTGGTTGCCCTCGTCTCGTACCGATCATGAGTATGGAGCAACCATCTTCCAATTACTACTCATGACCGGGGGTTTTGTGGTTGCTCTCGTCTCATACCAATCACGCGTGTGGAGCAACCATCGTCGAATTACCACACGTGATTGGGCTCCTGCAAAACTTTATCGGGACTTTGGTACCCATTTTTGGATGGGTCCTCCCTGATTAGCAGAAAATAATTTACGCACATTTGGTTCAGTTATACATCCTAAATCATCCTTTAAAGTCCTATTTAATTTGATTTCTGATTTAGGAACCCAAGTTTGGTGAACCTTAGAGGGAAATGACAATTCAGCGCCGGTGAACGTGTGTCTAGGTTTAGAAGATCGGAAGATTTTCTCCCTAGCCAGTCGCAGAAGGTGTCTTTCAGACTTAATCTGGACCGGGTATTTCAAGTATGAATACGAACTTATCGCACTATATGCGTCATCAGATGATGAGTCGTATTGCCTACAAGAATTCACATCATTCACTCTATAATGATGATTTTTGATGGAATTTTGCTTACTAGAATAATAAGTATTTTTGTGCGTGCAAGCAATTCCATCTCTATCATTCTTTAAAGAATGAGAGATTTTGGAAGTTTGAGAAGTTCGCCTACTTGAGCTTGGGACTTCTTCTTTAGGAACTTTCTTTTTAATGGGAGCGGGAGAAGGAGAATCTTTAGCAATGTCGTCCTTGAATTTGAAAAATAATGTCGATTTTCCTTTCTCCTTCCTAATTTTCTTTTGTTCATTTGTATTTTTACGCGTATTGCTTTTACTTTTCATTTCTGCGCCAGCCAAAGGTGATTTTGAATGCATATTTGCCTTCGTCACCGTCGACTTAGAATTATTAGCAAAAGTCTTTTTAATTTTAGGAACAAAGGCGTCTGTTTGCGTTCCCTTATCCTACTTAATAGAAGATATTACTATGGAAAAATTATTTAGGACATGTAAGGGCGGGAAATTTTTGAGATTTGAAATCTCCTTTAAAAGTTTTTCTTTCTCTGCTCGGAAACCTACTCTTTCCGATTCTAGAGTTGCGTTCAATTCTGTAATTTTACTAGCAACATCTGGAATTTCCCAACAAGAGATAGGTTTATTAGAATGTAAAGTATTTTCCCCGTTGGACGCTAAGTCTTTAGAGGAACTTTGGTCTGTTTGACCCTTTTTCGCAAGGATGCCCTCTAAGTGATGAACTTTAGAGTGCAATTTATTGCGTTCCTCTAATAAAAGTTTAAAACTATTCCGCGTATTTCTCAAATCAGACAGATGATTATTGCGTTCGAGTTCGCAATTGTTCAATTTATTTGTTAGTTCACTAATTTGAGCTTTTAAGTTTACTTCCTGAGATTCAAGATTAGTGATTTTCTCACGCGCGTTTTCTAAATGGCAAGTAAGACTACCTCTTTCTTCTAAACTCCTAACTAAGCATTTGTAATTATTGTCTAGTCTACTTTCTAACTCACTTATAGTCTTTTCGTGACTTATAAGTTGAGTTTGGCCTAGCTTAGAGGAATTAGGTTCTTGATTAGCTCACAAACGTTAGCTTCTGAGCTAGCTAATTTTGATTTAAGACTAGAAATAGTTTCTAGTGCACAAGCTAACTTAGTTTCTAACGCTTGGGTAGTCCTACGTTCGCATTTATGTTCACTACGCATGGTTTGATAATCTTCTTTTAAAGAAAGAAAAGCTTTATATAAATCACTCTCGTCAAAGCTCATCTCAGAAGTTGTAGAAGTAGAATCCATAGTTTTTATTTTTAATTTAATTTAATTTTTTAATTTAGTTGGATACGCAATCGTTAACGCGTTGTGTAGATTTGATAATATTTGGCTTTTGAAAAATTCAGTTCCGAAACGTTTTGGTGTGTCGATAAAAGTCGTGAAGTTTGGAAAATTTTGGGTGTCGAAAACATTTTGGTGTGTACCGAAAAGTTTTAAGGTGATGTCGAAAAACTTCGAAAACGTTACCAAAAGCTTTTTCTATAATATGCCAAAAATGTTTTGTAATAACAAAAAAATTGGCTTTTGAAAATTTCTGCACCGAAAAGTTTGATTTATCGAGAAATATTGTGAAGTATCAAAAATTTTGGGTACCGAAAAGATTTTTGGTGTATACCGAAAAACTTTTGAGGTGATTTCGAAAACTTCGGAAATTTATCAAACTTATCTAGAATTTGCAAAAGATGTTTTGATGTGATTTGATGCGAAAATAAATTTTCGGAGTGCTTGGGTGCGAAAATTTAAATTTTTGATGTGAGTGCGAAAAGTATTTTCGAAATGTTGTTTCGAAAATATTAGGTTTTCGAAGTGAGCTGTTGCGAAAATAGATTTCTGGTTAGGAGTGCGAAAATCAAGATTTTCGAAGTGCTCAGTGCGAAGAGATGAATGCGAAAACCTGAACGGTGCGAAACCCCTTTTTTTTTTTTTTTTTTAAGCGATGCGAAAACCTGATGCGAAAAATTTTGGTTTGCAAAGTCACATGCGAAAAAGTGTTTCGAAAATATGAACAGTGAATTGCGAAAACTCGGTTTGCGAAGTCATTGTGTAGGTTGCGAAAATCTACTGAGTGCGAAAACTCAGACTTCGCAAACTTCATTTTTAATTTTAATTATTTAATTTTTTTTTTAATGGGATGTGAAAACCAAGTGCGAAAAGTTGTTCCGAAAAGTTGGATGCGAAAACCTGATTCGCAAACTAACTTTTTTTTTTTTTTTTTTTTTAAACTTTTGTTGGATGCAAAAACTTATATTATTTTAATTTTATATTATTATTATTATTTTTAACTAATGATTACCTAATCATTTCCAATGTTTTTTTTTTTTAAAAAACTTGGATGCGAAAACCTGAGAGGATGCGAAAACTTTTTTTTTTTTTTGGGGTGCGAAAACTTGAACAGTAACAATAATTAAATATTAATTTTTTATTTTTTTATTAGAATAGGATGCGAAAACTTGGGTTTGCGAAGTGGGAGAGGAGGTTTGCGAAGTGGGAAAAAAGTTTGCGAAGTGGAGAGAAAAAAAAAGTTTTCGCAGTGGAGGAAAAAAAAAGGTTTTCGCAGTTGGGTTTTCGCAGTGAAGGTTTGCGAAGTGGGTTTTCTCACAGACTAATGGTTTTCTCACTTGTTTTCGCAGTGAGTTTTCGAAGTGGGTTTTCGCAGTGGGTTTTCGGTCTGAAAACTTTTCTGCGAAAATACTCAACCCAATTTTCGATCCCCAAACACAAAATTAATCAAATTAGCCCTGGGTAAAGATCGAAACACTTATATCCTAACTCCTAAACACTCAATCAAGCATCTAAACACCAAAACATGTCAAAATTTTCGAAAATTTTTTGAAGAACAAGAAGAACACCAAATTTTTTTTTGAAGATTTTTACTCAAATCTGAGCCCGTTTGGCTCTGATACCACTTGTAAATCCTGGAATATCCAACTAAACATGTATTTAACGATCTTACCACGATTTGATGATCGGAAGAATGAAGCTCGCGTGGGGTGCTTGTGTGTTCTTGAGAGGTTGGGGGCTCACTTTGATTTTCACACAATACACATTTTATTATGTGTTAGGGTTCAAGTATTTATACCACATTTTGGTATATAATACTTGGGCCCCTAACCAAGCCCAATTACACTAAGCCTCTCTTTTCATAGAATCTATTAAAATAAACTACAAAGATAATTCTAATTAATTGAACACAACAAAATAATCCTAACATGTTAAGTCTGAGAAACATCTCATGCGATTGGCTTCGGAGAAAATATTTAAATCTTCTCCGAGACACACATTCACCTGCGTTGAAACGTCCTTTCCATGTCAAATTGCTCCTAAATGGGTTCCTAAGTCAATGATTAAGTTAGGTAATCCAAGAAATAGTCGGGTACCTAGAAGTACGTTAATGAATGATTTAGGACTAAAATCTGATTTGACACCTTATATGCTTAACTTGTTTTCTGCTAATAAGGGAGGACCCATGCAACAATGGGTACCAAAGTCCCGATAAAGTTTTGCAGGAGCCCAATCACGTGTGGTAATTCGACGATGGTTGCTCCACACGCGTGATTGGTATGAGACGCGAGCAACCGCATCCCTCACGTATGGTACTTTGAAGTTGCTCCACACACGTTATAAAGGGAAGCACTGTGAGCAACTACACCGTATGTAAATTCTATATGCATTCCATAGTAAATTTTGGCATCCATATCGAGCTGAAAAGACAATATACCTACTTTAAAAACAATAGGGTACAATATAGCTATGCATGCTTCAAAAGGACTTTTACTTTCAAATCTTTGCATGCATGCATACATGAGCTGAAATGCGAAATACTATATTTTATAGGTACATTTTCATTATGCATACAATTTTAAGATTTTTGAGCTTAAACTTTCAAGCATACATTTAAGCTGAATCGCAAAAAATACCTATTTTTTCAAAATGGTACATTTTAAATATGCATTTTCAAAACTTAAAAATTTAAAATGCATATTACGCACGAAAATTGATAGATACCATTTTTTTTATAGAATGAGCTTAATTTGAGGGAGAGCTACTTTTTATTTTCAAAAGAGAAGTGACCCTTATTTCTTTAGAAGGGAGCAATAATTATATTTTTGAGGGGGAGCGAACTTCAAATATGTGAATTTAGGGAAAGAGATTCATAGATTTTTTGAACTTACCACGCATCTTTTGAAGGGGAGCAAGTTTCTTAAGGAAGCATGATTTGAGGGGGAGGAATAATATATATATATATAATATATAACATACTAATATATATTACTAATAAAATAAATATATATATATTATATCCATATAATATCTAAGTATAAAAATATATTTTACTAATAACGATTAATATATATATATATATATATATATAAAAAGGAGGGCCATCAAAATTAAAAATACAAGGCCATAAAAAAAAAATCAAAAATCTTCTCTCCTCATCAAGCTTCATGGAGATTACCTCCGACCTCCGAATATGGACTTCAAAAGAAGAATCTCGTGCCTACAACGGTCAACTTTTTTCAAAAGGCGACGGTGGCTATAAATACAAATCTCGGTGCTCTCTTCAACCGACCTGCTCCGGCTTGCTGACAAACAAAGCAGCACCCACTACTTCCTACCGGATGCATGGATACTTCGTTCCTACGATTCAGTCAAACCCAACTGAATCTAACCCCGGAACATCACCGAGAGTCAGTCGAATCACAAAGAAACAGCCAAATCTACTAAAACCTTTTGAAAAGACCGACGTTACATGATTCCCTAACCTCAGAAATTATTCGGACCAACCCCCATAAGTATAGGTGCTAATTTTATTAGCTCCCGAGTAGAAGTCGCCGCAATAGGTCCAACGGCGCGTGCACAACCGAGCCTTACCCACTCGTCTGTCTCACAAAAGACAGGTGTTTCAGAAATCACGGGGAGCCACGTCTACTATCACCGCTTCACTCGGAAGCGGGAGATATTGAATTATGTGGTACTCAGCCCCACCACCACACTTCCTTGAGCACTCGAGTCTAGTGTGTCCTCACTTCCCACATATTTTTATATTTTCTAGGACACATACACTTTTCTAACACCTGATCTTTGTGATCAAGCTAGAACTTCCATAGACGCATCTCCTGTAGATGTGATTCCACGATTGGAAGGAAGTCCTGCCGTTGCAACATCAATAGAACAACGGAATCAGGCCATCGCCTAGAGCTAGTCTCTGGAACGATGTTAACGGGACGCCTATGTGGCCCCGGTTCGTCAAGCCCTGTCCTCACAGGCCACGTCTCGGAGTTTGTCTCTGTGGGTCACAAATTTAACATCCAATCGATGAACTTGAGAATAGATCGATGAAGAATTACCTTGTAATTAACGCGCGGAAGACTTTGGATAATTATCAATCAACCTTCATTAAAACTCAAGCTTTCTCAACAAGCAATCCCTTTCTCTCTCTACAATTAAGCCCTAATTATGATAATGATGAGAGAGTGTTTCTAGTGAGAGAAAGCTAAAACTCAAGTTGTGTGTATTTTACACACACTTGCCCTATATATACCAAAGCATATTTTGGTATATTTTCAATCTAGTCCCTATATTTACATAAAATATAATTAAGTCCCTAGACAAAGATAACATGATTCTTGAACACTATAAAATATTCCTAACAGTCTCTGAAGTCGTGTCGACTGCCTTAGTGGCTCCGTCTGGTTATTACCATCACCGACCTGTCGTTTGTGTCCTTCTAATCTTCCTATACAAGCATGCCGATATCGTTAACACGAATCGCCATGAGGGGGAAAAGGGGACATGCATAAACAAACAGGTCGGACCACCCACCAATTTCCGCCGAGCGTACCACTCTGAAGCCGGGCTCTACTACACTTGAATGGAACATTCCAAAGGAGCCTCGGCATATTTTACAACACCCCACGCGTACCTTCTTCCGGAGCCAGACAAGCTTCCTCGAGGCCGAACCAGACAACTTCCTTCGAAGAAGACGAATCCGACGCCGAGAAGAAGAAGATTAGAGCAGACTTGACGACTTCAAACTACAGAGAAAGACCAGGACAAGATGCAAACAAAGTCCAAGATCCGCAACATCATCAAAGTCAAATATCAGGGCGTGGATCATTATTTACATCCGGTCTACAGAATATAGCGTCGGTCAAGAGAGTCCTAGCCAAAGAGCATTCAAAGCCTCCGCAAGAAGAGGAGATAGCCCTTGTAGGGGGAGAGTGTTAGGACTCAAGATGTTAACGGGAAGTCTTCGTGACCCCGGTCTCTTATCCGTCGGATTGCCTTTGTGGCTCCGTCGGGTTATTACCAAACCTGAGCTCCTACTGTGCCTACCAACGCCATCCTCCTGTCCCGACGACGTGATCTTCTTGCCGAAGACGATGCTTCATTTTGACCCATCGCATGACGATCTCCCCAACTTGATCTTCATGAGGGGGTGCAGTACTAAAGCAAAATGGGAGCAATACCACGATGAAAGTGCAAGATAGATCAGAAACGTTAAATCCTCAAGCGTCGTCAAAGAATCAAGCGAACACCACGGACTTCAAAGATCGAAGTTGCCGCCTCGTGTGCGTCTCTCCAAATCTCAAAGAGAACTTCCCAATTCCAACATAAGGTTGACCAAAAGTAGGGGGAGTAGCGCTACCATCGAAAGGAGAGATCGAACACAAAAAGAAGAGATCCGGCAAGCAACTTCAATCATCTTCCGGCATTTACGAGTTGAGCTTCAAAAGAAGATTAAGAAGATCTGGTGCCGAGAAGCAAAGATCAAGACACGGTGAGCTTGAAGATCTCCAAAAGAAGAGGTCAAAAGACAAGAGAATGAGGAAATTCCTTTAGGACTCAGCCTAATGCACTAAGCCCCACAAAGATAATCCATGACAAATTGAAGATTGAACACAAAGGGGGAGATTGTTAGGATTATTTTATTGTGTTCAATTAATTAGAATTATCGTTGTAGTTTATTTAAATAGATTATATTTAAAAGAGGCTTAGTGTAATTGGGCTTTGTTAGGGGGCCCAAGTATTATATACCAAAATGTGGTATAAATACTTGAACTCTAACACATAATAAAATGTGTATTGTGTAAAAAACTATCTAGAGAGAGAGAGTCACCCAACCTCTCAAGAACACACAACACCCCACGTTGAGCTCACTTCTTCCGATCTTCAAATCGTGATAAGATCGTTTTAATATATGTTTAGTTGGATATTTAGGGCTTTACATCTTCCCACATCGGAACTGAATGTCTTTTGCGTATTCAATTGTGTTCGTCTCTATGTTCCTCGGAAGTGTGTTTTTGTATGTTCAGACACCGTACGTGCTATCTGTCCTATTGCAGTCACTAGGTTTTGCACAATACCCTCCGGATTCTGGAATCGCTCTTTAGTCCAATGGCTCAGGTCGGCATGTAATGTCGTCAGTTACTCGATCACTTCATCCCTGCCGACTTTCTTCACTTTAGGTGGATCAACATCATGTCCGATATGTCTCTGAAATGGTTGTAGCTCCTTCTGGTTCTAAAATCCGGATGGCTCCTCGTGGTGTGAGTTCCCAAAGGACAAGTTCGGATGATTCTTCCGGTTGGATTGTACGTGTTTGATTACGCGTTCCGCGATTTGTCTTGAAGGTGGTGAACGACTTGCAAGTCCTAAACATGCATCTCGTTTTGCCTCCATATCGCCTCAATATGTGCTGCCAACACATTAAAAATCTCATTTACTCCAGACATACATCGATCCAAATCTTTCTTTGCATATCTAGCGGGGTATCTTGCAATCCGCTCAATAGCTTGGAGTGCATCTTCATCGTCCAACTCCATTAAGTTCGCAGGCATCCTCCGTCGACAATCTGCTTGTTCTGTTTGTTGAGACACAAGAAGAACGATGGCATGTACACAATCAGTGGTTTGTTGTGATTTGGGCACTGTCTCAATAGGCTTTTATATATGTTCCATGCGTCGCTCAGTGATTCACCATATATTTCCTTGAAATTCATGATCTTGCTAGTGCTTGAATGTGGGTTACTTGATAAAAGAAACACTCAACCCGTTGCTCCCAGCTGGTGATAGATCCGTGTGGAAGAGATGACAATCATTCTGATGCTTTGCCTGTCACTGAAAACGAAAAAAATTGCTAATCATAACACCTCTTTAGTAACACCGGGATACTTGATCGTTCTGCAAATTAGAATAAATTTAACGAAGTGCACTTTTGCATCCTTGTTTTGTTAGCCCGTGGAACTGTACTGCATTTTCACCATATGTACGGTTTCAGACTTGATCTCAAACTGATTTTTTGGTCCATCTGGGATCACGATCGCGTCATTAATGTTGAGCTGGATCGGGAGTTCTTGGCTCATTAAGCTAAGTCGTCACTGTGCTTCCTCGTGGTTGTTCTAATTTTGTTCCCTCTGCTGTTTACGAGCTTGGTTATTGCTTCGACACACCACTTATTCTCAGGGTCAAACAATAGAGGTCTTGTGTTTGAGTTGCGTGTACACACTAATTGAAAAAAAAAAGAAAAATCAAAGTGAACGACACACGGATATTAAAACATATAATATACTTGTAAAACATATAATACACTAATTGAACGACACACGATGGTTATCTATCGATTTGTTACTCCATCTACCGTGTCAGCGAACTTGGATAGTGTGTCTGCCCTTGTATTTTCTGAACGAGGTATTTGATGGATCGTAAATTCTTCGAACTTATCCTTTAACCTGTCTGCTAGGATTTTGTAGCTAAGCATTATATCTCCTTTTGTTCCGTACGTTCCTTCGATATGTTTTCCAACAAGTTGTGAATATGTGAATACTGCCAATCTTCGAAATTTCGACGCCTGTGCCATTTGCAGTCCAGCAATCATAGCTTCATATTCGGCCTCGTTGTTTGTCGCAAAAAAGTCGAATTTCAATGCGTACTCTATTTCTTTGCCATTGGGTCCTTGGAACCATATGCCGGCACCAACTTTTTTAGATTGACCACCACCATTGATGTGCAAAGTCCATCGTCCTTCTAGGGTCTCCTTGACAACGTTCACCTATTGGACGTCAACTTCTAGGATGAAATCTCCTAGTAACTAAGCTTTGGTAGCATTGAAAAGGCAGAATTCTATTGTAAATTCGATCATCTCTATGGCCCATTTCGCCATCCGGTCGGAGACTTCTGGCTTAGAGAGTATTTGCTTCAAAGGATGATTTGTCAGAACAATTATCTCATGTGACAAGAAGTATGGTCCTAATTTTCTTGCCGCAGTCATGAGAGCTAAAGCCAATTTCTCTGCTTTGTAACTCTTCTCCGCTGCTTGGAATGTTTTGTTGATGTAGTAGACCAGAAGATGTCTAGATTCGATTTCTCTAGCCAAAACCGCACTTACTGAATTGTTTTTCGCAAGCTAGGTATATGAATAGAGGTTCTCCTTCAACGGGTTTTACCAGCATTGGCAGATGAGTCAAGTATTGTTTCAGCTTTAGATAGGACTCCTCGCATTCTGTGATCCGTTCGATCCTTTTGGAGGATTTTAAAGAATGGTAGGCTGCAGTTGGCGGAGCGAGTGATGAATCGGCTTAGAGAGGCTATTCACTCCGTCAATTGTTGTGCTTCGACGGGGACTTCATTTCTAATATCGCCTTGATTTTTTCCGGGTTAGATTCAACTCGTTTTTCGGAAGGTGCATTTGGTGGGGTTTAGTTTCATCCCGTACTTCATAATCTCAAAAGCTTCCTATTTATCTGACACATCGACTTCATTCTAAGTAGGGCTGATGGAGATAAGCTCGAGTTCCACTGGATGAGGTTTAACAACGGTTTGTGTTTGTTTGTCTATGTGGTATGGTATGGGGTGGTGCAATAGTATACATAATACATAGTCTGATAGGAGGGTTACAGTGGGTGTCAAAACCACGTGATATTTACCGTATGTTCGTGGGTCATTTATGATACATGATTGTAATATAGAAAAGACAATTTTTTTATTTATGAAATGTACTTGGTAAATATTTAAAGAATTCCACACATATATTTATTATTTTTAATTAATTTTTATTGAGATGAAAGAGAAAAAATAAAAGTGAGGAACACACAAAAAGAAGTTTAATTAATAAATGACGATTGCATATCCTACAAACATATTATAATATAATTACATTTTGTTATGCAATAAACATGAGTGTCATTATATAAAGCATACTTTAGTACAATAAAAAAAACAAGATAGTTGATAGTAAAAGTTTTCAATCCTCATATGTTTAACAGTACAAACTCAAATCGAGTCAAAATTTTTACGCACATGCGACAATAAATCTCATGGATTTTGCATTTTGCGTGTATTCTAAAAATATTGTTAGGAATATTTTCTAGTGTTCAATAATCATGTTATCTTTGTCTAGGGAGTTAATTGTATTTTATGTAAATATAGGGACTAAAGTGTAAATATGCCAAAATATGCTTTGGTATATATAGGGCAAGTGTGTGTAAAATACACACAACTTGAGTAATTGTTTCTCTCTCTAGAATAGATTTCTCTCTCATCATTAGCATAATTAGGGTTTAATTGTAGAGAGAGAAAGTGAGGTATATTGTAGAGAGAAACTTGGATTGCAATGAAGATTGATTGAGTTTATACCAAAGTCTTCCGCGCGTTATTAATCAAGGTAATTCTCATTCGCTCTAATTCTCAAGTTTCATTCGTTGGATGCGTTAAAACTGGACTTACAATTGGTATCAAAGCATGCGTGTTAAGAATTGATAGATTTCTAGCTGAATTTGATGTTTACGATGCATGATTTTGTTGAAATATAGTTTACGATCGTTTTACTGTTCATCGCAAACTTGTTTACGATCATTGCTACTGTTCATCGCGATCATCACTGTTCATTGCATTTTTGAGTGTGCTGCTTGCTTAGATGTTTGCGATGTTGTGTTGGATACTGTTTGCGATGATTAACAGTTGATTAATTGAGCTGATTATTGCTGAATTTGGACCAAATTATTGATTTTCGATCGAATTGTTCTTATGATCTTCAAAGTGTTCATGTGAAAAACTCGAAAATTGTTTATGGTTTGCTTTTGATCTGGTTTAATCGAGTGTTTTTACATGTTTAATTGTTGTTTTCGATCGATTATCTGAGCTAAATTCGAGAACTTAAGTGTTTTTGATCGAATTTAATCGAATTGCAAAGTTTACGAATCGGATATCGATCGTAAACCTCTTGATTATCTGTTTACGAATCCACATTCATCGTAAACCTTCACATTTCTACTGTTTACGAATATATTTCATTCGTAAACTATCTTTAAGAAAGGTTTACGAATACTTTTCATTCGTAAACGCTTTAAGGAAACGGTTTACGAATATTAACTTTGCAATAGTCTGTCGATTAGCTTTGCGAACGAAAACTTTACGGTCAACGAAAGGTTTACGAACGCTTTCCAATCGTAAACCTTGTCTACGCGATTAAAGTTTACGGTCAAACCTTTACAGTGTGTAAAAGTTTACGGTCAAACACTTAAGTTTACGATCCATTCAATTTCCATTCGTAAAGTTACTATTTACGAACCATTTTCATTCGTAAACCAGTAAAGGGAAGGTTTACGAATAAATTTCAATCGTAAACTATCTCGAGTCACTGTTTACGAATACTTTTCAATCGTAAACTTTATTTTACGAAACTACTGTTTACGAAAGATTTTCAATCGTAAACCCTGTTTACGAATCAACAGTGTGTGAAGGTTTACGAATACTTTTCAATCGTAAACTTTACTTTACGGGTTACTGTTTACGAATCAGTTTCATTCGTAAACCAGTAAAAATAATTGTTTACGAATACTTTTCATTCGTAAATATCAAGGCAGTGTTTACGAATCATCTTCATTCGTAAACTATCTCAAGGGACTGTTTACGAATCTATCTCATTCGTAAACTATAAAGGTTTACGAATCACAAAAGTTTACGGTCAAATACTGCCCGTAAACCTAAAATTTTTTTTGCTACTACAAGATTTTTTTTGTACCTACTTTTCAAAGGTTTACCAAGGCTTAGAAAATTTTTTGGGTAAAGAAATTTTTTTTCGGTAAAATTTTTCAGTACAAAAATTATTCTCAGTATAATTGTTTTTCGTATAAATCATTTTAAAATCATTTGCGAAAACCTTTTCATACAAACTTAGACCCGTAAACCTTCTATCTGAAACACACAAACAAAATTCGATCGAAGATGAATTGAAGACCTCTTGATTATCATCTGGATTTGCTGCTCGATAATCAAATAGGTTTCGGATCCACTCTGCCCAGATCGAACGGTTTCTCAAACGATTAAGGTTTGAATTAAGCTTCCATGCATTTAACATTTCATTCAAGCCAAACGTAAACTTACAGTAACTTTACGAAACTCACTGTTTACTACTCTCATTCATTCGTAAACTTCAAAGCTTTACTTTACGATTCCATTTCATTCGTAAACCATCTATAGCAAAGGTTTACGAATAGTTTTCATTCGTAAACTCATCCGGGAAGAGGTTTACGAATCTATTTAGTTAGTAAACCACATAAGACTCTTGTTTACGAATCATCTGCAATCGTAAGCATCCTGAGCCTACTGTTTACGATTTGACATCAATCGTAAACCTTTACAGATCTACTGTTTACGAATCTATTTCATTCGTAAACCATCTATAATCAAGGTTTACGAACCTTTCTCATTCGTAAACAAGCGATATAAGTTTACGATTCAACTCTTTACGAATAATTCTCATTCGTAAACAAGGGCTATGTTAGGATTATTTTATTGTGTTCAATTAATTAGAATTATCTCTGTAGTTTATTTATAAAGATTATCATTATAAGAGGCTTAGTGTAATTGGGCTTTGTTAGGGGCCCAAGTATTATATACCAAAATGTGGTATAAATACTTGAACCCTAACACATAATAAAGGGTATTGTGTGAAAACTATTTAGAGAGATAAGCTTCTAGAGAGAAGGAGCCACCCAAGCCCCTCAAGAACACACAACACCCCACGAGCTTCGATTCTTCCCATCTAATCGTGGTAAAATCGTTTTAATCTTTGTTTAGTTGGATATTCTAGGCCTTTTAACTGGTATCAGAGCCACGCGCGTTAAGATTTGAGTCAAATTTTTCGTTTTATTTTTCGTTGTTCATCGCATGTTCTTCGAAATTTTTCGAAAAATTTGACATGTTTTGGTGTTTTTGTGCTTGATTGAGTGTTTAGGAGTTAGGATATACATATTTTGGTCTTTACCCGGGGCTAATTTTATTAAATTTAGTGTTCGGGATCGAAAAATAGCTCTTTTTCTCGCTGCTACAGTGTCGCTACAGTGTTTTCGGTATTGTAGTAAAGTTTTCGGTGCTACAGTAACTTTTCGGTGCTACAGGAAAGTTTTCGGTACTACAGTGCTACAGGAAAGTTTTCGGTGCTACAGTGCTGCAGAAAGTTTTCGGTGCTACTTAGTTTTCGCAGCTAGAGTAAAACAAAGTTTTCGGGATACTGTTCATCCGAAAAGTTTTCGGTATTGTTCTCGAAAGTTATTGTTCATCCGAAAACTTAAAAACTTTTCGGTACTACAGGAAAGTTTTCGCAGCTACAGTAGAGTTTTCGGCTACAGTTAAGTTACTGTTCACCCGAAAACTTAAAAACTTTTCGGTGCTACAAAAAAAAAAAAAAAAAAAAAAAAAAAAAGTTTTCGGGATACTGTTCATCCGAAAAGTTTTCGGTACTGTTCTCGAAAGTTACTGTTCATCCGAAAACTTAAAAACTTTTCGGTACTACAAAAACGTTTTCGCAGCTACAGTTAAAAAAAAAAAAAAAAAAAAAAAAAAAAGAAGTTTTCGGTTGATCCTGTAGAAAGTTTTCGCAAAAAAAATAAATAAATAAAAATAAAATAAAATAAAAAAGTTTTCGGTAGGCACTGTAGAAAGTTTTCGCAAAAAAAAAAAAAAAAAAAAAAAAAAAAAAAAAGTAATCGGTATCATATTTACAACTTTGCCATCGAAATAAAAAAAATAAAAAATAAAAATAAAAAAAAATAAAAAATAAAAAAGTTTTCGATATCATTTTTACAACTTTGCCATCGAAAACCTAAATTAAAAAAATAAATAAATAAATAAAATTCGGCACCTAAAATTTTTCGAAACTTCACATTATTTATCAAAAAAAAACCTAACTCTTCGGCACAAAATTTTTTTAAAAAAAAGCCATTTCTTTCTCCAAAACATCTTTGGCACATTCTAGAAAAGTTTGATAAAATTTCGAAGTTTTCGACATCACTTCAAAACTTTTCGGTACACACCAAAAAGTTTTCGACACCTAAAATCTTTCGGAACTTCACAATAATTTCTCGATAAATCAAACTTTTCGGCACTAAACTTTTAAAAGCCAATCTTTATATTTATTTCAAAAACTTTTTGGCAAATTCTAGATAAGTTTGATAAATTCTCGAAGTTTTCGACAACAGTGCAAAACTTTTCGGTACACAGCAAAAAGTTTTCGACAACTAAAATCTTCGAAACTTCACCATATTTCTCGATAAATCAAACTTTTCGGTGCTGAAATTTTTAAAAGCCAATTTTTTATTTATTCTCAAAACCTTTTTGGCATATTATAGAAAAAGTTCTTGAGAATAAATATTATTATCTAAACGCGTTTAGATAATAATAATAACGATCGCGTGTAGATAATAATAATAATAATAATATTAATATAGTTTTTCTCTACACAACGCGTTAACGATCGCGTATCCAACTAAAGTTTTTTAAAATAATAATAATAATAATAATAATAATATAATTAATATTTTATTATGGATTTCAATGCAACGACTTCTGCCTCTGGACAAAAACTAGGTTCCTATGTGGATCATGAAAAGACTATTAAGGAACTAGAAGCTAGGTTAGAAAATAACCATCAATGCTTACTTGGAAGCTTAAGAGAGAGGGGGTAGTCTCAATTGTCAGTTGGAAGCTGCACAATTGAGAATTGAAAGTCGTGATGCTCAGATCGAAAAATTCAAGGCCCAAGTTCACGAACTCACAACTAGCTTGAAAGCTTGTAAACTTGAGCGAAATTTACATCTGGGCAAATTTAATAGTATACTTGAGGAACGCAGTAAATTGTACTCTAAAGTTCATCACTTAGAGGGCATTCTTGCGAAAAAGGGTCAAATTGACCAAAGTTCCTCAATTAACTTCGCGTCCAATGGGGAAAATAATTTACATTCTAATAAACCTATCTCTTGTTGGGAAATTCCAGATATTGCTAGTAAAATTGCAGAATTGAACGCAACTCTGGAATCGGAAAGAGTAGGTTTCGGAGCAGAAAAGCAAAAACTTCTAGAGGAGATCTCAAATCTAAAAAATTCCCCGTCCCTACCTGTCTTAAATTATCCTTATAAAGAAACATCTTCCATTAAGCAGGATAAGGCAACACAAACTGACGCCTTTGTTCCTAAAACTGAAAAGACTTTTGCTAGTAATTCTAAGTCAACTTTGACTGGCACAGAAAAGATAGGTAAAAGCCTTAAGCTTAATACTTCCAAGGAACAGAAAATTAGGAAGGAGAAAGGAAAATCAACATTATTTTCAAAAATTAAGGTCGAACATGCTCAAGATTTTCCCTCTCCTATTCCTCTTAGTAGGAAAGCGTGCAAAGAAGAAGTTCCAAGCTTAAGCAAGCGAACTTCCACGCTTATTTTTCATCTTTATAGAGTGAATGATGTGAATTCTTGTAGGCAATACGACTCATCATCTGATGACGCATATAGTGCGATAAGTTCGTATTCATACTTGAAATACCCGGTCCAGATTAAGTCTGAAAGACACCTTCTGCGACTGGCTAGGGAGAAAATCTTCAGATCTTCTAAACCTAGACACACGTTCACCGGCGCTGAATTGTCATTTCCCTCTAAGGTTCACCAAACTTGGATTCCTAAATCAGAAATCAAATTAAATAGAACTTTAAAGGATGATTTAGGATGTATATCTGAACCAAATGTGCATAAATTGTTTTCTGCTAATTTGACGTAGTGGCTCCACATACATGATAAAGGGAAACGACGTGAGCAACTACGACTATATGTGGTACATTCTATCTTTTGAACTGAGTTGCATAATACCACATTCATACATATTTTTAAGATAGGTACATTCTAATTATGCGTATGTTAACCAAATTTTCAAAATTTTAATTTGCATATGCATACGAGTTGAATTGAAAATACCTATTTTTCAAAATGGTACATTTTGAATATGCGTTTTCAAAACTTTAAAATTTAAAATGCATATTACGCACGGAAATGATACATACCATTTTTTTCTATAAAATGAGCTTAATTTGAGGGGGAGCTAATCTTTTATTTTTTAAAAGAGAAGTGATCCATATTTTCTTAAAAGGGAGCAATAATTACATTTTTGAGGGGGAGCGAACCTTAAATGCGTGAATTTAGGGAATGAGATTCGTAGATTTTTCGATCTTACTTAGCATCTTTTGAGGGGGAGCAAGTTCTTTTAGGAAGCACACTTTGAGGGGGAGAAATAAAATAATATAAAAATAATATATATATATATAACAATAGTAATAATAAATAATATTATATTCATATAATATATAATATAGAAATATGTATTACTAATAACGATTAATATATATTATATCCATATAATATATACTATACTAATACACATATTACTAATAACGATTAATAATATATTAAAAAAAAAAGGAGGGCCATCAAAATTAAAAATACAAGGCCATAAAAAAAAATAAAAAAGAAGAAAGATATTTTCTCTTCATCATCAAGCTTCGTGGAGTTACCTCCGACCTCCGAAGATGGACTTCAAAAGAAGAATCTCGAGCCTACAACGGTCAACTCTTTTCAAAGGCGACGGTGGCTACAAATGTTAAACTCGGTGCGCGCTTCAATCGACCTACTCCGGATTGCTGACATACAAAGCAGCACTCACTACTTCCTACCGGATGCAAGGACTTCGTTCCCATGATTCAGTCAAACCCAACTGAATCTAACCCCGGAACATCACCGAGAGACAGTCAAATTATGAAAAAATAGCCACATCTACTGGAACCTTTTGAAAAGACCGACGCTACATAATTTCCTCAACTCACAAATTATTCGGACCAACCGCCATAGGTACATGTGCTAATTTTATTAGCTCCCGGGTAGAAGTCGCCGCAATAGGTCCAACGGCGCATGCACAACCGAGCCTTACCCACTCGTCTGTCTCACAAAAGACAGGTGTTTCAGAAATCACGGGGAACCACGTCTTCTATCACCGCTTCACTCGGAAGCGGGAGATATTGAATTATGTGGTACTCAGCCCCACCACCACACTTCCTTGCGCACTCGAGTCTAGTGTGTCATCACTTTCCATATATTTTTATATTTTCTAGGACACATACACTTTTAAACACCTGATCTTTGTGATCAAGTTAGAACTTCCGTAGACATGTCTTGCTTCGACATGATTCGAGGAACGGAAGAAAGTCCTGCCGTTGCAACATCAAAGCAACAACGGTTTCAGGCCATCGTCTACGAGCATAGCTCCTAGATCGATGTTAACGGGAAGTCTTCGTGACCCCGGTTTCTTACACGACGGATTGCCTTTGTGGCTCCGTCTGGTTATTACCATCACCGACCTGTCGTTTGTGTCCTCCTAATCTTCCTACACAAGCATGCCGATCTCGTTAACACGAATCGCCATGAGGGGGAGAAGGGGACATGCATAAACAAACAGGTCGGACCACCCACCAATCTCCGCCGTGCTCACCACTCTGAAGCCGGGCTCCCCTGCACTTGAATGGAACATTCCAAAGGAGCCTAACACCCCACGCGTACCTTCTTCCGGAGCCAGACAAGCTTCCTCGAGGCCGAACCAGACAACTTCCTTCGAAGAAGACGAATCCGGCGCCGAGAAGAAGAAGATTGGAGAAGACTTGACGACTGCCTCGGTGGCTAAGTCAGGTTATTACCTAACCTGAGTTCCTACCAACGCCATCCTCATGTCCCGACGACGTGATCTTCTTGCCAAAGATAATGCCTCATTTTGACCCATCGCATGGCGATCTCCCCAACTCGTTCTTCATGAGGGGGAGTAGTACTAAAGCAAAATGGGAGCAATACCACGACGAAAGTGCAAGATAGATCAGAAACGCTAAATCCTCAAGCGTCGTCAAAGAATCAAGCGAACACCATGGACTACAAAGATCGAAGTTGCTGCCTCTTGTGCGTCTCTCCAAATTTCAAAGGGAACTTTCCAATCCCAACATAAGGTTGACCAAAAGTAGGGGGAGTTGCGCTATTATCGAAAGGAGAGATCGAACACAAAAAGAAAAAATCCGGCAAGCGACTTCAAATCCCTTCCGGCATTTACGAGTCGAGCTTACAAAGAAGATTAAGAAGACCCGGTGCCGAGAAGCGAAGATTAAGACACGGTAAGCTTGAAGATCTCCAAAAGAAGAGGTCAAAAGACAAGACAAGGAGGAAATTTCCGTAGGACTCAGGCAACTGCACTAAGCCCCGCAAAGATAATCCATGCCAAATTGAAGATTGAACACAAAGGGGGAGATTGTTAGGATTATTTTATTGTGTTCAATTAATTAGAATTATCTTTGTAGTTTATTTATAAAGATTATCATTATAAGAGGCTTAGTGTAATTGGGCTTTGTTAGGGGCCCAAGTATTATATACCAAAATGTGGTATAAATACTTTAACCCTAACACATAATAAAATGTGGGTATTGTGTGAAAACTATTTAGAGAGATAAGCTTCTAGAGAGAAGGAGCCACCCAAGCCCCTCAAGAACACACAACACCCCACGAGCTTCGATTCTTCCCATCTAATCGTGGTAAAATCGTTTTAATCTTTGTTTAGTTGGATATTCTAGGCCTTTCAGGCTATAAGTTTACGATTAAACTTTACTTCACGAAAGTTACTGTTTACAGTTCTTTAAGGTTTACGAACGATTAAAAATTTACGAACGATTCTCATTCGTAAACATTCCTTACTCGTAAACTAAAAAACACTGTTTACAGCTTTCTCTTTCATTCGTAAACTAATATTGTGTCAAATCAGAACCGCAAAATCTTACATTCTTTTAATAATATACAAAGTCTACGATACAATCTAAGTCGATAATTAATATTTGTATCTAAACTTTGCTGTGCTGAAAAGTTTATGAACTGAACTGAAATCAAAAGTTTGCGGTTAATATCAAAAATTAAAATTTTTAAACAGAATCGAAAATATTGATCACAAATTAAATCAATTCTAAAACACGTCAACGATCAATATACATCCAACAATTTTATTTGAACAAATTTTAAGAATCCAACATTCTTTATAGAATTTAATTACCAACATTATTTGAACTTAAATTTTCAAAATTCTATATTTGAACTGAAAAGATTAAAATGGATTTATTTCACGAACAAATGATCAAGACACTAGAAGCGAGGCTAGCTAATAACGAGCGTGTCCTAAGAAAACATCTAGAAATTGAAGCTAGTCTTGAATGTCAATTGACCAATGCAAAGGATGAGATTATAAGGTTGAAGACTAAGACCACAGAACATGAATCAAAAATATGTGAGTTGAAAACAAGTCTGTCTGCCTGTGATGAAGCAAACAAGTCAATGTTGCAAAAATTCTCATCCACAAATAATGAAAAAGAAATGGTCAAGAAATTAGAAGCAAGATTAGCCAATAATGAAGTTGTCCTAAGAAAACATCTATTAGAAGAAGCCAATCTAGGAATAAAACTTCAATTAGCTAATGAGAAAATAGCTAAACTTAACAATGATCTTGCTAAATCAAATTCTGAAACAACAGAACTAAAGGAAAATAAAGATTATCAAGCTCAAAATAAATGTCTTTCTGAAGAACTCACTAGATTACTCTGTAAAATTAAAGAACTAGAGGTTCTTCTTGCAAAGAAAGAACAAATTGAGCTAAAATTGTCTCGAAACAAGTCGACTCAAACAATTGAGTCAATGTCAACCGAGGAACATTCTATACTATCGATAAAACCCGAACCTAAGGATTGCTACACTCCAGACGGGTTTCGAGCTCAAATAGATAAGCTTTTAAAGGAGAATTTAATTCTAAAAAATTCCTCTCAAAAAGGCGCAAGAATGACTAAAGATATCAAGAAAGAAAGAATAGAGGAAGACAAATTATCTTCTATTGCCTCGACTAAATTTGGTTCTACCTCTATTCCTAATCCAAAAATACCCAAAGTCATTCTAAAATCAAAATTAAAGAAAGAAGCTACTAAAACTAAAGTAGACAATAATTACACATTCTCTATTAAAACTGAAACGTTCAAAAGTAATAATTGTCTAAACAAAAGTAGCTCATTTAGTACACATTACAAAGTGAATGATGTGAGTCTAGAAGGTAGGAAATACGACACTTCTATACTTAATGCTATTGATTCTATAAGCTCGTATTCCTCTCTCAAGTACCCGGTCAAAGTCAAATCCGAATTGCATCTTAAGCGACTGGCGAAAGAGAAAATTTTCTCTTCTACAAAAAGACGCACATTCACCGATGCTGAAACGTTAAATTTCAAAAAGGTACAACAAATTTGGAAACCTAAGCTACAAATGGAAATAAGTAGTCCTCGACAAATGTGGATTCCTATGATTGCTTTATGTGATAATTTTGCTTCCAAATTTGAACCTTATATGCATAATTGTTTCACTACTAATCAGGGAGGACCCGTCCAAAAATGGGTACCAAAGTCTCGATAATTTGTTTTGCAGGTCCCGATCATACATGGTAAATAGACGACGATTGCTCCACATGTATGATCGGTATACGATGATGAGCAGTCGCACAAGACCCCGACACGTGTGGTATTCGGTCTGCTCTACACACGTGATCGGTCTGCGACGTGAGCAAACACACCAAATCAAGACTATTCCAAAGCTCTTGATTTAACATTGTTTTTATTTTTATTTTTCGTTAAAAAAAAAAAAAAAAGGGGGCCTTAAAAAAAAAAAAAAAAAAAAAAAGGCCATAAAAAAATAGGGGCCATAAAAAAAAAAGGGCCATGAAAAAAAAGGGCCATAAAAAAAAAATAAAAGAGGCCATAAAAAAAAAAAAAAAAAACAAAAAAAAAGGGGGAGAAAAACTTTTGAGCTACAATGTTTAAAGAAGGCCGAGCCGATTTCAAAATTCAAAAAGCGCTTGAATTTCTGTGGAGTCAAACTCTATATTTTCAGTTTTTGACTATCATAGGGAGTTCGACTTAGTATAAATAGCACTTAATTTTATAGAATAGTCGGTCTTCATATTCTATATTGTTTTTATTTTGGGGGAGTGGATAGATAGATAGACAAGGCGCATGAACTTCAAAAGAGCGTATTACCATAGTTCTAATGTAAGAAGCGCATATGTTTTAGGGGGAGTGAGACTTATAAGTGCAAAAGGCACATTTATTGGGGAGTGTCACTTCAAATACAAAAGGCGCTTGATTTCTTCGTAATATGCAATTTCTCAAAAAACGCATCTATTTAGGGGGAGCACGGGCATCACATTAGAATTAGCGCAAGTATTTAGGGGGAGTGTAACCTAAAAACAGCGCTAGAGCTTAAAAGGGAATGCCCTGAAGACAACCTTCATGCTTTGAAGAGGGAGAGCTACCTAAATGCCAACAAGCGCATGGACACAAAAGAGTTATTCACATACTTATTCCAAAGGTTCAGTAGACCCAACTGATCCTAACCCAGGAACAAACCCCGAGTGTATGTGAGGGTATTGAGCGTATCACGATGACATCCTTACAACTCAACCACAAACTATCCGGGCCATAACCATATAGGTACAGGACTGATTTATCAGATCCCGGGTAGAAGACGCTTCATCTGGTCCAAAGGCGCATGCACGACCCTTCCTAGCTACTCATTTGTCTCCCTAAAGACAGATGTTTCAATATCTCACGGGGAACCGCATATGCTATCACCGTTTCATTTGGAAGCGGGAGATATTGAACAAAGTGGTCCACAGCCCCACACCACGACTTTCTTGAACATTTTAATGTCTAGTGTGTCCTCATAGCCTAAATTTTTTTTAAAATTTTCTAGGACACATACATTCTTTTACACACATCTTGCAGGTCTAAGTGACCATGCCAGAACTTCTGTAGACGCATCTTTCAATGATGTGCTTCTATGATCAGAAGGAAGTCCTGCCGTTGCAACATCAAAACAACAACGGTAGCAGGCCATCTTCTGGAGCACGACTCTAGAACGATGACAACGGGATGCCTATGTGGCCCCGTAGTCCCTTCAAATGCAAGTCTGTGTGACTTCGCATCAACGACCAAGAGTGACATCAAGGGATGTCTCACGATGATCGGTCGTCTGTCCCGTTTTCAGGTACTTCATCCAAAATTCAATGCCAACACGTTCAGCGTACACAGGATCACCTTGATCACACAGCATGACGATACAAATGAATCGCCATGAGGGGGAAAAGTATATCAAGGAGGCCAAGCACGTGAACTCAGTAAAGAAGCCAAGATTTCAACGCACGTGCTGAATCACAGCAAACAAGACCTCTCTCCATGGTTCGAGCATACACGACAAGTCAATGCTGACGATCCACGCGACTCTGATATATGCAAGAAGGTGACGAAGATTCAAGTTGCAAAGAAGAAAAAGAGAGTGCATGTAAATAGGGGGAGACTGAAGATTCTCCAGATGCTCTCAGCTATTTTCTTCAGACTGCAACAAAAGACCGTGTCAAATTCAAAGTTGAACACAAAGGCAAAAATTATCAAAGGGGGAGATTGTTAGGAATCTTTCTGCTGTGTTCAAATTCTGATGAAGACTGAAGATTATCAAAGATAAAGACAACCGGCGCTTCAACGACAATTGAACACTAAGGGAGAGATTGTTAGGAATATTTTCTAGTGTTCAATAATCATGTTATCTTTGTCTAGGGACTTAATTGTATTTTATGTAAATATAGGGACTAAAGTGTAAATATGCCAAAATATGCTTTGGTATATATAGGGCAAGTGTGTGTAAAATACACACAACTTGAGTAATTGTTTCTCTCTCTAGAATAGATTTCTCTCTCATCATTAGCATAATTAGGGTTTAATTGTAGAGAGAGAAAGTGAGGTATATTGTAGAGAGAAACTTGGATTGCAATGAAGATTGATTGAGTTTATACCAAAGTCTTCCGCGCGTTATTAATCAAGGTAATTCTCATTCGATCTAATTCTCAAGTTTTATTCGTTGGATGCGTTAAAACTGGACTTACAAATATATTTTAAGATGTGGCTTTAAAATTATTATTATAAAACTACTTTACGGATTCAACAATATCATTATTTATGAAATATATAGCTATATTTTTTATTGGTCAATTTATGTTGGCATTTTTATTGCAAACTTTTAGAAAAATGTCAAAATTAATGTAACATGAAAGAAATTAATTAATACAAAAAATAAATACAACATATATAATTTTTTTATTTCTCAGAAATAGATCAAAGAAATGATATTTGTAAACAGTATTATTAGGTCATCACACACACCCGTGCGCATACACGCACTCGCACACACACACACGCACGCGCATATTTAACTAGGTTTTGTCAAGCCCTTTGGCTTGTGGTAAACAATCAGCACTCCTCCGCGAGTTGGGATTCTAAATTTCTTCGGTTCATCTGAATTTTTCTTTTCACCAGATTTCTGAATAGCCACATCTGCTTCATCTTGAACTGGGCTGATGGGCGAAGGCTCAGGTTCCTTTGATAGTTCCTCGTTCGAGGCCATTAGATTTGGATTGTAGTATATATTAGAAGGTCGTGCGTTTGTTTTTCTCAATGTGTTTGTATGGGTATATATATTGTGATTAAAAGGGTTACAATGGGAGTAAAACAATTTGGATATTTTCCGTGTGATTGTGGGTTATTAATGATATATGACATGAATATGAAAAAGAAAGTTTTGTTATTTATGAAATATACCTTGCAGATATCAAAAAAGATTTCTTCTTAATTTCTTTAATTGTAAGAAAAATGATATAAAAGGGAAAATAATAAGTCAAGAACAATACTGAAACAGAAAAAAAGTTTAATAATAAATGACGATTGCGTATCAAATCGTACATGTTACAATATAATTAAATGTTATTAAATAATATCCATATATTAAAATATAATTAAATGTTATTAAATAATATCCATATAAACAGTCTGAAATCTGACCATTCACAATAACATCAATATCAACAATTTCTATATAATTTAGTTATTCCGGGAAAAAATTAACATATTGCAGTTTTAAAAGTTGAAAGAAATTCGACTAGATTTTTCCATTGAATATTGTCAGATTAAATACACCAAATTTATTAATTAATTGTACTTATGTAGAACATTTTTTAATAGTAGTGAGCAACAATGTGATAATGTACAATTGCAATTATGCCTCCAGATTGTCCATGTTTGACGTTGTGCAAAGTTCTGCGATATTAGCAATGTACATATATAATGATATAACGCAACTTGACAATGCAAAAATATGCATAACTAGTATTACGTATGAAATTCAGGATGAAGTAGATGTGGATTTTCAGAAATATTGTGAAAAGAAGAATCCAGATGAACTTAAGAAATTCATAAAACCAACTCGCGGAGCAGTGATGATAGTTTACCACAAGCTAAAATAACTCTGCAATTTTACAATTTAAAACAGACTTTTCAAGAAATTAATATTATTTAATGGATGAAAATGAAAGGTATGATCCATGCATATTGATATGTTTTTTCCATAAAAAAAAGCTTTTTTGATTCTTAATTAATTGTTATTGTTTCGGATTCATCTGATCTTACCTTTTTTGAAATTAGTAAAATAAATATGAAGATATATGTCCCAACGAAAATAGATTTTTTTTTCTGATTTTTTTTAATTATTAAATTTATGTTAAATACTTCAATTATTCAAATTAAGAAGTTACAATTGGTCAGATCATATGAAAGAGATAAATTTATTCCTAGTCTACTTCTGATAGTCTACTTCGAATTTAAATGGGCTGGAGATGCAGTTTAGCAAGATTGAGGTGGAGAAGGTACCAATCTGGGCACAATTCCCCGCAATAGATTTGAAATACCGGGGGAAGAGAGCCCTCATAAGTGCGGGAACTGCGAACAGTTTGGACATGGGACACAAAAAGCAAGCACGGACATGTGAGCAAGAGAATAATGATGCCACAAGGAGCGGCTCAGGAAGTAAGCAGAAAACTAGTGTATGATGCCACACGTAGCGGCTCTCTGCTTGAGGTCGCAAGCCGAGAGCAGAAGGGCCAAGGTTTAATAATTGATCTCGCAACTAGTTTCTGCGGAATGCTGCTACTAAATACATAGCCCAAAAAGCTAAAGTAGAGTGGCTGAAATTTGGTGATCTAACACCAAATTCTTCCATTTATTAGTGAAGCAGAAAACTTATATCAATCGTATAACTTCTGCTAAAGGGAGAGATGACAAGAATACAGCTGATCCAAATCTTATAGCAAACCATTTTGTTGAATACCACAAAGAGATATTAGGAAAGGCCTCTAGGTACTGCATGGGTATTGATGACAGAGTTATCGAGCAAGGATATACTCTTTCGCTTGAGGATCAATGGAAGCTCGTAAAGCCGTTTGAACGACGACATGAGGTGAAAGACACTATCTATGCAATTCGTCGAGACAAAACCCTTAGTCCGGATGAGCTCTTCAAGAAAGCATGGAATGTAGTAGCCGTAGAAGAAGATGTTATAGATGCAGTGTTGAACTTCTTTGACAAGGGACGGCTACTGAAGGTACTCAACCACACCACCTTAGTGTTAATGCCGAAGACTGCACAACCTACCATTGCTCAGGATTATAGGCCTACTGCGCGTTGCAATACACACCACAAATGCATCTGTGATGATTTGTACGTTCCTTAAGACAGTCGACTAAGTTAGTTCAGGAGAGTCAAAGAGCCTTTGTTGCAGGCCGCTCAATAGTGCATAGCGTGCTCATTAGCCAAGAGCATATACGACTGCATAAACAGGGATTGTGTTAACGAGATGTTTAATGAAGATTGACCTACGCAAGGCATATGACATGGTAGAATGGCCCTTTATGCTGAATCTATTACGCAAACTAAGATTCCCCGGAAAAATGGTTAGTTAGAGGAGTGCATCACGAGAGCAATGTACACGATAACTATAAATTGAAACTTGGAGGGACACATTAAAGCAGCTAGGGGTTGCGGCAAGGCGATACATTGTCGCCACTCATCTTTGTCCTGGCAAGGGAGTATCCTTGGCGAGAATATTTTGTATTTCATTTGACACTTTTATGTATTGTTATGCAGTGAAACTCGGCCACCTCTAACTTGAGCAGTCAGCCCGTATCCATTTCTTCTGAGCTGTCTAGTACAGTTTCTGAATCTGATAAATACAATAGGTACTTGTATAACTTAGCTGATTTTTAAAGCAGATGCGTTTGTTGATTATAATTACCATTCCACAGCCTTCATTCACGGGGTGGGGAAACAAATAACGAGTTCCCCTCTAAAGCTATTGTGACTGCAATTAGCTGGAATCCTATTCCAAGACCAATAACGTTAGGTTTGATCGACTGCTCTTAGGAGTTAGTTTCAAAGTATAATGATTTTCTTTTATCCATTTTCCCCTTTCAAAGTCTATATCTCATCTGCTTGCATTGGTGTGGCTGTGCGAGCATGCACTATTGTTGGAAATTCCGACGCACCGAAACTCTGCCCAAGATCCCCTCAAAATATTAAAACTAGAGAACATAGAGTTTAACGTGGAAAACCATCTGTTAACGAAAAGGAAAAAACCACCCGGACACGAGGCCGTAGAAAATCTACTACGTGAAAAATTATAATCACACAATTCTTCTACTCTCGCCTACACCCAAAACCCAACAACGACAACTCGAAAGTAATTCTATCGGATAACCTAAACTCTCACCCAAAGGAAATTTCTAAGAGTTAATTATTAACACAAATTAACTTTATAATGTGTTGGTGTCGTATAAACTAACAGGGTATAGCCCTCCTTATATAGGAGGGGAACCCTTGTGCCTTTCTTTCCCAACCGGTGTGGGATAAAGACAAAGGCACAAACATGAGCCTAAGCCCAACAACTCTATTACCATTTGAATCCATTACGGCAAGCTGTACTTTTATTTTATAATATCAATATAATGTAATAAGAAAACAAAAAACTTGAATGAGTTGTTGATTTCCTTGTACATATATTATAGTTTAAGATATGTTGTGTTGGACTCGTACCAAAAACTGGTAGACCCAACAACTTTTCTTTTTTATATCTTGTAGACCCTACATTGAGATTATTCAATAAATTCATCCCTTAATCTCAATGTCTTTCGATCTTTCATCACGAGCATCCTTTTTAAATTTTCAAACGTGCTTGTCGGTAATGGCTTTGTGAAAATATCTGCAACTTTGTCCAAACTCACAACGTGCACCATCTTTACTTCTCCATTTTTCATGTGCTCTCCGATAAAATGATACCGAGTATCAATATGTTTGCTTCTCTCATATGATAAACTGGATTTTTTGCCAATTAGATCGCTGACTTGTTGTCTACTCCCATTTTGGTTGGCTCGACTTGTTGAAGATTCAACTCGAGCAATAAGTTTTTCAGCCAGATTACGTGATAAACACACCACAATGCCGGCACGTATTCCGCTTCATAGGTTGATAGAGTCACGATCGGTTGCTTCTTTGATAACCACGTGAATGTTGTGTCTCCTAGGTAAAATACATAACCACATGTGCTTCTTCGATCATCGATATCTCCGCACCAATCACTGTCCGAATATCCGAGCAGTTTGTAGTCACTCAATTTTGATTAAAACAGTCCGAGTGATTGTGTTCTTCAGATGTATCGAAGGATCCTCTTGATTGCTTTGAGATGTGACAACCTTGGTTCTTCCATATAGCGGCTAACAACTTCAATGCTATAAGCGATGTCGGGTCTCGTGCAAGTCAAGTATCGCAGACTTCCCATGAGACTTCGATATTCGGTAGCCCTTACTTCTTCTCCTCCCTCAAATGTGGACAATTTTGTACCAAGTTCCATCGGTGTAGCTACCAGTTTGCTTTCCTCCATTTTGCTCTTAGTCAGTATATTCTTTGCATGCGCTTCTTGTGACACAAAGATTCCCATGCTTCTTTGCTCGACTTCGAGACCGAGAAATACTTCATCAAACCCAAGTCCGTCATCTCGAACTCTTCTGTCATCTGCTTCTTGAAATCTGTGATATTTTCTCACTTCTCCCCATAAAAATAAGATCATCAACGTAGAGGGCGACGATGATCATTTCATCTCCTTCTCTTTTCACGTACATTGCATGCTCAAATGGACATTGCTCGAACTTGTTCCTTTTGAAGTATCCATCAATCCGGGTGTTCAATCGATTTTAATTAAAAACACTCAAATTTCACTAATTTGTTTTAAATGATAGACTGTTGAGTATCGATACACAATGCCTAACACTCGATTAACAACATCTAAACCAAAGCAATCACAAATTAGCGAGAATTGAACAGAAATTGGTTTCGATCAAAACTCAAATGTCGACCTAATCACAGCAAAATCAGACTAATTAACCTCAAATCTCAGATGATCAACCACGCAAATTGCTCTGATACGTATTGTAGGTCACAGTTTCCTTCAACACACGATCTAAGAACACAAATTACAACGTTTACCTTAAGATGATATCGCAGAAGCTTTGCGGTAAACGAATAGTAAATCTTGCGTGATCAACACCTCTAAATAAGTCTCCTCTTCGATTAATGATATTCTCAATTCGATTACACAGAGAATCTGCAGCAGCTAAGTGGAGTGTGTGATCGAGTGTGTATTTGGCGCGCTATATAGAATTGTGGGAAAGACTCTCTTCACACAAACTATGGACATCGTATATATACCTTTATTCTAGGTATATATTTACAAGGGAGTCCATAACTTAAGGAAATATCAAAAGGACCCGAAGTCTAAGATGAATACAATTTTGAACACAAAATAAATTCCTAACATTTTGCCCCTTGTGTTCAATCTTGAAAGCTTCGTCATCTTTGTCTTCGGTAGAATGATTTACGAAACCCTAGAGCCTGCTCATATAGTCTTAGAATTCTTCTGAATTCCAGCTTGTCTTCTAAGGCATCGATGGCTTCATCCATCAGGACTCGCTCAAGCAACTTGTCATCAGATTCCGAAGCGTAGGTCATAGGCTTCACTTTTTTGCAACAAACCTTGAAGGATTACCTTAAGTGTTCCATTGCAGAATTTGTTGATTTCCAACTTAAGGAGAATTCATGTCTGTCCTTCATGGTTGCTGTAAGTTATGCCTAACTCCGGATCGTTGAAAATGTAGAACTCTGGAAAAGCATCTAATCTGGGACCACAAATCCTTGGCTTTGTCAGATTGACTTTCCTCATATTGTTTTCAATTGTGATCTGAAAGTCCTGAGCCATGTTCTACTTGATTTTCCTCAGCATATATCTCTTGATAGCTTCGAATCCGAGTCTGTACTTGTACTGATTGAGTGTGAACTTTCTGTAGATGCAGAGCATTTGGTACAAGGCTTCGGGTTCCACTAAGGCTAGATCGGCTTCTGAAATCTTGTAAGTGGTAAGATCTAGATCCTCAACTGTGAATATCGGATACAGAGTACGCCCAACGTTGTAATGTTCAACGTCTAAGATATTTGTAATCCTGGGCTTCTCTCGCATCTCCTCTTTATCTCTCTTCTTGTGTCGTCGAGGTACGGCCGAAATATTTGTAAACATAAACAAGTGTCCTATGGCCGATGTCCCTTTCAGGTGAGTGAGACCTCGAAGGTTGAGCTCGTCTAGTTGCTTGATCTTATCTTCTTTTCGTCAGATATTGTATTTGATTTCTTCAAGGAATGGGACTACTATTCTGTCATTTTCCCACGAGGTATCAAATCTAGAAGTGCCTCTAGTTAGTGTAGAAGGCCCACTGACTCTCTGGTTGATGACCTCGGTGAGTTCAGGTGGTTAGTGCATGTAGTCTTCACCTTCTTGAAGTTCTCCTGGCTCTATTCGAAAAAGATCTGAGGCTGATTCCCGAATGAATTGTTTGATCTTTGCAAATCTAGCATGGGCTTCATCCTCAGTCTCTGCCATGACCCTCTGTTCTGTTAGAATATAAAGGTCCACTTGCTCATGTGGATCTAAGGTCGATGAAGTTGGTGGAGAAGCAGGGGTCGGTTCTCTTTGGACCGAAGTGGGAGGTGTTTGTGGTGAAAGATGGGGTAATGTTTTGGTTTTTGTGTTAGGTGGGGTTTTGTGGGTAGTTTTCGATGCTGAACCCTTTGTCATGGCTCGTCGCGTGTCACAACCACGTTGGGGCTTCTCCCCTTCCGGACGATCGGGATCATCTTGATCGTCATGACGCCTCTTGTGTGCTTAAGCAGTGGCACGACACGAGTCAGGGTTCTCTATGAATCGGGTCAGTTGATCCAAAGATGGTGGTAGTGTTGGTTCAAAGAGGAGTCGTGATAGAAGAATGTCAACGAGCTCCTCGATAGGGATGGTGGATGGGTTGATAAGATGAGGTTGGTTGGTGGAGGTCGTGGGTGGGAGGAGGAAGAGGTGGGTAATTCAGGGTCAACCGCCGGAGCCTTCCCTTTGTCACTCGTTGCCGCGAAAATTTCAGAGCGAAATTGGCGTACGAGGCGGGTTTCGAGTGATTGTAGGCGACGGGCTAAGACATCCTGAGTCACATAGGGTAATGACCGATCGATGCAACTTAGGCGTTCCGTTGTCATGACATCATAAAAGGTTTCTGATGCTTGGCCTGTGCTCACGGCGTGTATAGTGACCGGTGTAGCAGGACTTCTAGCCTGGCATAGTTGAATATCCACGAAGGATGTCACTTCGGCTGTTAGGGCAGGGTTACGGAGACCCGCTGAAGGTCCGACACCTCTTGGGCTTTCCGTTCTCAGTGCTTTAGAGACAAACTCTGTAGACTGGCATGTGCTAATTGCTGTTTGGATGTCGGCAATGACAAGACTTCCTCCCGATCTTCGAAACACGTCCAAGAAGGATGTGTCTATGAGAGTTCCGACCGGGGTGCTACCAGGTGTAAAAGGTGTATGTGTCCGTGTAAAATCAAAAACTATGGAAAAGTGGACACTACTCTTGGCGTGATCAAGGATGTGGCAGTGGTGTGGGGCTGGATACCACCCATTTCAATATCTCCTACCTTAGAGTGAGGTAGTGATAGAATGCATAGCTCCCCGTGTGTGTTTGAAACTTCTGCCTGTTGGGAGACAGAAGAGTGGGTAAGGGTGGGATGTGCGTGCGACGGCGGGCCAAATGCGTCGATGACATTGTAGGGACAGGTCCGAGGTAGAGGCAAGGACCGTGGTAATTTCTGCAACTGTTGTACACTTAAAACCCTCACTCACTCGGCTTGAGGCTCCGGGGTTAGGTTCAACGGGGTCGAGCTGAACCATAGGAGCAGGTAGATTATGGCGGCGGCAATAGGCTGCGGCAAGTGCGGGGTCCGACAAGACTAGAAGATTCTCGGGAATCACCATGGGCCGCAAGGCTAGATCCTCCTTTGCTTTTTGAAAATATTTGAGTGTTGGCAGTGTGTAGTCCTCGCATGCCGGTGTTTTCAGGATGGCGGAGATGGCTTCCATGAATCTTCTGATGATGAGGGGAAACCATGTTAGGTCCGTTTTTAACATCCACCGAAGAACTCGAGCATAGATTCAATCGAAATTACCTTGAAGATGATCGAGCGGAAGCATTTGGGTAATATTCATCGAATTTTCATTAATCACAAACTTTCTCTTCAATTAACCTCTTTCTCTCTCTACAATTCAACCCTAATTATGATAATGGTGAGAGAAATTTTCTAGTGAGAGAAAGCTAAACTCAAGTTGTGTGCTAATCACACATACTTGCCCTATATATACCAATCAATATTGGTATATTTGCATTCTAGTCCCTAACTATACATATATTACAATTTAGTCCCTAGACAAAGATAACAACATTATTGAACACTATAAAATATTTCTAACAATCTCCCCCTTAGTGTTCAATTATAATTGCAGTTGTCTTTGTCTCTCGAATCTTCAGCCTTCATCATCAGTTGAACACAACAAACTAATTTCCAACAATTATTGTGTTGAGGTTTATGCCCTAGATGCCGTATGGGGATTTGATAGTACGAGGGCATTAGTGTAATTTTGATGTGTTTAACATTTGTAATTGAATTATTTGATAATGAAATTATTATTGTTTGTTTATTGTCGAAATTAGCATGACAAACAATACAAAGGCAGATTATTATTTCGTCTAAATAAATTAACCTTGCAGTCGGGTAATAAGACGAATTAATAAAACCCCAATATTTACAGTTCAGTTACTGATTCTGTGGGGACAGAGAGGGGGCAGCAGTAAGCTGACATACTGTAATATTAAATTAAGTCCACAAGTGTTAGTCTCCAGTAGGGTGACTGGATTGACGAGTACGACTTGTTTGTCGACGGGTCCAAAGTGGTTGTGCCAACCATTCACTTGGGAAGTGGGAGCTCGTGACATTGATACAGGACGAATCAGGAGATTGTCTATATTTGGACACTGACTCGTAATCGAACGATCACACGCTGGTAAAGTCGCTGATCGATCGATTGACTATAGTAGTCTACGTGAACCTTAGACCGAAAGGGTTTAACCCGGGGTTGGTCTTAAGGTCTTGATTTGTCACTAGTTTGCTAGGCCAAAATTGCATGAAGCATGGGTCAGCGGCGAAATGCGGTCTTGACTTTTCGACGTGATTGTCGGTTATACCACTGAGCGGAATTTACGGCCTTGATTAAATTCAGGGTTAACGTCCTATGCAGTTTCGATGTGCGGGAATTTACCTAAGCCTCTGGCCAGAGCATATAACTGACTCACGAGTGTCGTGGAGGGCAGTTTTGGTAAATGTCACCGACACGAACATCATAGAGTCGAGTCCTGTAAGTTCGACTACGCGTGACTTTCACTCGACCGGGACAAACGTAAAGGGTTTATACGTAGTACGATAATCTATAGTCGGTTCGTGAATAATACCTATTCGTACTCACGGGGCTGGCTAGGTGAATAATACCTATTCGTACCACGGGGCTGGCTAGGTGAATACCGAACTCCTGGATTCCTCCCAGAGCCGGTTGAGACGAACCAAGAGGGTCGGGCTTAAAAAGGGCAACCGACACAACGTCAATATGAGAATAGAGCAGGCTGGGGCCTGCGTTGAGAGATTAGGGTTTGGGGCTTGGCCGAAACCCTAAATGGCTGAAAACTTGATAAAATCGAGTGAGGGGCAAAATGGTCTTTTCACCTCACGAAATATTTTCGAAATATTATATTGGATATTAAATATTTAGTATATGATTTAAATGTGATTTAAATCTTTATTATTGTTTTAGAAAAATAATAATATTTAATTTGGAATTAAATAGAATATATATATTAGATATATATATGTATTTCGTTTTTAATATAGTATTAATTTCGAAAATTATAATTAAATATATATATTGGATATTATATTTAAATATAGAATAAATATTAATTTAATATTTAATTTGAATTTGAATTTTGAATTTGAATTTAAAAGAGAAAAACCAAGTAAGCAAAGGAGACTTGGTATGAAAAGTGGGTGAGAATTTTTCTCGACCCAATTTACTATTTTCGGCCAACCCTAGTGGGTATAAATAGGTTTTTGATTTTTGAAATAAAAAAAAAGTCATTTTGGAAAAAGAGAAAAACCCTAGAGCCGTCAAATCTCTCTCGTCTCTCATCTCTCTCGCGCACTCTCTCCCTCTCTCTCTCGAGGCGCGTGCTGCCGCTGTGAAGAGGAGACCCTGCTGCCCGAGCCTTGGCCTAGCCGTCTCAAGGAAGGTTCGGTCGTGACGTTGTAAAGGTGCCGGCGTGACGCTCTTGCCCCGTTCGTGCGCGTAAAGGTGCTACGAGAGGGATACTACATCCCGGGGATTCGAAGGGTTCGTAGCTCGCCATCTTCTTGTACTCGTCAAGGTATCATGGCTGTAAAACCCTTTCTATTTCGTGTTTATCTTCTCGTGTTATTACCGAGCGGTCCAAGGGAAAGGCGGGAATCCCAAAAAATTTTAAAATTCCGCCGTTTAAGGAACGAGGGCCTCGGGCCCCTACCGGGGATTCCCAACAGTGGTATCAGAGCCTTAGGCTCGGTTAAGTCACGGGACTATGACCACGAAGCCCGAATGAAAGCTTTCAGAAGAGGTGGCCGCTCGCGTAGGCGCGCGGCACGCTGCCTTGGCGCGCGCAGGGGCGCGCGGCGCTGGCCGGCCACGCGTAGGCGTTGGCCTGGCCAAGCCTGGCCGCGCGGCCCATGGCTGCTGGCCGCGCATAGCGCGTGGCCTAGGGCATGGCCGCGCGGGGCGCGGGCCACGGGCACAGGCGCGTGGCGCAAAGGGCAGGCCGCGCGTAGCGCGCGGCGCTGCCTGGCCGCACGAGCATCGTGCGGCACTCGAGGCAGGCCGCGCGCACAGCGCGCGCGGCGCACTTGGCTGGCCGCGCGCGTAGACGCGCGCGGCACTTGGTCGGGCCGCGTGGGCGGTGCCGGCCCGGACGCAACTAGGGTTGCGCGGTTAAGCCTCGAAGCCCAATGGGCTTGGCCCAAATCTGATAAAAGCCCAAATGTGGATTTAGGCTCGGATCTGTGTAAAATTGTCGTGATTCATGTAATATTTGAATTACATGGTTATTGATTGGGGATTAGGTTCTGTTTTTACCGGGTGATATGTTAAGGGTGACAAGGTCACCCCCGGGTTGTACTTTACAGTTTTTCTAGAAAGACGGGCTTTGTTGTTTTAGGGAAAGATCCCCCCGTCATAGGCTATAGTAGTACAGGAATGACGGCCGAACGAGAGGCGATCGAGACGAGACGAACGAACAAGACGGTGGCCGAGGTGTCCGTTCGAGACGAGCCCGAAGACTTGGAGTTTTACTTATTGCACAATAGGATAGAACTAGAAATATCCCCAGTCTTTCGCATTTACTTTAATAGGTTGAAACTAGGTTTACTATTAAAGTCTATTATGTGCGTGTTGGTTTCGAACGTGATATCGTGCATAATGTGCTCGTTCTTATCTGTGAGGATTCTCCCGAAGTTAGACTTTAAAATATCAAGTGAGTAAAGGGCGGGGCTCCTGTCTTTTATCAAGTCCAAAAACGTTACGACTTAGGGGTACGGTTTTGGTTGACCGAGTTACGGCGCTAAAACCCTCGCAAAGTGTTATCCTACGGAGGCGAAGTTCACTCAAAAGTGGAAGGTTAGCAGGACGTTGATAGGTAGCACTTGTACAGTCATTCCCAAGACGTCTGAGTTACAGGCCGAGGGACCCTGACTGAGACAAATTCGTTGAACCTTCTGTGTGACAGAATCATGTGGGACACGAGCCTGTCTGATCGAATGTACCAATAAACTGTTAAGTTGAGGCTAGTTTGATTCAGTGCGGGTAAATCAACGCCACTATGAAACTACTCAACGAGATTTCCGAAATTCCTAACGGGAGACAGGATTTCGAGAAAAATAGTGGGAGTCAGACGAAAAATTAAAGTCCTATTTTAGTCTGATTAAACACTTCAAATCCTAACTATCTGTTATCTTTCTGCATTTATTTTCTTCTCTATTTTATACGATGACAAACCCATTATCCGTACTTTTGGAAAAACATTCTTTGGTGGGACCAAACTATGTAGACTGGCTTAGAAATCTGAGGATCGCCCTCAGGTTGAAAAAAAATGGATTGTGTCTTGGACATTGAGGAGCATGCCACTCCGAATGATCAATTCACTGAGCTTTACGGCGAGTCGTCTAGGAGCGCCCGCTATTCACTCACGCATGATCTCTTTAACACTAAGCTCGCAGAGGGTGGTGATGTCCATGCTCATTTACTGAAGCTAAATGAGTATATGGAGCGATTAGATGCGCTTGCATTCAGAATTCCTCACGAGGTGAAGATTGACATCATACTGCAGTCCCTCCCACCGTCCTTTCACCAATTCGTGGTGAATTGCAACCTTAATAATCAGGAGTATTCGGTATTAGACCTGATTAATCAGTTGGTTGTAGCCCGAACCCAGTATCGCAGCGATAGGGGTCCTAAGGGCAAGGAGGTGACGCTTGTTGCGACTACTCGGTCCAAGGGATCGAAAAGAAGGCGAACAAGCACAGGGGGCCTAGGGGTAGAATCGCCAAGAAGGCGAAATCCAAGAAGGCTGTGTAGTCGGGCACGAAGCCCACGGACAAGTGCCTCCATTGCCAGTTGCTGGGTCACTGGAAGCGCAACTGTTCTAAGCTGAAGGCGTCTTCTGACGCTTCAGGTAAGCAATTAGTTTTCGAAGCTAATTGTTCTGTGTATTCTACTTCATGGATACTAGACTCAGGGGCTAGCTCCCACATCTGTGTTTTGAACCAGGGTCTGGAACGAAGTAGGAAGCTTCGAGCTGGTGAGGTGTCGATCAACGTTGGCAGCGGACATAGTGTTGCAGCGACGAACATTGGATCGAAGACTTTGCTTTTATCATCTTTGCATAGTTTAGTACTTTCTGATGTTTTGGTTTTGCCCAAGGGGCCTAAGAACATTATTTCGATTCCTGTTTTGAGCAGACTTGGTTATGAATTTCGATTTATTGATAATGTTTGCCATATTTATTTTAGGAATGAAAACGTTGGAAATGCGACGTTAATAAATGGTTTATATTACGTCAACCTAAGAGATAAGGTGGAAACTGTAAATGCAATAACCAACTCGTCGACGGGGTCGAACGAACGATACATCTGGCACCGTCGACTAGGTCACGCTGGGGAAGCAAAGATTGACAAGATGGAAAAGGACGGTCTGATTCGCATAGCTAAGTCAGGCCCGATCCCGATTTGTCAGTCTTGCATCCTAGGCAAAATGACCAAATCACCCTTCACAGGGACTTTTACTAGGGCCGCAGAAGTGTTGGGTTTGAGCCACACTGATGTATGTGGACCGTTCAGGGTGACAGCCCGAGGTAATTGCCGCTACTTCATTACGTTTACGGATGATCAGTCCCGCTACGAGACTGTCTATTTGATGAGACAAAAGTCCGAAGCTCTTGAAATGTTCAAAGAGTATAAGGCGTTAGTGGAGAAGCAAACTGGCAAGGTCATTAAAGCCGTTCGATCAGATCGAGGCGGCGAGTACATGAGCCTTGAGTTCGATGCATTTCTCAGAGAAAATGGCATCGTTATACAGTTCTCACCTCCCGGTACGCCACAATTAAATGGCGTAGCCGAGCGAAGAAACCGAACACTTTTGGATATGGTTCGGTCGATAATGAGTTACACAGATCTCCCCATGTCGTTATGGGGTTATGCTTTAGAGACAGCAGCCTATATCCTTAACAGGATACCTACCCGTTCTGCCGACAGGATCCCTTACGAAGCTTGGCATAATCGTAAGGCAAGCCTGAATCACACTAGGATTTGGGGTTGCCCCGCCTTTGTGAAAAAGTTACAGGCAGACAAGTTAGAATCATGGAGATGCTACGACCAGGCAATTACCGGTACAGACTCCCTCAAGTGGCTTGAGGCTATGCAGGCCGAAATGGACTCTATGTATTCAAACCAGGTTTGGACACTTGTAGACCTACCCAATGGTTTTAGACCGATCGGGAACAAATGGATCTACAAGAAGAAGATTGGATCTGACGGACAGGTGGAAACGTACAAAGCTAGGCTTATAGTCAAAAAGAGGGTATTGACTATGAGGAGACCTTTTCACCAGTCGCGATGATTAAGTCCATTCGTATTATGCTTGCGATAGCAGCATACTATGACTGCGAGATCTGGCAGATGGACATAAAGACCGCGTTCCTGAATGGATTCCTGCAGGAGGAGATCTATATGGAACAACCCAAAGGTTTTGCGTCAGATGCAGATGCTCAGAAGGTATGCAAGCTGAATCGGTCCATTTATGGACTGAAACAAGCTTCAAGGAGTTGGAATCTTCGATTCGATGAAATAGTTAAGAACTACGGATTCATAAAGAACGAAGATGAGCCGTGTGTTTACAAGAAGGCCAGTGGGAGCAAGGTGTCGTTTCTAGTATTGTACGTAGATGATATCCTTTTGATAGGAAACGACATGGGATGCTTTCAGAGGTCAAAGCTTGGCTTTCGACCGAATTCTCTATGAAAGACCTGGGAGAAGCAACCTATATTCTAGGAATACGCCTATTTAGAGATAGGGCGAAACGGTCAATTGGCTTATCTCAGGCCCTTTACTTAGATAAAGTCCTTAAAAGGTTTAAGATGGACGACTCTAAGAAAGGGTTCCTACCTATGAGGCATGGAATTCATCTCTCAAAGGCTATGTCTCCTCGCAACGAGGTACAAAGACAAGAGATGATTGGAGTCCCCTATGCTTCAGTTGTGGGTAGCCTGATGTACGCGATGCTTTGCACGCGACCAGACATAGTGTACGATGTGAGCGTAGTGAGAAGGTTTCAGGCCAACCCTGGTAAGGAATACTGGGCGGCGGTAAAGACAGTCCTGAAGTACCTTAGACGGACTAAGGACTTGATACTGATTTACGGCCCAGGAGAATTAGAGGTAGATGGTTATACGGATTCGGACTTCCAATCAGATGTTGATGACCGAAAGTCTACTTCGGGTTTTGTATATACGCTCAATGGTGGCGCAGTAACTTGGAAGAGTTCCAAGCAAAGCACGACTGCTGATTCCATCACTGAGGCGGAGTATATAGCGGCTTCAGAAGCTGCCAATGAGAGTGTTTGGATACGCAAGTTCTTATAAGAACTACAGGTGGTACCTAGCATAGTGGATCGCCCGTTACCATTGTGGTGCGACAATAGCGGAGCGATCGCACAAGCTAAGGAACCCCGTGCTCACAGTAAGTCCAAGCACATAGAGAGAAAAATACCACGTGTTACGTGGGTTCGTTGAGAATGGCTCAATAGCCGTGCAGAAGATCGCCTCAGCAGAAAATGTGGCGGACCCGTTCACGAAGCCACTGTCTCAGGCAGTGCTAGATCGTCACCTCGAAAAAATGGGGTTGAGATACTATAGCGCGTGGCATTAGTGCAAGTGGGAGATTGTTGAGGTTTATGCCCTAGATGTCGTATGAGGATTAGATAGTACGAGGGCATTAGTGTAATTTTGATGTGTTTAACATTTGTAATTGAATTATTTGATAATGAAATTATTATTGTTTGTTTATTGTCGAAATTAGCATGACAAACAATACAAAGGCAGATTATTATTTCGTCTAAATAAATTAACCTTGCAGTCGGTTAATAAGACGAATTAATAAAACCCCAATATTTACAGTTCAGTTACTGATTCTGTGGGGACAGAGAGGGGGCAGCAGTAAGCTGACATACTGTAATATTAAATTAAGTCCACAAGTCTTAGTCTCCAGTAGGGTGACTGGATTGACGAGTACGACTTGTTTGCCGACGGGTCCAAAGTGGTTGTGCCAACCATTCACTTGGGAAGTGGGAGCTCGTGACATTGATACAAGACGAATCAGGGGATTGCCTGTATTTGGACACTGACTCGTAATCGAACGATCACACGCTGGTAAAGTCGCTGATCGATCGATTGACTATAGTAATCTACGTGAACCTTAGACCGAAAGGGTTTAACCCGGGGTTGGTCTTAAGGTCTTGATTTGTCACTAGTTTGCTAGGCCCAAATTGCATGAAGCATGGGTCAGCGGCGAAATGCGGTCTTGACTTTTCGACGTGATTGCCGGTTATACCGCTGAGCGGAATTTACGGCCTTGATTAAATCAGGGTTAACGTCCTATGCAGTTTCGATGTGCGGGAATTTACCTAAGCCTCTGGCCAGAGCATATAACTGACTCACGAGTGTCGTGGAGGGCAGTTTTGGTAAATGTCACCGACACGAACATCATAGAGTCGAGTCCTGTAAGTTCAACTACGCGTGACTTTCACTCGACCGGGACAAACGTAAAGGGTTTATACGTAGTACGATATATCTATAGTCGGTTCGTGAATAATACCTATTCGTACTCAACTCGGGATCGGTTCGGTACCACGGGGCTGGCTAGGTGAATACCGAACTCCTGGATTCCTCCCAGAGCTGGTTGAGACGAACCAAGAGGGTCGGGTTTAAAAAGGGCAACCGACACAACGTCAATATGAGAATAGAGCAGGCTGGGGCCTGGATTGAGAGATTAGGGTTTGGGGCTTGGCCGAAACCCTAAATGGCTGAAAACTTGGTAAAATCGCGTGAGGGGCAAAATGGTCTTTTCACCTCACGAAATATTTTCGAAATATTATATTGGATATTAAATATTTAGTATATGATTTAAATGTGATTTAAATCTTTATTATTGTTTTAGAAAAATAATAATATTTAATTTGGAATTAAATAGAATATATATATTAGATATATATATGTATTTCGTTTTTAATATAGTATTAATTTCGAAAATTATAATTAAATATATATATTGGATATTATATTTAAATATACTAAATATAGAATAAATATTAATTTAATATTTAATTTGAATTTGAATTTAAAAGAGAAAAACCAAGTAAGCAAAGGAGACTTGGTATGAAAAGTGGGTGTGAATTTTTCTCCACCCAACTTACTATTTTCGGCCAACCGTAGTGGGTATAAATAGGTTTTTGATTTTTGAAATAAAAAAAAAAGTCATTTTGGAAAAAGAGAAAAACCCTAGAGCCGTCAAATCTCTCTCGTCTCTCATCTCTCTCGCGCACTCTCTCCCTCTCTCTCTCGAGGCGCGCGCTGCCGCCTGTGAAGAGGAGACCCTGCTGCCCGAGCCTTGGCCTAGCCGTCTCGAGCAAGGTTCGATCGTGACGTTCTAAAGGTGCCGGCGTGACGCTCTTGCCCCGTTCGTGCGCGTAAAGGTGCTAGGAGAGGGATACTACATCCCGGGGATTCGAAGGGTTCGTAGCTCGCCATCTTCTTGTACTCGTCAAGGTATCATGGCTGTAAAACCCTTTCTATTTCGTGTTTATCTTCTCGTGTTATTACCGAGCGCTCCAAGGGAAATGCGGGAATCCTAAAAAGTTTTAAAATTCCGCCGTTCAAGGAACAAGGGCCTCGGGCCCTACCGGGGATTCCCAACATATTGTTAGGTCCGTTTTTAACATCTAACGAAGAACTTGAGCATAGATTCAATCGAAATTACCTTGAAGATGATCGAGCGGAAGCATTTGGGTAATATTCATCGAATTTTCATTAATATTGGTGAGAGAGATTTTCTAGTGAGAGAAAGCTAAACTCAAGTTGTGTGCTAATCACACATACTTGCCCTATATATACCAATCAATATTGGTATATTTGCATTCTAGTCCCTAACTATACATATATTACAACTTAGTCCCTAGACAAAGATAACAACATTATTGAACACTATAAAATATTTCCAACAATCTCCCCCTTAGTGTTCAATTATAATTGCAGCTCCGGTTGTCTTTGTCTCTCGAATTTTCAGTCTTCATCATCAGTTGAACACAACAGAATAATTTCCAACAATCTCCCCCTTTGTGTTCAACTTTGAATGTGACACGGTCTTTGTTGCTGTTTGAAGAAATATCTGAGAGCATCTGGAGAATCTTCAGTCTCCCCCTATTTACATGCACCATCTTTTTCTTCTTTGCAACTTAAATATTCGTCACCTTCTTGCATATATCAGAGTCGTGCGGATCATCAACATTGACTTGTCGTGTATGCTCGGACCATGGAGAGAGGTCTTGTTTGTTGTGGTTCAGCACGTGCGTTGAAAGCTTGGCTTCTTTAATGAGTTCACGTGCTTGGCCTCCTTGATATACTTCTCCCCCTCATGGCGATTCATTTGTATCGTCATGTTGTGTGATCAAGGTGAACCAGAGTGTACGCGGAACGTGTTGGCATTGATTTCCGGATGAAGTACCTGAAAATGGGAAGGACGACCAATCATCGTGAGTCATCCCTCGATGTCACTCTTGGTCGTTAATGCAAAGTCACACAGACTTGCATTTGAAGGGACTACGGGGCCACATAGGCAACCCGTTGACATCGCTCTAGAGTCTTGCTCTGGAGGATGGCATGATACCGTTGTTGTGTTTATGTTGCAACGGCAGGACTTCCTTCTGATCATAGAAGCACATTTTCGCTATAAATGTGTCTACAGAAGTTCTGGCTTGGTCATGTAGACCTGCGTTAAAAAAAATGTATGTGTCCTAGAAAATTATAAAACTTTTAGGTTGTGAGGACATACTAGACATTTACGTGCATACAAGAAAGTAGTGGTGTGGGGCTGTGGATCACTTTGTTCAATATCTCCCGTTTCCAAATGAAACGGTGATAGCATATGCGGTTCCCCGTGAGATATTGAAACATTTGCCTTTAGGGAGACAAATGAGTAGATATGAAAGGTTGTGCATGCGCCTTTGGACCAGATAAGGCGTCTTCTACCCGAGATCTGATAAATCAGTCCTGTACCTATATTGGTTGTAGTCCGGATAGTTTGTGGTTAAGCTGTAAGGATGTCATCGTGATACGCTCAATACCCTCACATACACTCGGGGTTTGTTCCTGGGTTAGGATCAGTTGAGTCTACTAATCCTTTGAAACAGGTATGTGAACAACTCTTATGTGTCCATACGTTTTGTTGGCATTTAGGTAGCACTCCCTCTTTAAAGCATGAAGTTTGTCCTCAGGGCATTCTTCCCTTAAGCACTAGCACCTTTTCATTGTAACACTCCCCCTAAATAGTTGCGCTATTTATAATATGATGCCCTTGCTCCCCCTAAATATGTGCGCTCTTGTAGATTTTTGCATATTACTATCTTTCATGTTATGCGCCTTTTGTGATTGAAGTACACTCCCCTTTTGAACATTGCGCGCCTTTTTGATATTGCGCTTATGAGTAGTACTTCCCCTAAAATATATGCACTTTTTACAATAAACTATGGCAATACGCTCTTTTGAAACTCTTGCACCTTTTCTATCTATCCACTCCCCCTTTATGCTCCCTCTTTTTTTTTTTATATATATATATGGCCTTATTTTTCTTTTTCTCCTTTTTTTTTATGAACAGAAAACTAAAACAAAACAAAAAAAATAATGTCAAATCAAGAACTTTGGAATAGTCTTGATTTGGTGTGTTTGCTCACGTCACATACCGATCACGTGTGTGGAGCAAAACGAATACCACACGTGTCGGGGTTGATGGTGGTTGCTTTCAGCTCGTACCGATTATGCGTGTGAAGCAACCCGAGTACCTACGCATAATCGAGAATTGTATGTGGTTGCTCTTGTATCATACCAACCATGCATGTGGAGCAACCATCATCTAATTGCCACGCATGATTGGGAACGTGTGTGACTGCTCATCATCGCATACCGACCATACATGTGGAGCAGTCATCGTCAAGTTACCATGTATGATCGAAAACCTGCAAAATAAATTATCGGGACTTTGGTACCCATTTTTGGACGGGTCCTCCCTAGTTAGAAAGGTAATAATTTAAGCATAGAGTTTAAATTTGAAATCAAAATTATCACATAAAGTAGTCATAGGAATCCACATTTGTTGAGGACTACTTATTTTCATCTATAGCTTAGGTTTCCAAATTTGTTGAACCTTTGTGAAATTTAACGTTTCAGCATCGGTGAATGTGTCTGTTTGTAGAAGAGAAAATTTTCTCTTTCGCCAGTCGCTTAAGATGCATTTCGGATTTGACTTTGACCGGGTACTTGAGAGAGGAATACGAGCTTATAGAATCAATAGCATTGTTGGTCACCAAAACCCAGCAACCCTCGGGATTTTATATGGATTTTGCTCTCTTCTCCTTATTTGGAGTTTTCGTTAATGGAACAGTGAGAGAGAAGAGAGAGTGGTGGCTGCCCTTTCAAGTGGGTTCTCTTTTTTTTTTCAATGAAGGATTAAAAATACAAGTGGAAGCCCTAACCCACCTTTATGCCAACATCTTGGCATAATTACATTTTTGGTCCCTAGACAAACTAAACATCTAATATAAAGAGCCTAAGTCTATAACAACAATACAAATAAATATGTCAAGTATACAAAGACTCAAAAGACTAAAAGAACACAACTAAAAATATTCCTAACATTCTCCCCCTTTGTGTTCTTCATCTTTTGTCTTTAAGTCTTTGAGTGATGAGGCACGGCTTTATCTTCTCCTCCGCCGGTAGAACGAGCTCATGATCCCCATAGGAGATTCATGTAAGTGTTTTGTTGCTCTGTCTTTGTAGAAAGTTTGCGATAATTGGTGATCCTTTCGCTGATCAGTTTTAACGTACCATCGTAGAATTTAGGAATCTCTTACATCTTGAGCGGTCTTTTCTCGTTCTTCTTGTTGAAGTTTAACGTACCATCGTACCAAATCACCTTGAACTCTAGGTATCTGATATTACCTAGGTTCTTTTCTTATACTTGTATTTTGTTGACAAGGGGCGACTTTTCTTTGAACAAGTTCTTTTAATCTTCCGTGATTCGTGCCGGCACATCACCTCTGTCGCCGAGAATCCATAAGTTTCTTGTTCTGTCGCCGTACCTCAACTTTGATAGCCCTCTCATATTTAGTTGATCAAGCATCTTCATTCTATCCGGCCTCCTCCAGATCTTTTGACACGTGTCCTCGATCCATGGTGCTGCTAAATCCAGCTGTCTATCCACGGCTTTGCCTAACACATAGATAGTTTTGAGAGACTGTTTGAAGGTCTTGCGATGTTTGAAAATTATGAATTTTGCCTTGGCTTCAAACTCTCTACGTTTGGTCCATGATTTCTCGAGGATATAGTTGTCGATGATCTGGTGCAGATTTTGATATGAGTGTGCACCGGAAATAATAGAAGATACACTCGGTCGTTGTTGTTCCCTTGGGGCTTGTTGTTGTTGTTGTATGGCCTTGTACTCATATATCTTTGCTTTCGCTTGTTTGGGACTGTTTTTGTGGGTTCGGGTGCTGCTTCCTCTACCCATTGTCGTGCTTGATGTACTATGTCTCTTCTCCCCCTCACGACGGTCGTCTTCACGGTCGTCGTGTCTTCTTTCTGAAGAGGGATGATCCCCTCGGCACATGTCTGTTGGATTCGGTCTCTCGGGGCCGTTGAGACTGCAGAGGTAGTCGAGGATCATTTGTTGATCCTCCGTTAAAGTGTCGGCAGTCATAAACCGCTTGAGGAAGCACTTTTGTAGCTCGTGAAGGTGTATGGTCTGGAGATCGATTGAACGAGCTAAGGTTCCGGGATATGGGATATGTGGAGCGGGTTCCGATTGAAGTGCCAGAGGTGAAATGGTGGTGGTGGAGTGGTTTGGGTAGTTTGTGGATGAGAAAGATCGAGGTGGATAGGGTGGTGGAGATGGTTTGGCATTTGCTCAGGAACGGAGGAGAGTGTTTCTTCGACTGGGTTCGTCCTGTTGTCCCGTACAGCCACCATAATATCTTCTTTGAATTTTGTGGCAACGGACTCCAGGGCTTGGTTGCACACTAAGGCGCTCCGTTTGCACACGAAGTGTGGCTTGAACTTGGTCCAAGACTTCCGACCGGTCCTCGTAATCCACCCATTTGGGTAGACACTCTGGTCGCTGACGGTAAATTACACAGACTTACCGGGGGAGGTGTAAAACCGGGGCCACTTAGGCTTCCCGTTAACATCATTCTAGAGTCGTGCTCCAGAAGATGGCCTGATACCGTTGTTGTAATTGATGTTGCAACGACAGGACTTCCTTCTGATCATAGAAGCACATCAATAAAGGATGCGTCTACAGAAGTTTTGGCATGGTCGCGTAGACCTGCACTGTGTGTAAAAAATAATGTATGTGTCCTAGAAAAATGGAAAATATTTAGGCAATGAGGACACACTAGACGTTAAAGTGCTCAAGAAATGTGTGGTATGGGGCTGTGGACCACTGAGTTCAATATCTCCCGCCTCCGAATGAAACGGTGATAGCATATGCGGTTCCCCGTGAGATATTGAAACATTTGTCTTTAGGGAGACAAAAGAGTAGCTAGGAAGGGTTGTGCATGCGCCTTTGGACCTTATGAGGCGTCTTCTACCCAGGATCTGAATAAATCAGTCCTATACCTATATTTGTTATGGTCCGGATAGTTTGTGGTTGAGTTGTAAAGATTTCATCGTGATGCGCTCAATTACCCTCACATACACTCGGGGTTGTTCCTGGGATAGGTGCAGTTGGGATTTACTGAACCATAGAACAAGTATGTGTAAGGCCCTAAATATCCAACTAAACATATATTAAAACGAGTTCACCACGATTTGGATGGGAAGAATGAGCTTGTGTGGGGTGTTGTATGCGAGTTCTTGCTCTTGACGGTGGGAGGCGCCCTTTTCTCTCTCTCTAGATAAGTTTCACACACAAAACACATTTTATTATGTGTTAGGGTTTGAGTATTTATACCACAAGTTGGTATATAATACTTGGGCCCCTAACAAAGTCCAATTACACTAAGCCTCTTTTAAATAAAATCTATTTAAATAAACTACAAAGATAACTCTAATTAATTGAACACAATAAAATATTCCTAACAATCTCCCCCTTTGTGTTCAATCTTCAATTTGACATGGATTATCTTTGCGGGGCTTAGTGCGTTTGCCTGAGTCCTAAAGGAATTTCCTCCTTGTCTTGTCTTTTGACCTCTTCTTTTGGAGATCTTCAAGCTCACCGTGTCTTGATCTTCGCTTCTCGGCACCAGATCTTCTTAATCTTCTTTTGAAGCTCGACTCGTAAATGTCGGAAGGTGTTTGAAGTTGCTTGCCGGTTCTTGAAGAATTTTCTCTTTTTGTGTGTTCCATTTCTCCCTCTGATAATGTGAAACTCCCCCTACGTTTGTTCAACCTTGTGTTGGGATTGGGGAGTTTTCTCTTTGGAAATTTGAGAGATGCACACGAGGCGGTTGCCGGATTTCTTCGTTTTGTGTTCGATCTCTCCTTTCGATAGTAACGCAACTCCCCCTACTTTTGGTCAACCTTATGTTGGAATTGGGAAGTTCTCTTTGATATTTGGAGAGACGCACACGAGGCGGGAACTTTGATCTTTGAAGTCCGTGGTGTTCGCTTGATTCTTTGACGACGCTTCAGGATTTAGCGTTGCTGATCTATCTTGCACTTTCGTCGTGGTATTGCTCCCATTTTGCTTTAGTACTGCTCCCCCTCATGAAGATCGAGTTGGGGAGATCGTCATGCGATGGGTCAAAATGGAGCATCGTTTTTGGCAAGAAGATCACGTCGTCGGGACAAGGAGGAGGACGTTGGTAGGCACGTTGGTAATCACCCGACGGAGCCACAAAGGCAATCCGTCCTATAAGAAACCGGGGTCACGAAGACTTCCCGTTAACGTCTTGTGATACCCGTAAAAAAAAAATTAATACGGGATTTTGATGTAATTAATGAAATAGTGAAATGACTTAGAATATTTTGATATTATGTGAAAGAAGGATAGGGCCAAAATTCGGGTGAAAAGTACAAATGAATAATAAAAGAGAGCACCCGAAAATAATACAAATGAACGAAAAGGGGTGAAATTCGGGTGATGGCAAGCTTCAAGGTTAAGCCCGAAAATTTGGGTAAGGTATTTTCTGGGTAAGACATTTCTTAGTTAAAGAGGAAAGACACGTCACCTCCTTGTCACCCACTTATCATCACTCCAAAGTATACTTACACCAAATTAAGTGAAAAACAACAACGAAGGAAAAAGAAAAAGAACAGAGAGGACATTTTTGAAACAAGGAGAATTGGCTAACAAGGATCGAGAGCTCGAGAAGGGAAAACCCAAATTTTCGGACGTGAGGTAGGTGAAATCTTTCACCTATAACACGTAAATAGTATGTGTTTTATGTGATAACATGTTTTCGTGACCTTGTGTGACTTTCGGGTGATTACATGAGTTTAAAACACAGAATTCGGGTGAATATGTGCGTTTAAATTCATGTTACGTTTATATGATTTCGTGTTGTATATGTATTTACATGTGATTTAAGTGAGTTAGGAATGTTTTCGATATTTGAACGAATGTTAAACTCTTGAGTATTTTCAGGTAGATGCATTTTTGATATTCGGGTATTTTGATTAATTTTCGGGCCTATGAATAGTTTTAGGCACGAATGAAATTCAAGCCTTGAAACTATTTTCGGGCGATTAAAGTATTTTCGGGTTTTCGGCGAATTGTGTTTGTTTTCGGGTAAAGAGTTTCGGGCCTTCGAAAGATATTCGGGCTCAAGTTTTCGGCGTTTGAAATTAAAATTTTCGGGTGGAACTCTCGGGCGTCGACCACATTTTCGGGTCAAAACATGTTCGGCGTCAGACGTAATTTTCGGGCAGCAAGGTCTTCAAAAAAAATAAAAATAAAAATAAAAATAAAAAAATATTTTTGAGGAAAATTATTTTTACGTCATTTGATAAGAAAAATATTCCGAGTCCAATGGGCATAGTCAATTCTAACGCCCGATTAAAAGTTGTCGAAATAGAATTTTTACTGTGCATTTTAATAATGCGTCTTCGGGAAAAAGTTATTTTCAGTTCTATACTGCATTTTATTTGCACTACACTTGCATTCCATATCAGTGCGAGGGATGTTGACTGTGTTGACGCGGTTACACTGTATAGTGTCTACGAGCGGGGTAGAATGTGACCAATGTTGGTCGTCGACTCGTAATGGAGTTATGAGGTTAGGACTGAGGCACCAGACGGGAAACGGACGTGATCGATTCGTCTACTCAGTTGCGTTGGAGCGCAGTCTGAGGTGCAAACCGTCGGATGATTAGCGGAAGGAGCGACCTGGTAGGAGGATGCCTGGCGTGATCGTTCAGGTGCACTGCCAGCGTACGCTGCCGCTTGAGCAGGAGGAAACTCGGGAGGGAGCGACCTAGTGGGAGGATGTTTGGCGTGATCGTCCAGATGCACTACTAGCGTGGGCTACCCGAGCGCGGGCCCCTGACTCTGTATTGTATTGTGCGCGTGTGGTGCTTAGTCTAGCCTAAGGAACTGATGTGAGGTATGGTATACGATAGGTTGGGACGAGAGGAAAAAGTCGAGCGTGCATATATTGTGAGGTGTTTGAGGAACGGGATCTGAGAGCACGTTGCATTCATGCATATTTTCACCTACTGGGCGGTAGCTCAGTGTTTACGTGTTGTAGGTACTATCGAGTCCGACGTCGAGGTACGTCGCGACTGAGGTGGGCTGATGGCGGTGACTCCACGGACTTTTGAGGGCAGGGCTGTACATGGATGAAGACCTGTGGAGCGGCGTTAGGGCATTTTGATATTTCGGGGCTATGGCCTTTGTAAATATACGATTTTGTAACCCATGTTTACTATAATATAATTTTATTATATGAAAAAGTTTTTGTAAAATGGGTCTTCCGCGGCTTTCGTTGCGGAAATCCGCCACTAATCTTAATTAGAAAATGAGGGTCACCACAGGTGGTATCAGAGCTTAGGTTAGGGATTCTGAAGACTGTCCATGTACGGCCACTCAAAAGCCTGGAGGATCAGCCTTGCCTGTGAGTTTTACGATTCACTATGACTAAATGGGAAAGTGATGTGTTTGTTGGTGTGATTAATTGTAGATAATAGTATCAAGATGACTAGAGGACGTAGAGATACGGGCGAGTCCAGCCATAGTGCTGCACCTGAGTCCCCCATAAACGAACGGGACTCAACAATCATGCGACTCACCGAACTGATCCAACGTCAGTCGGATCAGATTAATGACCTCATCCACAATCGGAGTTCGGCAGAACCCCGTCAATCTCCACAACCAGAACGTGTGGAGATTATAGGAGAAAGATTTCGCAAGATGAACCCCCCGACATTTTTGGACGCTACTGATCCTACTATGGCCGAGGATTGGTTGCGTACAATCGAGGACATGTTCCTGTATAGCCGAGTTCCAGAGAACGAGAGGGTGCTATGCGCTATCTCAATGCTCCGCGGGAATGCTAGGTTTTGGTGGGACACCATCAAAATCCTAGAGGACCCAATCAATATGACCTGGGAGCGATTTAAGGAACTCTTCCACGACAAGTATTTTACCGCCCACGATCAAGCCCAACGGATGAACGAATTCATCAATCTCAAGCAAGGGAGAATGACCGTTGCGGAATACATCCGCAAGTTTGAAGAACTGTCGCGCTTCGCTCCTCATATGGTAGCGACAGACGCACTAAAGGTGGCACGCTTTATGGTAGGCCTCAAACCCGAGGTCTACAGAGACGTAAGCATGCGGGTATGCGAGGAGTGCCGTTTACACAAGTAGCTGAGCGAGCAATCATTGCAGAACAAGCGGAGGCACAGATCGTGGCGGCGCAATAGGCAAAGAGAAAGGTAGAGAACCAACAGGGAGGCGGGGGTGATCGAAAAAGGCAATTTTTCGGAAAAGGCCCCAACAATAACCGAGGAGGTCGCCCAGGACCATCCAACTGGCAGCCAAGGCCGAATATGGGACCTACCTGTTGGTCCTTTTGTTGCCAAACAAGGAACAAAAGAAAGGATTAAACCTAAAACTCGAGCTACACCTTGAGTGTGTGTGAAAGTGTGTGTTTCTTACTTTGAAAGTACAAGGTGGCTTGCTTTTGAAATTCTTTTGATCAAAAACCCTAGAAGGGCAAATGGAGCCTTATATACCACATTTGTTGGTATATTAAGGCTCTAACCAAAACTATTACAAAATCCCAAACTAGTCCCAAAACCACTAATTACAAAATAGACCCAAGACTTATAATTATCAAAGGACACTACAAATGATTCCTAACAATCTCCCCCTTAGTGTCCTTTCCGCTTAGATGTCTTCTTCTTCTTGGGTCTCACCAGCTCGTAGACGAATCTTCTGAATCCTAATTTGTACTCGTACGTGCGTATCCATCTACGATGTCCAAGCTTGTCAGATATTATCTCTATCATCTTATTGAATTTCGCTTGGACTTCATACTCTTCAGAACTCAACCCCTCCATAAGTCTCTTCAGCTTATCTCGTATGATCAGGAGGGTTCCGTCGGAATATTTCGAAATTTCCGACGTCTTCATCAACCTCTTGTTGCCCTTGTAGTTGATGTAGACCACTGATGGATCTTCTCCATCAAAGATGTGGCCTTCACCGAAGTCTTCAGATTCGGGGCTCTCGAAGGAAGGCTTTGTGAGATTCACCTTCTTCAGGTTGCTTTCAAGCGCCATTTGTAGATCATGTGATGCTGTGTACTTTATTTGGCGCAGCATGAATCTCTTCAATGTGTTGTAGCCCAGTCTGAAGTCAGGGTTCTGGAGGGTGCCTATCATCTGGAAGGTCCCGACCATCCTATCGACGTCTTCTGATCTGAGATAGGCGAGATCAGCTTCATTAAGCTCTTCCATGGTGCCGTCATGCCTTTGAATTTGATAAACTGGGAAGGTTATGGAGCAGAGATGGTCCGTCCGAACACCCGTCATCTTCGAGATCCTTGGCCTCTTCTTTTCTTCTCTTCGGAGAGCCTCCAAATCATCACCTTTTCCGTCGAACAAGAGCTTTCGACGGAGGGTTAGCAGGTACAAGTTGGCTCTTTGCTCCGAGAGATGAGTCATGCCCCTCAGCTCCAGCTCATTCAACTTCTTGAGCTGATCCTCCTTTCTCCAGATTCTTTTACGAATTTCTTCTTGGAATGGTGCCACGATCTTGGCATTCTTCCAAGGCAGGTTCAGGTCTTCTCCTATTCTGGATTTCATTGGAGGATCGTCCACGTCCACCACTCTGTGTTGGAGGAGCTCGGGAAGTTCTGGAATATCAGCGTTGTAGTCTTCGCCTTCCTCGAGTTCCTCCTCCTCTATCCGAACTAAACTTATGGCCGCTTTCTTCAGAAAATGTCTGGCGTTTTCCATTAAGCTCTTGGTCAGTTCGGGAGTGGTCGGTTTGCGTAGCCAGTCTTCATTGAGAATGTATCTCTCAACCACATCATGAGGATTGTAGAGTTCTTCGATTGTTCTTGGTGCATCAACTGATGGACTTTGGATGGTAGCTGGTTGATGAGGCAGGGGTGGGCTTTTTCTGGATGAGGATTGAGGTGATGAGAGGCTTGTAGTGGCTGGGGTAGTGTGGGAAGCTTCTTTTTGAGATGAAGAAGCCCCCTTTTGAGTGGTTTGGGTAGTGGATGTAGTTTGGGTTGTAGTGGTTTGAGTGAGCTGCTGCGTCTGCATCTGCGTCGGGCTTGGTCTCTTCTCCCCCTCCGGATGACCCCCGTCGTCTGGGTCATCGCGTGGTCGGGCCGACGCCTCTGCCTCGCCACGGCAGGATAGCGGTGTCTCGAGCCGCCATTTGATCTCCAGCTCCCGCTCATTTAGGTGAGTGGCGCTCTGAAGCCGGGCCAGGAGGATGTCGTGGAGTTCTTCGGTTGGGACATCCCACGGGCCGGGTTCTGCAGGGGGGGCTGCTGTTTCGGGCGGACGTGACGCAGCAGGTGGTTCTTCAGTGACTGGGGCCTTGCCTTTGTCGCGTGATGTACCCTCGAGCACCTGGTGGACTTTGCTGAGGATTTTGTCTTCAATGGTTTGGGCAAAATTCTCCAGTCTGGTCTCGAGGCTGGCCGCCGTCATGAACCGGGAAAATGATGTGACGGAGCCACGAAGGCGTTCCGTCGTCATAATAACCGAAGAACCGGGGCCACTCAGGCTCACCGTTGGCATCGAAACCGAGATGGACTCGGTTTGATGGCCCATAGCAGCTGTAGGCATGTTGGCTGCTGAGGGACTTCCGCTCTGTCCCTGACTGGTATCCAGCCAGGAGACATCAAGGAGCGTTCTGTCCAGATCACCAAGATCTGGAGGTGCAGTAATAGGTGTATGTGTCCTAGAAAATGGAAAAATTATGGGTGGTGAGGACACTAGACCAAATGTGCTCAAAAAAGGTGCAGTCTGAGGCGAAGGACTGCTTATTTCAACATCAACCGCCTCCGAGGGAGGAGGTGATGGCATACGTAGCTCCTCGTAAGCAAGTGAAACAACCAGCTGTTGAGAGATGGTTGAGTGGCTAGGCTTGGGTATGTGCGCGGTTGGACCCGATGCCGCGACTTCTACTCGGGAGACGACAAGGTCATCTCCTGTACCTAAAGGTTCGGTCCGGGTGATTTGTGGACTGATGGGCGGAGGAGCTCTGTCGCTTCTTTGTTTCTTGCGACGCTCCTGTTGGCGGCTTACGTCATTCCGCTTGGGTGTTTTCTTCTGTTTGCGAGCGGGGGATGCGGTGCTCCCTAGACCTAGACTTAAGGCTACATGGTGGCTAATTCCCGGGTTAGGTCCAACTGGAATTTGTTGGACCGTAGGAATGTCTTCAGTCGCGTGCTCTCGGAGGTAGACAGCGACGATTGGGTGGTTGGAGTCGGCTAGCTGCAGCAAGTCGTCTGGGATAGCCATCGCTTCTCTATCGAATTTTGTCTTTGAGGATTGGAGAGAGCCGAGCTTTGGCGGTTGGTAGCCTTCAGAAGGGTCCCGTCTCTCAATCTCGGGAAGCGTGTCCATGAAGTGCCTGACGAGGACCGGGAACCACCGTAGATATGGCAGAACCTTTTTTGTTGATGGGAGGTCCCATTTTCGTAGTTGGTCCAGTAGGTCCACCCATATTAGTTGGACGACATCGTATCGTTTGTTGAATAGGATGCCGTGGAAGATTAGAAGAATGTTGCGGTTGCATCTGTCGGGACCACTATGTTTTGGTGAGAGGCATCTGTTGATTATAAGAAAGAGGGTCCGCCAAGGTTGGGGAATGTCCTTGGCGGTGAAGTCTGGAAGGTGGATACTGTTATGAGCATTTGGTTTGTAGCCCATGAAGAGGAAATCTCGTTTGAGGTCCTCTTCACTGGGGTGAGGGTCGACGTTTACGGGGAAGGGTAGGTTGAAGAGGGATCGGATGAGATTTTGGGTGAGAGCAACTGGGGTTTGGTCAATTTGGGCTGTGAGTGTTGATGGATTTGGTCTTGATGTAGGATTTGTCAGAGTGGCCCAGAATTGTTGAACGTACACTTCTGGGACGAACTCTGTTATGGTGAGTGTGGTGTGGAGAGGGTGGTTGCGTAGGATGTGGAGGATGATGGGATCAGGGCAGCTTGCCGTCTCAAAATCGAGTTGAAGATTGTTTGGGAGACGTGTGGCCCAGTTGACTTGTGGGAATATCTCATCAATCGTACGCACCATTTTTTGTTTTTGAAAAAATAAGAAAAGTTGTTAGCGCATAGAACATATAATTAACTTAATATGGCCCATAGCATCTCAAAATCCAGAGGAAGGAATCTTTTAAATAAGTTTTGAGCTGAGACTGTGAGATTTGGATTTTACCCAAAAAAACTTTTGTACTTAGTAATATTTTCGAATGGACTTAAAGAGCCAGTTTTGGACTTAGAGAAGAAATGACTTAGTAAATTTTCGATTGAATGTTAAATTCGGGAAAATCAGCGGCGATTTCATTTTAAAAATTCGGGCAAGTCAATTTTCGCCTAGGTATGATTCGGACCAGTTCGAAAATCGGGTAAGCGTCGGATTTTCGGTCAAAAAGTCAAACAGTCAACATGTTAATGAAAAGTCGTCTACGATTTTAAGTGCAGATTCGGGTAATGAAAATCGGGTAGAATTTGGGCGAAATAAAGTGTTTGCAACAGTGAAGTTTTCGCCGAAAGTTTTAAGGGGAAAATCGGGTATTTGTAAAATTCGGGTAGATTTAAAAATCATCAACAGTGAAAATTCGCCGAGTTAAAAAGTCGGGTAAATGAATTTCGGCGAATTTACAGTGGATTTTCGGGTGGAAATTCAAATTTCTCCCGAAAATCGTCCCAAAGTCGAAGTCTCTTTTGCTGAAATCTGCAGAAATCAAACGAAAACAGCGTAAAATATGCAGAAATGAGTTCGTTCTTACCAAATAGGAGTGGGTAAATGCAAAAATTCTGACGAAAAATGATTTGGGATCGAGAATCAATAGCTTTTATTTTGAAATCGGGGAGGTTTTCGTGTCGTACTATGCAAGATTCGGGGGTTTTGGAGAGTGAATACTGAAATTCGGGCGCTCTGACATATTTGATTCTTTCACTGTGTATTTTCGGATGTTTGAAAATTCGGGCACAGTTGAGGAAAATTCGCCGTGCAAAAATTCGGACAAAAATTACTGTGAAGTTAAGCCCGAGAAGTTGGCCCGAAAAGTATTTGTTTGACCCGAAAATTACTGTTAAAGATGGCCCGAGAAGTATTTGTTTGACCCGAAAATCAGTATTTTTCAAAGTTTCAAAAATGCTTAATGATATGCGAATTTTTTGTACTACAATTTGAAAATTCTAAACTCCCCCTCAATTTAAGCCTGTCTGTCAAACACTCCCCCTGAATAAAGTAAAGAAACTCCCCCTCAATTTATGCACACTACAAAAACATAAAAGAATTAGTGAAAATCATGAATGGCATCTATGTACACTAAATAATGTTCGTGGAAGCACAATCGATTATGGATCCCGATTCAACATGCCCAACTTAGACACGAGGAATTGGAATCGTTTCTCATCCAATGCTTTCGTGAATAGGTCAACAAGTTGAAGTTCGGTATTTACAAAATGCATTTCGATTGTGCCTTGCTCCACATGTTCCTTAATAAAGTGATACCTAATGTCTATATGTTTTGTGCGTGAATGATGTACGGGATTGCAAGTTATAGCTATTGCACTCTTAGAGTCGCTAAAAATGGGGATGTTATTAAGTAAAATGTCAAAATCTCGTAATTGGGTTCTAATCCACAAAATTTGCGAACAACAACTCGCAGCAGCGACATATTCTGCCTCTGCCGTAGAAGTTGATACGCAGTTTTGGTTTCGAGATGACCAGCTTACGAGTTTACCCCCTAGAAATTGAGCGGTTCCGGAGGTGCTCTTTCTGTCCAGCTTGCATCCCGCATAATCTGCATCCGTGTAGCCAACAAGACGGAAGTCTGAGTCCTTGGGGTACCATAGGCCGAGGTTTGGGGTTCCTTTGAGGTACTTGAAGATCCTCTTTACTGCCAGCGTGTGAGATTCCTTTGGATCAGCTTGAAACCGGGCGCACAGACATGTCGCAAACATAATATCTGGGCGACTGGACGTGAGGTAGAGTAATGATCCGATCATGCCTCGATACGTGGTTTGGTTGACGGGTTTCCCTGAGGTATCTGCATCTAGTTTGCATGATGGGGACATAGGAGTACTGGCAGTGTTGGAGTTGTCCAAGCTGTACTTCTGGAGGATATCATGAACGTACTTGGACTGGTTGATGAAGATTCCATCATGGAGTTGTTTGACTTGAAGGCCTAAGAAGAAGCTTAGCTCTCCCATCAAACTCATTTCGAACTTTTGCTTCATTAAATCTCCAAAGTTGCTGCAGAGTCTTGCGTCCGTCGAGCCAAAGATAATGTCGTCGACATAAATCTGTACTAGCATAATATCTGATCCGCTTCTTTTAGTGAAGAGAGTCGTGTCGATTTTCCCTTTCTGAAACCGGAGGAGATAAGAAAATCAGAGAGGACCTCATACCAAGCTCGAGGTGCTTGTTTGAGGCCATATAGAGCTTTGTCTAACCGGTACACATGGTTGGGGTTGTCTCTGCTCACAAAACCTTCAGGCTGACAAACGAAAACTTCTTCCTTTAATATTCCATTGAGGAATGCTGTTTTGACGTCCATTTGATATACGGTGAAGTTTTTGTGCGCGGCAAAGGCGAGGAAGATCCTGATGGCTTCAATTCTGGCGAAAGGTGCATAGGTCTCGTCGTAGTCGATTCCTTCCCGTTGATTGTATCCTTTCGCCACTAGTCTTGCCTTATTTCTGATCACGACCCCTTGTTCATCCTTATTAGTACCAATAATGGTTTTCCCTTGCGGTCTCAGTACTAGTTTCCAGACATTCAACCTGTCAAATTGACTTAGGAAGCATGAGTAGAGACTTTAATTAACTGTTGAGGCCCGAGTTGTGACACCACTTGAGGGATCCCCAATGATTTGCGAATTCGGATGAGCCCGGGTCCATTTTCTTGCGTGCGTGTGTGAAAATTCAGCAGTATCTTCACCCATGGGATCTTCTGAATCCAGTGTGATTTGAGGTTCCGTGGGCTCATTAGGTTGGGATCCAATTTCTTCTGAAGATGCTCCTCCTTGAAATTCAATAGCTGGAAACGTGTCGGCTTCTGAGCTAGCAATGATGTCTGTGTCAGTCGTCGGTTCAGTATCGTCTCCAATGTGAAGATTTTCCATTGTTGGAGGAGAGCTATCATTGCCTGGGGCTTCTGAGGGAACAGTAGGTGTGGGTAGCGGAGGTCTTGGGCACAGGTGCTCAAATAGCAGATCAAGATTCTCGTCGCTAGAGGTATGGGTCTTTGCAGACGCGCCTACTGAAGAGGTGCTAGGTTGATCTTTAGTCAACTCTCGTAGAAGTCCGGGTTCTGGACTAATGGGTACAGAAGCCACTTGATCTACTTCGTCAAACGTGACGTTGATGCTTTCCGTGATAGTCCTTCTCTCTTTTAGGTATACTCGATAAGCCTTAGAGTTTGTCGAGTATCCTACAAGTACGCCCTCGAATGCCTTCGGGTCAAGTTTGCCCCTATTTTCTCGTTCGTTGGCAACATAGCACTTGCATCCGAAGATTTTGAGGAATGAGACGTCTGGCACTCTGCGGTTTATCATCTCGTATGGAGTTCGGTTGAATCTCTTGTGAAGAGATGCACGATTCTGAGTGAAGCACGCTGTGTTTAGAGCTTCAGCCACAAGAAGTGCGGTAGTCCAGAGTGGATTAGAAGAGTTCTTGTTGCCTCAACCAGGGTCCTGTTTTTGAGTTCGACAACACCATTTTGTTGGGGTGTCTTTGCTGCTGAGAACTGTTGGGTGATACCTAGCGATGCATAAAAATCGCTGAGTTTCTTGTTCTTAAATTCAGTGCCATTGTCAGTTCTGATTATCTGGATTTTTAGCTGGTAAAGGTTCTGGACTGTCTTCACGAATTCGATAATGAGATCTGTTGTTTCGTCTTTCATTCGGAGAAACTTGGTCCAAGTGAAGCGCGAGAAGTCGTCCACTATCACCAATACATCTTCATCCATTGATAGTTTGAGTGCGCATTGGTCCGAACAAGTCCATATGAATAAGCTCAAGAGGTCTTGTGGTTGAAGCTGTGTGTTTGGTGTGATGGGATGCTTTCCTCATTTTTCCCATTTCGCACGCCGAGCAAAGATGCTCTTTGTGATATCTGAATGAGGGAAGTCCTTTGACCAAGTTGTCTGAGCGGAGCTTGTTCAGATCCTTGAAGTTGAGATGTGAGAGCCGTTGATGCCAAAGATCATTCTGATGCAGAGATGCGCGAGAGATGAGGCAGGTTGGTCGTATTGTCTTCAGGTCGATGGAGTAGAGATTTGTCTTTATGTGACCAGTGAGCAGTTTTGACCCTTTATCATCGATGACGCTGCACTGGTTGGATTTGAAGAGAACACTTGAAATCCTTTGTCACAGAAACGTCCAATGCTAAATAGATTGTAGCTTAGCCCTTCGACATACGATACTCCCTTGATGGTGAGTCTGTCATGGATAAGGTTGCATGTTCCTAGCATAGGTGCAGAGTCGCCGTTTCCGAAGTAGACCTTTCTGAGATAGCCCTCGGTGAAGTTGCTCAACAGTTCTTTGTTTCCAGTCATGTGTGAGGAGCAACCTGAGTCTAAGTACCACACATGACGGACCTGCATGATAAACTAGGTTAGCTTACAAACCCGTTTGAGGACGGGTTCAGTATTCACAGCAGGAAATGGATCCAATAGTATTGATGTTATATTAAGTATCAAGTCGGTTTGATTGATGATTGACTTAGGGACCCAGACTTGATTATTGCCTATTTGGTGCAGTAAACACTTAGGAATCCATAGTTGTTTGAGTTTGGGCTCTTTATTCTGTTTGTGTTTGTTCTCATTTTCGGGTGTGGCGTGTCTCTTCCTTTTTGTTTTTCGCGATGATCTATGTCGCGTGGGTGATACAGGATTGGAGAGGGAAGAAGTGATAGTATGCACCTTTTTGCGAGATCGATTGTAATGAGAACGTGGAAATGCATCAAAATAGTTCGGACAATTCCTAGGAGTTTTCGTGGAAAATAGAGAATTACGGTCTGCGATATTACAAGACAATCGCTTAGGAGGAGACTATTTTGAAGGTAGCTTCTTCTTCTGAGCCCAGAGATTTGTTTTCTTCATTCGTTCCGGAGCAACCTTCCTCGTCTTTCTGTCTCTCAAATTTTTGCCTGTTGCCATAAGCTTAACAGAGTCAGTACAAGTGATTAAGTGAGACGGAGGAGACTTGATTTCTGTACTCTTATTTACATACGTAGATGTTTTGGGGACAGAATTAGAGGTGGAAGGTTTGTGAACATCGGGAAAGTTTTCAAGAGTGTAAATTTTACTTAAGAGAATGGTTCTTTCTTCCGAAAAGGCTTTCCTTTCAGATTCCAGAGTAGCAGTTAGATCGCCTATTTTGCGAATTATTTCTGGAATGTAGATGGATGAATAAATGGGTTTGGCCTGTTCGGAAGTGCTTTCCTGATTTTCGGGACCGAAAGGTGAGACAAAGTCTGTAGTGAGCGGAATGATTCTAGTTTTATAGCTATCGTTCAGCTCTGCATACTTAAATGCAATTTGGGCCCATTCTTTGTTTCTTCGTTTCTTATCTTCCGCCTCATTTGCTTCTGATGACTCGATGAAAGGCATAAGTGTTTCCAGAGTTAGATCTAGATGTCTGATGTCATATAGGAAATATACATCATCTTTCGAAGGGTTATGTTTACTTCGGAATCCTATACCTTCACGAGGGTCGTAGAATTCTACATCCTTCGGTTGGTTGAGAAAGATGGTTTGATCGGTCTGACCTCTTTTGGTGAGGAGGTCTTCCAATTCTTTGATCTTTTTATAGAGTCTAACCCTTTCTTTGGTGATCAAGTCATATTGAGAAGAGACGTTTACGCGTTCTTCTTCGCTTTCCTTCAAATTTTTACTAACATTGCTAATCTGTTTTTTGCTATCTTCCACCTTAATTGTTAAGATTTTAGCTATGGACTCTGCATTAGCTAATGACTCCCTAAGAATAGCTATATCTTCCTGTTGCGTGTTTAGTAAGGAATAATTATTATCGAATTTTCGTTTTAGTTCTATGTAATCCATACATTGCATGGAAAGGTTGCATGTCCCATGGTTCAATTCAGTGAAATCAATTGGGGATGGAGTGTATACCTCCGAGTCAGAGTCGGGGAGATCGGAGCCATTGGAGCTGGGGCCAACTGCTTCATCCTCCGAGTCACCGTCTTTGATCTTCACCATGAAGGCTTTCTCATCCGTCTCCTCGTCTGACGTGTCCTCAAGCCATTCCTCTTCTTCAGCGACCAGCACAATCCCCGCATCTTTCTTTTGAGAGAACTGAAGCTTTCTCTTGTAGTACTCAGAGTCCTTTGTTTTAGGTCTGTAACAGTCCTTAGCAAAGTGACCTAGCTTCCCACAGTTGAAGCATTTCTTTGGGGCTTCGGCTTCCTTGGTCTCATGTTCCTCGGGAGCGATGGCCTTTTGTTTTGTGCTGGATGTTCGTTGTCGATTGTAGGATGATGATGATTTCTTGGGAAATTTCTTGTTCATCATCTTCGACAGCATGGCCATCTGCTTTTTGAGGTCATTGAGTTCTTCGTCAGAGCCAGAGTCAGAGTCAGCACTGTCTGAGGAGTCGGATAAGACGACTTGTTTTCCCTTAGATGCTTTCGAGCTTCTGTTGGTGGATTTGTTGGTCACGAGAGCTACAGGTTCCACCTCAGTTTTTCCTTTTCCTTCGCGTATTCGATGTATTGATAGAGATTGTCGAGAAGGGAGTGTATGTCCATGGCATCCAGATCTTTGTTTTGTTGCTTGATCAGAACAGCAATTCTGCCCCACTCGGGTTGAAGTGTGGAGAGGAACTTGATGTTGTGTTCGAAGTTCGATCGTTGGATGTTGATCTTCCTCATCTCATTGATGATGGTGAGGAAACGAAGGTAGGTGCTTCGAAGTTCTTCTCCGTCTTTGGCTCTGAAGGAGTCATAGGCTGTGAGAGTGCTCGATCTCTTAGACAAGTTGCTGACTTCCGTCCCAACCATCATCTTTGAGACTTCGTCCCAAATCACTTTGGCAGTGGACATGCTGCCCACCTGGATGTATACATCATTTGGAAGGGATTGGAGGAGATAGTTTCTGGCGAGTTTGTCAGCTCTAGCTCGTACTTTTTCAGCGTCGGTGTAGCGACTGGGATGCTTGAGGGTTCTTCTCTCCAAGATTGGAGGGACTGCATTTGGCTGAGCTTCAACAACGGTCCAGAATTGTGCTGGTCCGTCGTAGATCGAAGAGAGCATATCATCGGCGAGGTCGACGTCCTTGATTTCAATGAAGTTGATGAAACGGTTTTTCCAGATGCCATATTCGCCCCATCTTAGCACTGGGGGACGAATGTCAGATCCTATCGCGTAGGCGTCCATGTTGTTGTTTGGTAATGATCGTAACGTGTAGGTGATCTGCGATATGAATAATTAGTTTCGAACGATTGTATTTTGAGAGTTTAGAAAAGTTTGTGTAAGATATATTTGACCGAATAAGATTATTATCAATTTAAGTAAATTGAATGTGTCAAAAAAAAAAACGAGAGTAGTGAAATTCGAGTATTGACTTTTAGGTCAACAGTTTAGTTAGGAATTCGTGTAGTGCTACTGAAAATCGAATAAGTATGGAATTCGGGTATTCTATGGCAATTGTGTCTATCTGTCCGAGAATTGTAAAATTTTCGGGCAGATACCAAGTAAAGCAGAGTTCGGGCAAGATATCGTTCGGGCAGGAATGAATCGTGTAAAATAATCCGAATTTCAAGAATCAGGTAGTCCTTGATCGAAATTTGAGAATTGAAAGTCTTGGCCGAAATTTAAAAATCGGGTATACTTTGACCGAAAATAGAGCGTTGACCGAAATTTGAAAGTCGGATAAACTTTGATCGAAAGTAGAAAATCGGGTAAGCTTTGACCGAGATTTGAGAATCGGGTGAACTTTAAATGAGATTTGTATATCGGGTGACCTTTGACCGAAAGTTCAAATTCGCCAAGAGTTTTCAAAATTCGGATGGATTTTAAAGTTTAGTTGCCCGAAAATGACTATTTTCGACTGACTTTTCGGCTCGTTGAAGATGTTTCGGGAAGATGAGCCGAATTTCTGGGTACTGTTACATTCATCTACCCGAAAAATACCTCTGTACCAGAAAAAACACGAGTTTCATACACGATTTTGACTCAAATCTTACTCAAACTTGTCTGAAAGCTATTGAAAAGAATAGAGAATCACTCAAGAACGATTTATCAAGTCCCTAAAGGCACAAAAACAGCAAGAAAGGCTCAAAATCAGCCGAAAAGGACAAAAAAAATCGAAAATGGTTTTCATGCAAGTACTCTTTCAAATCACGTCGGAATCGAATGAAACTGGATTCAAATCATGTGATCGATCCACGTTAGGCTCTGATACCACTTGTTGGTCCTCTTGTTAGCAAACAAGGATCAAAAGAAAGGATTATACCTAAAACTCGAGCTACACCTTGAGTGTGTGTAAAAGTGTGTGTTTCTTACTTTGAAAGTACAAGGTAGCTTGCTTTTGAAATTCTTTTGATCAAAAACCCTAGAAGGGCAAATGGAGCCTTATATACCACATTTGTTGGTATATTAAGGCTCTAACCAAAACTATTACAAAATCCCAAACTAGTCCCAAAACCACTAATTACAAAATATACCCAAGACTTATAATTATCAAAGGACACTACAAATGATTCCTAACACTACCAATTTCCCAGTTCGACCCACTGCTCCCAGTCCACAATGTCAACGGTGTGGACGCTATCACACGGGCGCTTGCTTCGGAACAGGACCCAACCCCAACATCATCTGCTACCAGTGCAGGAAGCCGGGACATTACGCGCGAAACTGCAACCGACCAGGGAATCAGGCCCAGACACCTGTACGACCTCCACCCGTTCCAGCTCGAGTTTTCACCTTGACGAACGGGACGGCAGAAGCGAACCCCTCGGTAGTGACGGGTACGTTAACTATCTATAACATACCTACATCTGTGCTCATTGACTCGGGAGCCACACATTCGTTTGTGTCGGCTAATTATGTGGCGAAGGTGGGAATATCTCCTACCTTATCTAAATACAATTACGTGGTAACCTTACCACATGGGGATCCGACGCGCACTAACCAAGTGTTAGAAGGATGCTCTGTGATTATTGAAGGTAGAAATTTAAGCGTCGATCTGATTGTAATCCCGATGAACGACTACGACATTATCTTCGGGATGGATTGGCTTTCAAGATATGGAGCCACTATCGATTGCAATAAAAAGATCGTTAGATTCCAATTACCCGAATAAGAGGTGTTCACTTTTTCGGGTAAGGCGAACCGACGTAGTATGCCCCGAATCTCTGCTCTGAAGGCTCGACGACTTCTGAGGTCAGGTTGTGAGTCTTTTCTTATATATGCGGTGAAGGCGGAGGAATTACCTCAGCTAGAACCGAAGAGTGTACCAATAGTCAATGAATACGCCGATGTATTTCCCGATGACCTCCCGGGGTTACCCCCTGATCGAGAAATACAATTCACCATTGATCTAGTGTCGGGATCCGCCCCAATTTCCAAAGCCCCCTATCGACTGGCTCCGAATGAGTTACGGGAGCTAAAAGAACAGTTAGAAGAATTAGCGCAGAAAGGATTTATTCAGCCCAGCTTCTCCTCTTGGGGAGCACCGGTATTATTTGTACGAAAGAAAGATGGGTCGATGCGGCTGTGCATCGACTACCGGGAGCTGAAAAAAATCACTATCAAGAATAAGTATCCATTACCCAGGATGGACGACTTATTCGACCAACTGCAAGGCGCCACGGTATTCTCGAAAATCGATCTCCGTTCGGGATACCATCAGTTAAAAATCAGGAAGACAGATGTTCCTAAAACTGCATTCAGCACGAGGTACGGCCATTACGTGTTTCTAGTCATGCCTTTCGGGCTGACTAACGTGCCAGCTGCCTTTATGGACCTGATGAACCGGGTTTTCAAGGACTTTCTTGATCGCTTCGTTATCGTCTTCATCGACGATATTCTTATCTACTCTAAGACAAAAGAAGAACATGCCGCTCATTTACGAATCGTCTTAGAAATTCTGCGAGAGAAACAGCTCTACGCCAAATTCAAGAAATGTGAATTTTGGCTCGAGCAAGTGGCCTTTTTGGGACACGTGATTTCTGGGAATGGGATTTCTGTGTACCCTAGTAAGATTGAAGCCGTTAATAACTGGCCACGTCCAACCACTCCTACCGAAGTTCGGAGTTTCTTAGGACTTGCGGGATATTACCGTAAGTTCATAGCCGATTTCTCCAGCATTGCCTCGACATTGACGAACTTGACAAGGAAGAATGTTCCATTCAAATGGACGGAGCCGTGTGAACAGAGCTTCCAGGAGTTGAAGAAAAGACTTACATCAGCCCCAATTCTGACAATACCATCAGGGACCGGAGGGTTCTCGGTATATAGTGACGCTTCGAAGAACGGTGTAGGATGCGTGCTAATGCAGAACGGGAAGGTTATCGCTTATGCTTCTCGACAATTGAAGGAGTACGAGAAGAACTACCCAACCCACGACCTAGAACTCGCAGCGGTGGTTTTCGCTCTGAAAATCTGGCGACACTACCTCTACGGGGAAAGGTGCGAGATATACACCGATCACAAAAGCTTGAAGTATTTCTTCACCCAGAAGGAGTTAAACATGAGGCAACGACGTTGGCTGGAGCTAGTAAAAGATTGCGACTGCGTAATCAACTACCATCCAGGCAAAGCAAACGTAGTTGCTGATGCATTGAGCCGAAAAGTGGTGAGCACAGAGTTAAATCGACTCGGGGTGGAAGTAGTTAATTTGGGCGAAGTCGAGATAAAACTGGCTACACTAACCCTTCAACCCACATTGTTAGAGCGAATCAAGAAGGTACAGGAGAGAGACGAGCTGTACTTGAAAGTGAAAGGCGCGCAACCAGAAGAAACACCATCCGACTTTGAAATACGCGAAGACGGGAGTCTCCAATATAAGGACCGTTTGTACGTACCCAATGATGCGGAACTACGACGAACTGTAATGACGGAGGCACATGCCACAGCGTACTCGGTACATCCAGGCGCCACGAAGATGTATCGAGATTTGCGAACGGCCTACTGGTGGCCGGGGATGAAGAAAGACATTGCTACCTTTGTAAGCCAATGTCTAATCTGTCAGCAAATTAAGGCAGAGCACCAACGACCGGCGGGAACCTTACAACCTCTGCCGATTCCTGAATGGAAATGGGACCACATCACGATGGATTTTGTCGTTGGCTTACCGAAAACAATCAAAGGCCACGACGCCATTTGGGTGATTGTTGATCGCCTAACCAAATCTGCTCATTTTCTGCCGATTAGCTCAACCTTTTCCATGGAGCGGTACGCGGAATTATATATTCAGGAAATAGTTCGGCTCCATGGGATTCCATCGTCTATCGTCTCGGATCGAGTTCCGAGATTTCTATCGAATTTCTGGAGAAGTTTACAGAAAGCAATGGGAACCAAAATCTCGTTCAGTACCGCCTACCATCCTCAAACAGACGGACAATCCGAACAAACGATCCAAACCATTGAGGATATGTTACGTGCATGCGTACTAGACTTCAAGGGAAATTGGAGCAAATACCTCCCATTGATCGAGTTCTCATACAATAATAGCTATCACGCGACGAATGGGATGGCACCGTACGAGGCCTTATACGGGCGTAAATGCCGATCTCCAGTACATTGGGATGAAATCGGCGAACGAACATTATTAGGCCCCGACATGATACGAGAAATGACGGAAGCCATAGCAAAGATTCGGGAAAGGATGCGAATGGCTCAGAGTCGACAGAAAAGTTACGCGGACCAAAGACGACGACCATTGGAATTCATAGAGGACGACTGGGTATTTTTGAAGATATCCCCGATGAAATGCGTAAAGCGATTCGGACGAAAGGGCAAGCTGAGTCCGAGGTACATTGGCCCTTTCAGAATACTCAGACGAGTCGGCGAGGTCGCTTACCAACTGGAATTGCCAATTTCATTATCACAAGTCCACGATGTTTTTCACGTATCAACGTTACGAAAATACATCGCGGACCCAAGTCATGTGATCGAGAATGAATTTCTTTATCAACAGTTGAGGCCGGACTTAAGTTACGAAGAAAGGCTAGTAGAGATTTTGATGCAAGAAGTAAAGCGACTTCGGAATAAAAGTATTCCATTAGTTAAAATACTGTGGCGGAATCAATCAATTGAAGAAGCCACTTGGGAGCGAGAGGACGATATGAGGAATCGCTATCCCGAATTATTCCAGTCGGCGTAATTTCGAGGACGAAATTCTTTTAAGGGGGGGAGAATGTGATAGCCGTAAAAAAAAAAATTAATACGGGATTTTGATGTAATTAATGAAATAGTGAAATGACTTAGAAAATTTTGATATTATGTGAAAGAAGGATAGGGTCGAAATTCGGGTGAAAAGTTCAAATGAGTAATAAAAGAGAGCACCCGAAAATAATACAAATGAACGAAAAGGGGTGAAATTCGGGTGATGGCAAGCTTCAAGGTTAAGCCCGAAAATTCGGGTAAGGTATTTTCGGGTAAGACATTTCTTAGTTAAAGAGGAAAGACACGTCACCTCCTTGTCACCCACTTATCATCACTCCAAAGTATATTTACACCCAATTAAGTGAAAAACAACAACGAAGGAAAAAGAAAAAGAACAGAGAGGACATTTTTGAAACAAGGAGAATTGGCTAACAAGGATCGAGAGCTCGAGAAGGGAAAAACCAAATTTTCGGACGTGAGGTAGGTGAAATCTTTCACCTATAACACGTAAATATTATGTGTTTTATGTGATAACATGTTTTCGTGACCTTGTGTGACTTTCGGGTGATTACATGAGTTTAAAACACAGAATTCGGGTGAATATGTGCTTTTAAATTCATGTTACGTTTATATGATTTCGTGTTGTATATGTATTTACATGTGATTTAAGTGAGTTAGGAATGTTTTCGATATTTGAACGAATGTTAAACTCTTGAGTATTTTCGGGTAGATGCATTTTTTATATTCGGGTATTTTGATTAATTTTCGGGCCTATGAATAGTTTTAGGCACGAATGAAATTCAAGCCTTGAAACTATTTTCGGGCGATTGAAGTATTTTCGGGTTTTCGGCGAATTGTGTTTGTTTTCGGGTAAAGAGTTTCGGGCCTTCGAAAGATATTCAGGCTCATGTTTTCGGCATTTGAAATTAAAATTTTCGGGTGGAACTCTCGGGCGTCGACCACATTTTCGGGTCAAAACATGTTCGGCGTCAGACGTAATTTTCGGGCAGCAAGGTCTTCAAAAAAAAAAAAAAAAAATACAAAATAAAAAAAAAAATAAATCTTTTTAGTAAAATTATTTTTACGTCATTTGATAAGAAAAATATTCCGAGTCCAATGGGCATAGTCAATTCTAACGCCCGATTAAAAGTTGTCGAAATAGAATTTTTACAGTGCATTTTAATAATGCGTCTTCGGGAAAAAGTTATTTTCAGTTCTATACTGCATTTTATTTGCACTACACTTGCATTCCATATCAGTGCGAGGGATGTTGACCGTGTTGACGCGGTGACACTGTATAGTGTCTACGAGCGGGGTAGAATGTGACCAATGTTGGTCGTCGACTCGTAATGGAGTTATGAGGTTAGGACTGAGGCACCAGATGGGAGACGGACGTGATCGATTCGTCTACTCAGTTGCGTTGGAGCGCAGTCTGAGGTGCAAACGTCGGATGATTAGCGGAAGGAGCGACCTGGTAGGAGGATGCCTGGCGTGATCGTTCAGGTGCACTGCCAGCGTAGGCTGCCGCTTGAGCAGGAGGAAACTCGGGAGGGAGCGACCTAGTGGGAGGATGTTTGGCGTGATCGTCCAGATGCACTACTAGCATGGGCTACCCGAGCGCGGGCCCCTGACTCTGTATTGTATTGTGCGCGCGTGGTGCTTAGTCTAGCCTAAGGCCCTGATGTGACGTATGGTATACGATAGGTTGGGACGAGAGGAAAAAGTCGAGCGTGCATATATTGTGAGGTGTTTGAGGAACGGGATCTGAGAGCACGCTGCATTCACGCATATTTTCACCTACTGGGCGGTAGCTCGGTGTTTACGTGTTGTAGGTACTATCGAGTCCGACGTCGAGGTACGTCACGACTGAGGTGGGCTGATGGCGGTGACTCCACGGACTTTTGAGGGCAGGGTAGTACATGGATGAAGACCTGTGGAGCGGCGTTAGGGCATTTTGATATTTTGGGGCTATGGCCTTTGTAAATATACGATTTTGTAACCCATGTTTACTATAATATAATTTTATTATATGAAAAAGTTTTTGTAAAATGGGTCTTCCGCGGCTTTCGTTGCGGAAATCCGCCACTAATCTTAATTAGAAAATGAGGGTCGCCACACATCTTGAGTCCTAACACTCTCCCCCATCAAGGGTTATCTCCTCTTCTTGTGGATGCTTTGAATGTTTTTCGGCTAGGACTCTCTTGACTTGACGCTATATTCTGTAGACCGGGTGTAGATAGTGATCCACGCCCTGATATTCGACTTTGATGATGTCGTGGATCTTGGACTTTGTTCGCATCTTGTCCTGGTCTTTCTCCGTAGTTTGAAGTCGTCAAGTCTCTTCTAATCTTCTTCTTCTCGGCGCCGGATTCGTCTTCTTCGAAGGAAGTTGTCTGGTTCGGCCTCGAGGAAGCTTGTCTGGCTCCGGAAGAAGGTAGGCGTGGGGTGTTGTAAAATGTGCAAGGCTCCTTTGGAATGTTCCATTCAAGTATAGGAGAGCCCGGCTTCAGAGTGGTACGCTCGGCAGAAATTGGTGGATGGTCCGACCTGTTTGTTTATGCGTGTCCCCTTCTCCCCCTCATGGCGATTCGAGTTAACGAGATCAGCATGCTTGTATAGGAAGATTAGAAGGACACAAACGACAGGACGGTGATGGTAATAACCAAACGGAGCCACTAAGGCAATCCGTCGACACGACTTCAGAGACAAACTCCGAGACGTGGCCTGTGAGGACAGGGCTTGAAGAACCGGGGCCACATAGGCGTCCCGTTTACATCGTTCTAGAGACTAGCTCGAGACGATGGCCTGATTCCGTTGTTGTATTGATGTTGCAGCGGCAGGACTTCCTTCCAATCATGGAATCACATCCACAGGGGATGTGTCTATGGAAGTTCTAGCTTGATCACAAAGATCAGGTGTTAGAAAAGTGTATGTGTCCTAGAAAATATAAAAAATTTGGGAAATGAGGACACACTAGACTGGAGTGCTCAAGGAAGTGTGGTGGTGGGGCTGAATACCACATAATTCAATATCTCCCACTTCCGAGTGAAGCGGTGATAGGAGACGTGGTTCCCCGTGATTTCTGAAACACCTGTCTTTTGTGAGACAGACGAGTGCGTAAGGCTCGGTTGTGCACGCGCCGTTGGACCGATTGCGGCGACTTCTACCCGGGAGCTAATAAAATTAGCACCTGTACCTATGGGGGTTGGTCTGAATAATTTGTGAGTTGAGGGAATTATGTAGCGTCGGTCTTTTCAAAAGGTTTTAGTAGACGTGGCTGTTTCTTCGTGATTCGACTGACTCTCGGTGATGTTCCGGGGTTAGATTCAGTTGGGTTTGACTGAATCATAGGAACGAAGTATCCATGCATCCGGTAGGAAGTGGTGAGTGCTGCTTTTTTTTGTCAGCAAGTCGTAGCATGTCGGTTGAAGCGAGCACCGAGATTTGCATTTGTAGCCACCGTCGCCTTTTGAAAAGGGTTGACCGTTGTAGGCTCTAAATTCTTCTTTTGAAGTCCATCTTCGGAGGTCGGAGGTAATCTCCATGAAGCTTGATGAAGAGGAGAGAAGATTTTTTTTTTTTATGGCCTTCCTTTTTTTTTTTTTTTAAATTTTGATGGCCCTTTTTTTATATATATATATATATTAATCGTTATTAGTAAAAAATATTTTTATACTATATATTATTTGGATATAATATATATATTAAACGTTATTAGTAATTGATATATTAGTATATTAATATATAGATATATTTTATTTCTCCCCCTCAAAACGTGCTTCCTAAAGAAACTTGCTCCCCCTCAAAAGATGCGTTGTAAGTTCGAAAAAAAATCTATAAATCTCTTTCCCTAGATTCACATATTTGAAGTTCGCTCCCCCTCAAAAATATAATTATTGCTCCCTTTTAAAGAAATAAGGGTCACTTCTCTTTTAAAAATAAAATAGTAGCTCCCCCTCAAATTAAGGTCATTCTATAGAAAAAAATGGTGTCTATCGTTTCCGTGCGTAATATGCATTTTAAATTTTTAAAGTTTTGAAAATGCATATTGAAAATGTACCATTTTGAAAAATAGGTAATTTTCAATTCAGCTTGTATGCGTATGTCAACAGAATCCTTAATATTTTAAAATTTGATTAACATAAACATAATTAGAATATACCTATCTTAAAAATATGTATGAATGTGGTATTATGCAATTCAGTTCAAAAGATAGAATGTACCACATATAGTCGTAGTTGCTCACGTCGTTTCCCTTTATCATGTATGTGGAGCCACTACGTCATATTGTCATACATGAGGGATGTTTGAAGTCGCTCACGCTGCATATCAGTCATGGTTGTGGAGCAACTTCCGGAATACCAACCATGCTGGGATTGTTGTGGTTGCCCTCGTCTCGTACCGATCATGAGTATGGACCAACCATCTTCTAATTACTACTCATGACAGGGGCTCCCATATTGATAGCTTCTTGAAAATCTGTGATACTATCAAATATAATGGAGTTTCAGACGATGCATTACGGCTCCGACTATTCCCATTCACACTACGAGATAAGGGGAAGGCGTGGCTGAATTCTTTGCCAACGAATTCAATCAATACATGGGACATGCTCGCTAATAAGTTTCTCGCCCGATTCTTCCCACCGGCAAAGAAACAACAGATACTCAAGGGGATCACATATTTTACTCTAATGGATGGTGAGTCACTGTATGAATCTTGGGATAGATTTAAAGAGCTGATGAGGAAGTGTCCGCATCACGGTATACCTAAGTCGCAACAAGTCTTGAGCTTCTACAATGCTATAGGAAGCGCCGAAAGAGCTGTCATTGATGCTTCAGCAGGAGGGACTATCATGAAGAAGACTGCTGATCAGGCGTATGAGTTGATAGATAGTGTGGCCAACAACAATTACCAATGGCCAATGAAAAGAGCAAAGAACACAACTACCATTATTAAAAGTGATCCGATTGCTCAATTGGTTGCTCAAGTGGCGAATCTGACGAAGCAACTTTAATCAAATCAGGCTTCAGTTAATTCTGTTCAATTGCCTAATCCGGAATGTAATATCTGTGGTGGACCACATCAGAGCTCTCAATGTCAAGCAATGGCACAATTATCATTGGAGCAAGCGCAGTTCGTTGGGAATTACAATCGCCAACCGAATAATCCTTATTCAAGCAACTACAATCCAGGGTGGCGTAATCATCACAACTTATCATGGAAGAATAATCAAAATTCTTTGGAGCAAGAACAAAATCATCATCCACAAGAGAAGAAAGCTAATTGGGAAGAAGCTATGGCTAAAATGGCTACTTTACAAACGCAATTCATCAACGAAGTGAAAACCAACATGCAGAACCATTCAGCCCAGATCCGCAACTTAGAGGTTCAGATTAATCAGTTGTCAAATAGACTTGCGGAGAGGCCGTTAGGTTCATTACCAAGTAACTCAGAGGTTAATCGAAAGCGAGAAGGCAAGGAACACTGCAAGGCGATAACGTTGAGGAGTGGCAAGGAAGTAAAGGCACCGGTCAAGGATAAGAATCTACATAAAGATGCTGAAAAGTCGTCTGGACCAGAAAAGGAGATATTTGAAGAGTCTGTTGTTGAATCAGTGGAACCTAAGTCTCGGCCTTCGGAAGAACCTCAGCTTCGAATTCCGTTCCCACAACGTCTTAAGAATAATAAGCTTGGCCAACAATTTTCCAAATTTCTTGAAATATTTAAAAAATTGCATATTAACATTCCTTTTGCAGATGCACTTGAACAGATGCCCAGCTATGCGAAGTTCATGAAGGATATATTGTCGAAGAAGAGGAAGTTGGGAGAATACGAAACAGTAGCTCTTACTGAAGAATGCAGCGCCATTATACAGAAGAAGTTGCCACCAAAATTCAAGGATCCCGGAAGCTTTATCATTCCTTGCACAATAGGGAACTCTGTATTTGAAAGAACTTTATGTGATTTAGGTGCTAGTATTAACCTAATGCCATTATCTATTTTCAGGAAACTTGGGTTAGGTGAGGCGAGCCCGACAACTGTAACACTACAGCTGGCCGATCGGTCCCTAAAGCACCCACGAGGTATAATCGAAGATGTATCTGTTAAGGCGGATAAGTTTATATTTCCTGCAGATTTTATAGTGCTTGACATGGAAGAAGACAAGGACATACCGATCATACTGGGTAGACCATTCTTAGCAACTGGGAGGGCATTAATTGATGTTCATGCAGGTGAACTTCGTCTCCGGGTATAGGGAGAAGAAGTTATATTTAATGTTTTTAATGCCATCAAGTATCCCAATAAAAGAGATAGCTGTTTTTGTGTCGATACTGTAGAAAAGCTAATCTCTAAGCAGGTTATTCGGGGCGATCCATTGGAAACCAGTTTGGTGCGAGACGATATACATGAGATTGATGAACAAGATATCAACGAGTGTGTTAAGTGGCTGGACTCATTCGAACCAAATCGAAGAAAATACTTTGAAGCCCTTCACGATCCATATCGTCGATTGAGAAGCCACCAATACTCGAACTAAAATCACTACCATCCCATCTTCGTTATGCATTTCTTGGTGAGTCCTCTACCTTACCAGTTATTATCTATCGTCTCTTAATGATGCAGAAGAGGAAAAGTTACTTCGAGTACTTCGGGAGTTTAAGGCGGCAATCGGGTGGATGTTAGCTGATATCAAAGGTATTCACCCATCAATGTGCACACATCGTATCCGCTTAGAAGAAAACAGCAAACCTTCTGTAGAGCCACAGCGAAGATTAAATCCAACGATGAAGGACGTGGTACGTAAAGAAATTTTAAAGTGGCTAGACACTGGAGTAATTTACCCGATTTCAGATAGCTCTTGGGTAAGTCTGGTACATGTGGTGCCAAAGAAAGGAGGAATCACGGTGGTCAAGAACGAGAACAATGAACTTATACCGACGAGACCAGTCACGGGATGGCGTGTTTGTATTGATTACCGAAAGTTCAATAAGTCTACATCCAAAGATCATTTTCCATTGCCTTTTATTGTCAGATGCTAGATCGGTTGGCGTGTCACGACTACTACTGCTTTCTAGATGGATACTCTGGATACAATCAAATCGCCATAGCACCGGAAGACCAAGAGAAGACTACTTTTACATGCCCCTACGGTACATTCGCTTTTCGTAGAATGCCATTTGGACTATGCAATGCACCAGGTACGTTTCAAAGATGTATGATGGCAATTTTTTCTGACATGGTTGAGAAGACTATTGAGGTATTCATGGATGATTTTTCTGTTGTTGGAAGTTCTTTTGATAATTGCCTAGATAATTTGATTTTAGTATTGAAACGTTGTGAAGAGACTAACCTTGTTTTAAATTGGGAGAAATGTCATTTTATGGTTCGAGAAGATATTGTCTTAGGTCACAGGGTTTCTCGCAATGGAATTGAAGTTGATCGGGCAAAGATTGAGACGATAGAGAAGCTCCCTCCACCATCATCCGTTAAGGGAATTAGAAGTTTCTTGGGACACGCTGGATTTTATCAACGATTCATTAAGGACTTCTCCAAGATTTCAAAGCCATTATCAAGCCTCTTAGTTCAAGGAGCGCCTTTCATCTTCGATGCAGCATGTGAAAAGGCGTTCTCTACTATAAAAGAGAAACTAGTGTCGGCACCTGTCGTGGTTGCTCCAGATTGGGATTTACCATTCGAGTTAATGTGCGACGCAAGTGATTATGCAGTGGGAGTTGTGCTCGGACAACGTAAGGGCAAGATGTTTCATACCATTTACTACGCGAGTCGAATTCTCAATGATGCTCAGCTCAATTATGCCACAACTGGAAGGAATTACTTGCAATTGTTTTTGCCTTCGACAAGTTCAGATCATACTTAATTGCGAACAAGGTAATCGTTCACACTGATCACTCGGCTATCAAGTACCTCATGGAAAAGAAGGATGCAAAGCCACGACTTATTCGGTGGGTTCTGTTACTTCAAGAGTTTGATGTGGAGATTAAAGACAAGAAGGGAACAGAGAACTTAGTAGCAGATCATCTCTCTCGCTTGTAGTTACAGAAAGAAAATGAATTGAAGAAACCAATTATCGATGACAAATTCCCAGATGAACGACTCTTCGCTATATCGCAAGTTCCATGGTATGCTGATTTTGTGAACTATCTTGCAGCGAAGATAATTCCAGCTGAGCTCAAAGATCATAGAAAGAAAAAAAATTTCGCTGATGTGAAACATTATCATTGGGAAGATCCGTTTCTATATAAGCATTGTGCTGATCAAGTTATACGTAGGTGTGTTTCGGGAGAAGAGGCGCATGATATTTTACGGCATTGTCATACTCTCGAGTGTGGAGGCCATTTCGGAGGAAATCGTACAGCTGCTAAAGTTCTACTGTCAGGTTTTTATTGGCCGACTTTATTCAGAGACGCCCATGCTTTTGTATCGGCTTGTGATCGTTGCCAAAGGACAGGTAATATTTCAAGGAGAGACGAAATGCCACTCAACACTATGCTGGAAGTTGAGTTATTTGACGTCTGGGGCATTGACTTCATGGGTCCATTTCCATCATCATACGGTAATGAATATATCTTGCTAGTGGTGGATTATGTATCTAAATGGGTAGAAGCAGTGGCCACGCAAAACAACGATGGTAAGGCGGTCTTGAGCTTTCACAAAAAGAACATCTTCACTAGGTTTGGAACTCCACGAGCAATTTTGAGCGACGGAGGAACACACTTCTGCAACAAACAATTCGATGTTCTTCTATCGCATTATGGTGTTAAGCATCGGACGATACTAGCTTACCACCCTTAGACCAATGGACAAGCAGAAGTATCTAACCGAGAGTTAAAGCAAATTTTGGAGAAAACAGTTAGTATCTCTCGAAAAGATTGGGCCAAAAAGATTGATGATGCATTGTGGGCATACCGGACAGCTTTTAAGACGCCAATTGGAATGTCACCGTACATGCTAGTTTATGGCAAAGCGTGTCATCTTCCGGTGGAGTTAGAACATAAAGCATATTGGGCAATGAAGCACTTAAATATGGATATGCAAGCTGCGGGCAAGAAACGCCTCCTACAACTGAACCATATGGATGAATTTCGCAACGAGGCTTACGAGAATGCAAAACTCTATAAAGAAATGACGAAGACTTGGCACGATAGGTATATTTGGAGAAAAGAATTTGCAATTGGAGATCATGTGCTCCTTTATAACTCTAGACTTCGGTTGTTTCCCGGAAAGCTTAAATCGAGGTGGTCCGGTCCTTTTACGGTGACTAAAGTTTTTCCTTATGGTGCGGTAGAGATCAATTACCCGGAGAAAGGAACGTTCAAGGTGAACGGGCAGCATTTGAAGCTGTACTTCGACGGTGGATTCGATAAAAAGAAGACCACCATAATGCTCAACACACCTTAGAAAGTCATGGCGTCGAGCTAATGACGTTAAACAAGCGCTACTCGGGAGGCAACCCGAGCTTTAATATTTTCTCGTTTAGTTTATTATTATGATTATTTTATTTTGAGTTGCAATAAATTTGCGTCGTCTTCCAATTTTTATTTGAACTTTATATGTTTCAGGTACAAAAGGGACCCATAATCACGAGCATTGAAGATAATCCATGGTGTTCGAAGCCTTTCACGAGAACGGCATCACCCTTATCATTGTTGCTTGTCTCCTTGTCAAAACCTAAGGACAGAATCTTCACATCCATGGAGGTCAAGGCTGCATAGAAGCGTCGAAACTATTTTCGTCGATAAGACATGTCGTGATCAATAATGAAGAAACCATCCGCTAGATTTCTATTCCAAAAACATTGAGGACAATGTTCGGCCTAAGTTTGGGGTGTTCGGAAGTATCTTCTCTCGTATAAGCCACGCATTATGAGTTGGGATCAATGATGAAGTTTCCGTAGCTCTCAAGCATATCACGACATGGAGCGAGGTATTACTATTACTCTCATCTGTTTAGATTTTTTCAGTAAGTCTCGATTGATGAACGGATTACACACACTCACTACTAAATAGAGCGTTAGATGTTTACATCGTATCTAGAACTTGCTTAAGTCGATCTTGATCATGATTGATGCTTTAATCGATGAAATGATTTTAGGCCATCTTTGGATCGTTTGAGCCTTTCGAGCTAAACCGTTATATGTTTATATCCCTAGTACCTTACTTGAGCCTTATATATCTGATTTTTTTTCTTATAACCCAAACTATGCCTAGCCTTCATAATAATATTATTTTTCCTTACCTGTTCACCAAATGCGCAATTATTCATGAGGATTAGGTTGGAATTTTCGTAGTACCTTTGTGATACAGCGTTTTACTTGAGTTTGGGGTGTTTTGATGAATTAGAAGGTTCTGAGATTTATCATGCTCCGTTATGTATAGTTTGACTAATGTTTGGGATGATATGATGAATTTTGGTGTACCCGCTCAAAAAACAAAAAGGGCTGTAAAAAAAAAAAGAGAGATGAATATCTGCTCGGAAAAAAAAAAAATAATAATAATAAAATAACGAGCGGGGTCACTACTGTTAAGATTTGGGTGTAAGTTTGATTATTGTCGTATGGGTTGATTGGGAAAATTAGTAGATTGATAGTAAACTTTTACGAATTCTCATTATGTTATGCGCATTGGTGAATTTTAGCCTACTTATCCCATATGCCCAACCCGAGCCATAGCCTAACATTACAAGCTTATAAAGTCCTATTTGATCTGAGATTGAGCATCGAGTAGGCGAGAATCGACGAAGAGCAAGCTTATAGAAAATCCACGTTAGGAACTTGTGAGATTTGAGCGTGATTTTTACATTTTGACACATCCGTTCGAGGTTGAGCGATCACTATATATATAAAAAAAAATGAGCGAGAGACTTACTGTTGAATCGACACATAATTTGAGTATACAGTTATGCTTTGCTTTGAATCGTGTTTACTTTGATATCATTATCTTGAGATTTCATTCAGCGTTGGAGTTGAGTTTGTTTCTATTTGTTGCTCGAGGACGAGCAATATTAAGTTTGGGGTGTTTTGATGCATCGGAAATTCGATGATCTTTCGATGCGTATTCCAGGTCAATTACGAGAAATAACGGCATGATACGGGCTTATTTTGAATAAATTAAGATATAAGGATGATTTTGTGTCTTTGAGGACTTTTGTGCAATTTTTACCAAGAATTGGAGCAGCTGTGCGGTATCAATGTAGAATTAGAAGGATTTAAAAAAGGAATGTGAGATCTTTTTCCCACATGAGATACACACGCACAAGGAAGGAAGGATCAACGTGATTATGATTTCCTATATAAAGATCCACACACCTAAGGAGGCTGGAAACGAATATACAAAAAAAGAAGAGACAAAAAGCTCACAGCCACTTGCCTTGGAAGCACACAGCTCACGCATACCTCACAGGCCTTCATACACGATTGATATTGAGGCAAGACTCCATCAAGCACACAGCTCACCAAGGGCAGCAGCATACGAACGAGAGAAGACGTGGAACATAACCTATTTTGGAGACAAATAAAAGACAGCTGCGGAGATACGGGACGTGCAAGACACAGTCCGATTGCGGATTCTATTCTTTTTCCCGCTCTTCGTTTATCCTTTATCATGAACATGTTTATTTTGATGCTTTCATTTAAATATACTATGTTCTAATTCCGTTTTCTAGGGTTACGATTTAATTGGACATGATTGCTATTGCTTTTCGGTTTATATGCTATTAAGATTTTTCATATGTTGCGTATTATAATCCATGATTAATGCTTGCAAATTTGTGATCAACTTTTGCATGATTAGGCGTTTAGATATGAGACTGAGAAGTCATTATCCGAATGTGTTCATTGATTATTTTACCATTCGAACATTCGTAAGCTAGAGATAGTTGCGTGACGAGTGCGATGATTCATGATTTTCTGTTTTTAATGTGTTCTACATGTAGAAATCTTGACATAGATGTAGGATTTCGCATGTTAGAATAAGTTATTGATGCTAGAGATAGATTGATAATTATACTAGAAAAATCCATCGTCAACAAATGATTGAGAAATTCTTTGAGAACTGAAATCAATAGCATGATTGCTCTCGGTGAAGTCGGAGTCCCTAGATTTGTCTTTGATTGATCGTATCTCTCCGTGTTTGATTATTTGGTTATTTTCTTTTATAGTGTTTGATTATTTATTTGATTATTTAATTTTTATCGATTAATTAAAACTTCCGATTGTTCAAATAAAATTAAGATTAATATAATTTCGGTACTTAGTAACACAATTCTTTGGGTTCGATATCCGTAATTACTTACACCATTACTTGTTAGAACGATACGTACACTTGCGTGTTCGAATTTTTCGCAACAGAAGGGTACCGAAAAGTTGATATTGTGTTGAAAACTGCAACCTTTTACCTAAAATTTGATCGAACCACAAATTTCAAATTTTAAACGTAGCTAATCGAGCAAAAAGATAGAACAAATAATTTAAACACTCTATTAACTTCGTAAAACAGCATATCAGCACCAAGTTTAATGTTTTCGAACCAAGAACTTAAAGAACAGTTTTGAAGAAAACATTTGATATAAAATATTTCGATCCAAAGACCATACCTATATTATCAATTCAATAATCACGCTTCCTCTGATACTAATTGTAGGTTCCCAAATCCATCAATTATACACGCAGATAAATAAAAAGACCGATGTTACCGATTTGATAAGTGAATTGTTGTGTAGCGGTACGATCAATCTTCTTCAATCAAAACACTCGTGTATATAGATCTTCAAGAATAGATTACATAGATGTGGCCTAGCACTCTCTCTCTCTCTCTCGAAAATCTAACATGCTTAACTTGTTGATTGTAATGATAAAGTCCTAACATATTTCTATCAAACACTTGGTATAATTACATAATGACCCCTAATCTTTTGATATATTTCAATTCAGCCCAATACAAAGATAACATTATAATTGAACATTATAAAATATTCAGAAATAAAAAATTTGCCTTTTCTATATCACAAATCATATACCCACGAACATATGATATTGAAAATGCAATTTTTTTATTTATGAAATGTACTTGGTAAATATTTAAAGAATTCCACACATATATTTATTATTTTTAATTAATTTTTATTGAGATGAAAGAGAAAAAATAAAAGTGAGGAACACACAAAAAGAAGTTTAATTAATAAATGACGATTGCATAACCTACAAACATATTATAATATAATTACATTTTGTTATCTATATAAAGAGTCACATGAATGAAAATTAAAATTATGCAATAAACATGAGTGTCATTATATAAAGCATACCGTAATACAATTAAAAAAAAAAAAACATAATTGATAGTAAAAGTTTTCAATCCTCATATGTTTAACAGTACAAACTCAAATCGAGTCAAAATTTTTACGCACATGCGACAATAAATCTAATGGATTTTGCATTTTGTGTGTATTCTAAAAATATAGTTTAAGATGTGGCTTTAAAATTATTATTATAAAACTACTTTACGGATTCAACAATATCATTATATATGAACTATATACCTATATTTTCTATTGGTCAATTTATTTTGGCATTTTTATTGCAAACTTTTAGAAAAATGTGAAACTTAATGTAACATGAAAGAAATTAATTAATACAAAAAATAAATAAAACATATATAATTTTTGTATTTCTCAGAAATAGATCAAAGAAATGATATTTGTAAACAACATTATTTGGTCATTACACACACGCGCGCGCATGCACGCACACGCACACACACAGTGATCGTGAATCCTATAAATTGTGACGAAATTTCCCCCGAAGTGGAAAATGTAATAAATAAATGAGAAAGATATATTGAGCAAAGATAATCATCGAAAGTAATATTATCGATGCGACTTTCGGTCTCTACTTGCACCAAAAAGGATCCCGTTGATCTTTATAAAGAGCAATGAAAAGATGAAATAAATTTCGTTCAAGATCGCAATATCTCAGAAGATTGGTGCCGAATCCGATACTCATTTAAATATTGTGGAATTTCTAAAATCAAATAAAGAATTGATCCATCGTGATAAAATTTTATTTATGTATTACTAATACCTTATATTCATTTTTATCTATATATAAATATGATTTTATTATGTTTTCATTAATATTCATTATTATCTGTTTATTAAAGATATTCATTTTATGTGTTTCTTAAGGATATTTATACAATGGACATCGAAATTTACAAAGGAGAATTATGGCTTGCAGACTGTGCAACAACTAATACGATTTTGAAAAATCAGAAGTATTTCGATCAGATTGATCTGAAAAAAGCCAGTGTTATTACCATATCGGGTAGCACAAATATAATTGAAGGCTCCGGAAGAGCTAATATTTTACTACCTAGAGGGACAAAGCTGATAATTGAAAATGCCTTATATTCTCCTAAGTCTCAAAGAAATTTATTAAGCTTTAAAGATGTTCGATATAACGGATATCACGTTGAGACTGCGGAAAAAGGAGATATCGAATATTTGCACATTACAAAAGTAAGTTCGAATGGTAAACAAATTGTGAAAATATTACCATCTTTTGACTCTGGGCTATATTACACATATATTAGAATAATTGAATCATATGCTATCGTAAACTAGAAGTTTACTGATGACAGTACATTTATTGTTTGGCATGACCGGTTGGGCCATTCTGGTGCAATTATGATGCGGAAAATAATTGAAAATTCACGTGGGCATTTAATGAAGAACCAGAGGATTCTTCAATCTAATGAATTATCATGTGTCGGGCCATCACCAGTGAAAATAAAGAATGAATCTATAATATTTCTGGAGCGTATACAAGGTGATATTTGTGGGCCGATACATCCATCATGTGGACCATTTAGATAGTTTATGGTATTGATCGATGCATCAACTAGATGGTCTCATGTATGTTTGTTATCAACACGCAATGTAGCCTTTGCGAGATTGCTTGCTCAGTTGATTCGATTAAGAGCACATTTTCCAGATTATCCTATAAAGAAAATACGCCTTGATAATGCTGGTGAATTCACTTCCAAGGCATTTAATGATTATTGTATGTCTATTGGAATTGATGTTGAGCACCATGTGCCACATGTTCATACGCAAAACAGTCTAGAAGAATCGTTGATTAAACGTCTGCAATTAATTGCAAGACCACTACTGATGAAGTCGAAACTTCCCTCATCTTCTTGGGGATATGCTATATTACATGCAGCGGCACTAATCCGCATCAGGCCAATAAGTTATCATGATGTCTCCCCGATACAAATAGTTTATGGTCAGGAACCAGATATTTCCCATTTGAGAATTTTTGGATGTGCGATATATGTTCCAATTGCTCCACCACAACGAACTAAGATGGGACCTCAAAGGAGGATGTGAATATATGTCGGATTTGAATCCCCATCGATAATAAAATATTTTTAACTGGAGATCTATTTACGGGTAGATTTGCAGACTGTCATTTCGATGAATCGAATTTTCCGACATTCGGGGGAGAAAAGAAACAGCTGGAAGGAAATATACGTTGGAATGAATTATCGCTAAATCATTATGATCCTCAAACGAAAGAATGCGAACTAGAAGTTCAAAAGATAATTCATTTACAAGGTTTAGCCAATCAACTGTCAGATAGTTTCACTGACCTTAAAAGAGTGACTGAGTCACATATACCAGCTGCTAATGCTCCTGCAAAAATCGTTGTTCCTGCAGAACATACAAAGAATATTGTTGAGCCTAAACCACAACTTAAGCGTGGTAGGCCAGCGGGTTCCAAAGATAAAAATCCTCGGAAAAGAAAAGGAGCAAATGATAAGAATGGTCCAGTCCAGGGTTTACCGACTCCAGAAGAGTCCACGGGCATAGATGATTATGAGAATGAAACTCAGGTACCTTAACGTTCAGAAAATAATGATAATGAAGAGATCTCGATAAACTATGCCCAAAATGGAATTAGATGGAACCGAGAAAATGTCAACGTTGACGATAAATTCTCATTTAATGTAGCGCTACATGAAATGAATGAGATGAATGAGAATGAGGATCATAACCAACGTCTGTAAAAGAATGCAGACAAAGAAATGATTGGCCAAAATGGAAAGATGCAATCGAGGCAGAATTGAAATCACTTGAGAAACGAAAAGTTTTCGGACCTGTAGTCTGCATACCAGAAAATGTAAAGCCGGTTGGATATAAATGGGTTTTCATCCGTAAGAGAAATGAAAAGGGTGAAATTGTAAGATATAAAGCACGGCTTGTCGCACAAGGATTTTTACAAAGACCTGGTATTGATTATGAGGAGACGTATTCTTCTGTGGTGGATGCAACAACTTTTCGTTATATAATTAGTCTGGCAGTACGTGAAGGACTCGATATACGTCTTATGGATGTTGTCACTGCTTATTTGTATGGTTCACTTGACAGTGACATATATATGAGACTTCCCGAGGGATTTCAGTTGCCTGAAAATTCAGGGACCCGACACGAGTACTCAATTAAGTTGAATAAATCATTATATGGATTAAAAATATCTGGGCGTATGTGTTATAATCGCCTCAGTGAATACTTGATGAAAGAGGGATACAAAAATGATTAAACTTGTCCCTGCATATTCATGAAGAGACGTGAAAACGAGTTTGTCATTATAGCAGTTTATGTTGATGATATCAACATAATTGGAACTCCTGTAGAGTTATCAAAAGCTGTTGATTGTTTAAAAAGAGAGTTTGAAATGAAAGATCTCGGAAAGACAAAATTCTGTCTTGGACTTCAAATTGAATATTTGAAGAATGAAATATTCCTACATCAAGAAACGTATACGAAAAAGGTATTGAAAAGATTTTACATGGATAAATCTCATCCATTAAATACTCCAATGATCGTTCGATCTTTAGACGTGAATAAAGATCCGTTCAGACCACGTGAAAATGACGAAGAATTACTTGGTCCGGAAGTACCATACCTTAGTACTATTGGAGCACTAATGTATCTTACGAGTCATACGCGACCCGACATAGCGTTCGCTGTAAATTTATTGGCAAGGTATAGTTCTTCGCCGACTCGTCGACATTGGAATGGAGTTAAACGGATTTTTCGATACCTTCTAGGAACAACTGATATGAGATTGTTCTATTCAAATGAATCAAAGACAGATTTAGTTGGGTATGCTGATGCTGGATTTTTATCTGACCCACATAATGCTCGACCGCAAACAGGCTATTTATTTACACATGACGGAACTGCTATTTCATGGCGATCAGTTAAACAACATTTAACCGCCACCTCGTCTAATCACACTGAAATATTAGCGATCCATGAAGCTAGCCGAGAATGTATTTGGTTGCGATCGATAAGTAAGCACATACAACAAACTTGTGGTTTATTTTCAGAAGAGTTACTCCCGACAATCTTATATGAAGATAATGCAGCGTGTATCGCTCAATTAAAGGAAGGGTATATTAAAGGTGATAGAACCAAACATATATCGCATAAGTTCTTCTATACACATGACCTTCAAAAGGCCGGCGAGATTGATGTACAACAAGTTCGTTCAAGCGACAACCTTGCAGATCTATTCACTAAAGCACTTCCCCCAAGGACGTTTGAAAAGCTTGTTTGTTTAATTGAACTTCGAAGACTCAGAGATCTCGAGTGATGTCTACATCAGGGGGAGATAATATATGATGCACTCTTTTTCCTTCACTAGATTTTTATCCCACTGGATTTTTCCTAGTAAGGTTTTTAACGAGACAGCTAATAAATCTATTCTTTGAATGGACATCCAAGGGGGAGTATTATGAATATTATGGATATCCATGATGGATCCTCCCATACAGCTCCCAACTGTTAACATTAATGCTTGCTTGAGACCCATACTGAAATTTAATTTATTGGTCTAGCTTCTTGCCTATAAATAAGTGTTCATTGCGTTCATTGTTGTGTACAAAATGCAATGATAAAAACTCTTGTTCATTCCTTGTTCTTCATTCGCTTATATACGTTATAATATTATTGATATAATCAATATTATATTCTACTCAATATATTTATAAGGTACTATAGTAAATATTTTATAACAATTATTAAGGGAAAAAATTAACATATTGCAGTTTTAAAAGTTGAAAGAAATTCAACTAGATTTTTCCATTGAATATTTTCAAATTAAATACACCAAATTTATTAATTAATTGTACTTATGAGGAACATTTTTTAATAGTAGTGAGCAACAATGTGATACTCTACAATTGTAGTTATGCCTCCAGATTGTCCATGTTTTACGTTGCGCAAAGTTCTGCGATATTAGAAATGTACATATATATAATGATATAACGCAACTTGACAATGCAAAAATACGCATAACTAGTATTACGTATGAAATTCAAGATGAAGTAGATGTGGATTTTCAGAAATCTTGTGAAAAGAAGAATCCAGATGAACTGAAGAAATTCATAAAACCAACTCACGGAGCAGTGATGATTGTTTACCACAAGCCAAAATAACTCTGCAATTTTACAATTTAAAACAGACTTTTCAAGAAATTAATATTATTTAATGGATGAAAATGAAAGGTATGATCCATGCATATTGATATGTTTGTTCCATAAAAAAAGTTTTTTTGGTTCTTAATTAGCTGTTATTGTTTCGAATTCATCCGATCTTACCTTTTTTGAAAGGAATAAAAAAAAATGTCCAAACGAAAATATATTTTTTTCTGATTTTTTTTAAATATTAAATTTCTGTTGAGTACTTTAATTATTCAAATTAAGAATTTACAATTGATCAGATCATATGGAAGAGATAAATTTATTCCTAGTCTACTTCGAATTTAAATAGGTTGGACACTACTTTCTCATACATTACTTGCAAAATAAGTTTACCATTACCGACATTTATGTTTGCTTTTGCGGTGTTCAGGAATGGACGTCCAGCTATCAAAGAAAGAACTTCCCTCTTCCATATCCAAGACTATGAAACCAGCTGGAAAGTAATCCTCAGCGACCTTAACCATTTACGTCTTCTATGATACCTCTTGGATACATAATAGATCTATCAGCCAATTGAAGACTCATCTAATTAGGCTTCGGCTCGCCATGTCCCAATTTCTTGAAAAGTGAAAAGGACACTAAGTTAATGCTATAGCACATTAGATGATGAAAGGAAGCCAATAAATAAGGGAATAGAGAACACCCCTGATAGCTTCAGTGGCATTTTCTTCTGTATCAGTGCTGAACATTCCTCGGTACGAGCTATCGTCCCGTGTTCTTTCAGTTTGTTCCTCTTCGATAATAGCTTCTTCAAATATTTCATGTACTTCTAATTTCTGAAAAATAAAATAAAACGTTCAAAATATTTATCTGGTTTCCATTTTCGTAACGTTGGTGGAAGACTCAACTCTACTGGAACGGGATAGTAGCCTGTATGGGTTGGTCGGCTTTTCTCGCTCGGCCTCATCTTTAAGTTTCTTTGGTTCCAGCACCGGCTCTAGTGTCTTCCCACATCTCAACTGAATGTGTTTTGCGTATTCTCTTGGGTTCGTCTCTATGTTCCTCGGAAGTGTGTTTTTGTATGTTCAAACACCGTCCGTGCTATCTGTCCTACTCCAGTCACCAGGTTTTGCACAATACCCTCCAGATTCTGGAATCGTTCTTTAGTCCAACGGCTCAGGTCGGCAGGTAATGTCGTGAGTTACCATATAATATACTTGTAAATCATATAATACACTAATTGAACGACGCACGATGGTGATCTATCGATTTTTTACTCCATATGTTTTTCTGAACAAGGTATTTGATGTATCGTAAATTCTTCAAACTTATCCTTTAACCTGTCTGCTAGGTTTTTGTATGTAAGCACTATCTCTCCTTTTGTTCCGTACGTTCCTTCGATATGTTTTGCGAGAAGTTGTGAATATGTGAATACCGCCAATCTTCGAACTTTCGACGCCTGTGCCATTTGCAGTCCAACAATCAGAGCTTCATATTCGGCCTCATTGTTTGTCGCAAAAAAGTCAAATTTCAATGCGTACTCTATTTCTTTGCCATTGGGTCCTTGGAACCATATCCCGGCACCACCTTTTTTAGATTGACCAGCACCATTGATGTACAAAGTCCATCTTCCTTCTAGGGTCTCCTTGACAACGTTCACCTCTTCAACGTGCACTTCTAGGATGAAATCTCCTAGTAACTAAGCTTTGATAGCATTGCAAAGGCAGAATTCTATTGTAAATTCGCTCATCTCTATGGCCCATTTCACCATCCGATCGGAGACTTCTGGCTTCGACAGTATTTGCTTCAAAGGATGATTTGTCAGAACAATTATCTCATGTGACAAGAACTATGGTCTTAATTTTCTTGCCGCAGTCATGAGAGCTAAAGCCAATTTCTCTGCTTTGTAATTCTTCTCCACTGCTTGGAATGTTTTTTCGATGTAGTAGATCGGAAGATTTCTAGATTCGATATCTCTAGCCAAAACCGGACTTACTAAATTGTTTGAGCAAGCTAGGTATATGAATAGAGGTTCTCCTTCAACGGGTTTTACCAACATTGGCAGATGAGTCAAGTATTGTTTCAGCTTTAGATAGGACTCCTCGCATTCTATGATCCGTTCGATCATTTTGGAGCATTTTAAAGAAAGGTAGGTGGTCGGCTGTCAAACGACCAAAATAAAAAAATAACCGTATTCACTTAATATGATTATAGAATAAATAGGGACCATATCCACAGGGAATCAGTAATTTAATTCTTTCACGAATGGTAACAGGGGGGTTTATTTAAACTATGATAATAAATAAATAAACAAAATTAAAATTATTAAGACTGAAACCTCATGCCAATAGATACAAAAGTAAAATTCAATAGAGATAAAAGAGAAAAAAATAAATCTCGTCGAGGGAGTTTATCCACCCTAATTTCAGCAATTTTATCATCGATGCATAAATCATATCACGCATGCGTATATAAATTTGTTATAGTTGACGAATCAGCACCGAACAACCAATCTTTCCTTAAGTGTTGATAACGAACGATCTTAAATAATTACTTCCACTTTTGCGTAGTTAAAATCCGTGAACAGCCCTTACTAAATTAACTAGGTCGATAATTAAATTAGTTCGTACGAAAAACCTGATCGAGAGATAACCTCCGGGAACAGCGCTGCAAGATTTAATGTGTCGAAAGCATTAATAACTAGAAAAACCCAATTCTTATCTGAAATGGAATACAATGTTTCCTACTCGAATTAGCCCGTTTATTCCCGCAACGCCGATTAGCTTCCTTGAGCCATCTAACGCTGTTTGCTACTATATTAGAATAAAAACACAATTACGGATGAATTATTCTAACTAGCGATATCTGAAATTATCAAACAGTAGCCATCTACTCGATAAAATCAAATTTGTAAACGAACAAAGAACAAACAGATATATACGAACATGAATGTATCGTGAACAATTAAATCTAAAAAAACGCATGTAATTAGGGTTTCAATATTCCTCCGACTAGAACAAGTTATTAGCCTCTAAACATATTAAGCAAACAGCATATAAAGCTTATCGATAATTTCAGCATGTTTGATGGATATATAATCAATATATTTACTACCTGTTTTGTTAATATTCCTTGAACGCACACGGCCGAGATGCCACACCGAACTCTTGCTTTAATCAAAAGGGTAATCACTTGAAGAATTCCTCTTTTTAATACCAAGAACTATATTATATTAATATAAAAATGATGAAATGAAAGCAGAAAATGATTCAACGAGTCATTGAAGAAAACAAAAGATAAAACTATATTCTATGCTGAGCCACAATCAGTTCTTCATTTATACTACTCGCCATTAGTAACATGTCCATGATCTTCTCCTCTTCCTTGATATTCTCGGCTCTTCTTCTTTATAATTGTAATGTCTTGGGTAATAAGAAATTAATTTCCATAATTCCTCCTTCATCCTCAATGATATTCTTGGATAAGAAACTTATTTCAGTGATAGCCTCATCTTCATAATTGCTAGAATATATCTTCGAAAATAATGGATGATTCTCCAAAAATTGCTCTTTATTATTGGTGTCTTCTCTCCATTGCCATATTTAACCTAAACATTTCATAATTAAGCACAATATATATTATAAATCAATATAATATAAGCCCAAATATAATGATAATTATTATTCTATCAGTAGGCTGCAGTTGACGGAGCGAGCGATGAATCGGCTTAGAGAGGCTTTTCACTCCATCAATTGTTGTGCTTCTTTTTTAGATGACGGGGACTTCATTTCTAATACCGCCTTGATTTTTTTCGGGTTAGATTCAACTAGTTTTTCGGAAGGTGCATTTGGTGGGGTTTAGTTTCATCCCGTACATGATCATAATCTCAAAAGCTTCCTATTTATCTGACACATCGACTTCATTCTAAGTAGGGTTGATGGAGACAAGCTCGAGTTTGACTGGATGAGGTTTGACAACGGTTTGTGTTTGTTTGTCTATGTGGTATGGTATGGGTGGTGCAATAGTATACATAATACATAGTCTGATAGGAGGGTTACAGTGGGTGTCAAAACCACGTGATATTTACCCTATGTTCGTGGGTCATTTATGATATATAATTTGTGATATAGAAAAGGCAATTTTTTTATTTATGAAATGTACTTGGTAAATATTTAAAGAATTCCACACATATATTTATTATCTTTAATTAATTTTTGTTCAGATGAAAGAGAAAAAATAAAAGTGAGGAACACACAAAAAGAAGTTTAATTAATAAATGACGATTGCATATCCTACAAACATATTATAATATAATTACATTTTGTTATCTATATAAAGAGTCACATGAATGAAAATTAAAATTATGCAATAAACATGAGTGTCATTATATAAAGCATACCTTAGTACAATAGAAAAGAAGATAATTGATAGTAAAAGCTTTCAATCCTCATATGTTTAACAGTACAAACTCAAATCGAGTCAAAAGTTTTACGCACATGCGACAATAAATCTCATGGATTTTCCATTTTGCGTGTACTCTAACAATATATTTTAAGATGTGGCTTTAAAATTATTATTATAAAACTACTTTACGGATTCAACAATATCATTATTTATGAAATATATACCTATATTTTTTATTGGTCAATTTATTTTGGCATTTTTATTGCAAACTTTTAGAAAAATGTCAAAATTAATGTAACATGAAAGAAATTAATTAATACAAAAAATAAATAAAAGATATATAATTTTTTTATTTCTCAGAAATAGATCAAAGAAATTATATTTGTAAACAACATTATTTGGTCATTACACACATACACGAGCATGCCCGCACGCGCACACACACACGTGCACATATTTAACTAGGTTTTGTCGAGCCCTTTGGCTTGTGGTAAACAATCAGCACTCCTCCGCGAGTTGGGATTCTGAATTTCTTCGGTTCATCTGGATTTTTCTTTTCACCAGATATCTGAACAGCCACATCTGCTTCATCTTGAACTGGGCTGATGAGGGAAAGCTCAGGTTCCTTTGATAGTTCCTCGTTCGAGGCCATTAGATTTGGATTGTAGTATATATTAGAAGGTCGTGCGTTTGCTTGTCTCAATGTGTTGTACGATGTAGTCTAGTGTGGGTATATATATTGTGATTAAAAGGGTTACAGTGGGAGTCAAACAATTGGATATTTTCCGTGCGATTGTGGGTCATTAATGATATATGACACGCAATATGAAAAAGAAAATTTTGTTATTTATGAAATATACCTTGCAGATGTCGAAAAAGATTTCTTCTTAATTTCTTTAATTGTAAGAAAAATGATATAAAAGGGAAAATAATAAGTGCAGAAAAACACTGAAACAGAAAAAAAGTTTAATAATAAATGACGATTGCGTATCCAATCATACATAATACAATATAATTAAATGTTATTAAATAATATCCATATATTACAATATAATTAAATGTTATCAAATAATATCCATATAAACAGGCAGAAATCTGACCATGCATAATAACATCAATATCAACAATTTCTATATAATTTAGTTATTAAGGGAAAAATTAACATGTTGCAGTTTTAAAAGTTGAAAGAAATTCGACTAGATTTTTCCATTGAATATTTTCAAATTAAATACACCAAATTTATTAATTAACTGTACTTATGAAGAACATTTTTTAATAGTAGTGAGCAACACTGTGATACTGTACAATTGCAGTTATGCCTCCAGATTGTCCATGTTTGACGTTGCGCAAAGTTCTGTGATATTAGAAATGTACATATATAATGATATAACGCAACTTGACAGTGCAAAAATACGCATAACTAGTATTATGTATGAAATTCATGATGAAGTAGATGTGGATTTTCAGAAATCTTATGATTGTTTACCGCAAGCCAAAATAACTCTGCAATTTTACAATTTAAAACAGACTTTTCAAGAAATTAATAATATTTAATGGATGAAAATGAGAAAATTTATAATGGAACGAAAGGTATGATCCATGCATATTGATATGTTTGTTCCATAAAAAAAAGTTTTTTTGATTCTTAATTAACTGTTATTGTTTCGAATTCATCCGATCTTACCTTTTCTGAAAGGAGTAAAAAAAATGAAAATATGTCCAAACGAAAAATATATAGATATGTATATAATACGCGAAAAATCTGCACCGATCTTTCGAAAACGCATATAGCCTATTAAATCTTGTACAGTTTCAAAAACTCCACACAAAAACCACACAACCTAGATCAAGTATAGTAATACAAAATTTAAACAGCACATAACCCAAACAAACAACATGTCAAATGCTCCTATTTATCACCTCATCAATGGATGAGAACGTCGGAATAAACTCATACATGTATTCAACGAAACGGCGCTTCCCGATCAAAGTACAAGTTGTGTCCCCTCGACGACATAAATGAAGATGGCGACTTTGTCCAACCCTAAAGAGTATCGTTCCTCCCTTTGTGGTGTTAAGAGGATATATCTTCTTGTTATGATTTTGAGCAATAAACTGATACACCGGGTGGCTGGTCCATGAATCTCCATCTCCATATTCATCCATCTTCCATAATGTAGTAGAGGCGTCAGATTGGCCTATACTGTAACGATATAGGCAAAGACGATTGAACAAGACAATCAAGCGCGAGCACGAGTGATAATCATCAGGTGGGAAGCTCCTAGGAATCTGCATCTGCCTAGTCTTTTCTTCTGCTAAATCAAAATCGACACGACCCTGATTATCAGTACCACCTAGAAGCCAGCAAAAGGCTCCATTGAAAGGGACCATAACTTGCAGGCTGCCGGGAAACAAGTTATCAGCAGGCAGCTTTCTCCAGCTTTCGTCAACTCCGATGGTGAATATCTCATATTCCATATGGGAGCCCATGCGGATACATTTTAAGACTTTATATCTATGAATTGACGCACTGTAACCAAATACGTAATACGCAACTGCGAGAGTGTTTTGGCCCACTCTCCTCTTATCATGATCAGGAAGATTTATGCACTCTTTGGTGATGGGATTCATGACTCTAATCGTATCAAACCTGGATTTACGATCCAATATGCATACTAAGCTGTTGCACGTGCCCAAGGTACGCTTTTCGGATATGGACCCCCTGACTTTTTTCTGTTTGAAATTGGTCCTAACAAACTGACCATTCTCATAGAGATCGAGCATATAACTATTACAGAGAGAACCATTCATGCTGGTACAGTAGAATGAAGAGAACGGCTTGTTCTTGGCATGCAAAGCCGAGAAATGAGGGGTTCTGATCATGCTGTTCCATTCCTTGGACACTAATGTGCACTGGCCGATGAATTTAACTGGTAGCCTTGACACGATTTGTGCTATTACATCAATTGGTAGGTTCTTTGAATCGGCTTGTTGATTTTCGTTTGTAGACTCTTGGCCATCAGCTTCATTTTCTTCATTTCTGAGCCGGCTAGAAGCTAGTAGGTGTCGTCGTTGCTGGCTGATGAGATAACTAATCATCATCAATCGAGTCGAAGAGAGATAAAATCGATTATTCTTTGGTTTCTGTGGGGCGACTCAAAAGGCTGTGCTTATTGGGGTTTATGGAAGCCGCCCTACAACTTTCAGATCTAGGGTTTCTCGCACCGCTGTAGTGAAATAATGTGTTACGAAATCATTTTTTGTGATTATGTGATATTACGTATGACCCTCATAAATATCCATAATATTAATTTTGCCCCAGTTTTTTAGACCAGCACGGCAAGTTCTATTATTTTACAACAATTCAGTTCAGGGTATTGATAAAGGTAAACTTAATTTCACATGAGATTTAAACAAATTTAACTCTTATAGCAAACCTAATTTTCCGCATTTTCTTATATATTTTTTGCATAAGCCCTTAGATTGATTTCAAAATATTATAATCTCCCTCTGAAACAGGCCGAGCGGCTATTCAGTAATAATCGAGAATATATATAACTTTTTTCATATATATATATATATATATGTGTATATGAAATGAGCTGCTTCTAAAGTAATCTCATTTCTTAATAATCCTTTATTGTTTAATCATGTGACACGATATCTTTCACATCCCCTCAACTTGGTGCTTAAATGTTAGTCATGTCCAACTTGCTTGTACAGAATTTCGAAGGTCGATTTCAATGGAACTTATGTGAGAATGTCCGCTATCTATTGAGATGATGGAACAAAAGGCATGCCAGAAATTCCATCTTCAAGTTTCTCCTTAATTAAATGCCGGCCAATCTTAATATGTTTTCTTCTATCATGTTGAATAAGATTGTGAGCTACGCTAGTCGATACTTTCCTATCTTAGTAGAGCTTCATCGGAATATCAACATGTCTTTTTAGCTCATCTAGAACTCTCTGCAGCCATAATATCTCACGTACACCATGAGCCATAACTCAAAGATTCTATCTATGCGGTTTTACGATCCACCACACTTTCTTTCTCCAAGTAACTAAATATCCCCATACCAAGGTACTATAACCTAATTTGATCTTTTCCAGAATTGCCTTTTGAGTAACTTAAAATTTGATATACTGCATCAAGGTGTTGTTCGTGTGGAGAGTGCATAAACAGACTAACGACACTAAATGAAAAGACTAAATATTGGGGACGAATATGAGCAAAGTAAATTAGCTCCTAGCTTATGATTCATAAGGGTGTCTGCAAGTCGGCATCCACTCATTCTGGTTATTTTTTAGAGGATCCAATAGGTGATTCTGTTGGGATACAACTAGTCCCTTCTTGGATCGAGCAACTTCCATATTAAAAGAAAAAAAAAAAAACACTGTAGTGTTCCCCGGACTTTGATATCAGGGTTGGTTGCAAGACTTTCTTCAACTTTTCTTTGAGTGTACGTTAGTCTATTTTTCAAATATTGGCTAATAAATCCTGCTACCTCATGGTACGCATGAGCCAACTCAAGATTGTTTCACAGAATGTATGATATCGGTGTTACGACTGTAACTTAGCTAATAGATCGATCATTGGGATAAGTAAACCAGGTGGTGTATTTTATTTTATTTTTTTGTTACAAATCTGTTCTTGGAAGGGTATTCTAACACCACGAATTGATTTCAGTTGCGCACTTATAGCTTATAAATTCTTTCAATTTGTTTTCTGTGCTAATGATTTTGTTATCAAGGATGCATTCTAGAATTCTTGATGGACTTTACATTCTATAATTCGAAGCAACTCTTATTGAGGTTATTCCTTCATGTTATTGTCATTTGGACAGTGCCTCAGCAGATTTGATGGCAGAACTAAATTTGTCCTATTGTGCCTATTAAATAACACCATTCAACATGGAAAAGAAATTGACAGGACCACAGAAATGTATATGCCTTAAGATGAAATGAGTCTAGATGTAGATTCACTGGAAAAAGAAAAGTCCCCGACCGCTAATGTTGTTTTCCATTATGCACTGTTCATTCTTGTCAATGTTGTTTTCCTCACAAAACTTAATCCAACCGCTAATGTAATAAATCCTCTTGCTTTTCCATATCGAACTCCCCGACTTAAACTTTTCAATGAATTGTCCAACGAAAAGCTCCATTGAAACAGACAATTCATTGCTTGTTGATGTGAAACCCAAATTTGGTCATTTTATTTATTCTGTTTCTCTGCGGCATTATATTACGCATATGTGCAAATGAGATGCACCAATTTAATAATGCGATAGAACCATATCAAAGACGAGAGTACCTCCAAAATAATTAACTACAGTACTTACTTCTTTAGCTTAATTGAACGTTGGATGCACATAGGAAGAATTTAGCTATAGTATATTTTATACTCTTTTGTATGACTTGTTTATGAGATATTCAAACTGTCCGAAACTTATACAGAAAATTAATACTTAATGAAAAGACATAAAACATGGCTAATGAATAGTTATGTCCTTTAGAATGTTTATAGGTTGTCACCAATAATGATTAGTGACAACTTTTCACCAGATTATAGTCCAGATTATAAATATGAAGCATCATTCATTATCTTCAGCATCAAATCAGAACCTCTGGAATCACAGAAAATTCCAAAAATCACGTAACTTTTATCTTTCTCTCGTCGTGAAAAATATTTCGTATATTTTTTCATTCCAAAAATCTTATTACAACCCGAAAAACATCAAATAAGTTCGCTAATCTTGGAATTTAGAGTGCTCATATTACGAGACAATTGTCGTTGTATCTTGAAAAATGATTGTCGTTTTTCGCAAACACCGTTATCCGGACAATATCGTTTTTTAAGAACATGGATGTCAGCGTTAGACTCGACAATAAAATTAATCTTGCATACCGCTTATAAGTTCGATAGATTATATTAGATTGTAAATGTTTTTCAATTTTGAGACGTCAAAGAATGTGTGAACAATAAATATATATGGCCCGTACTTAAAACCATGGTTGATATTGCATAGGGTGCTAATATTCACACCCACTGTTTGATGAAAAAACACTGGTTTATATATCTTCTGTAATTGACTATATCGAGAAGTTTAATTTAATAGCAATTTACAAACAAGCACAAATCTCACTTGTACATTTAAAATATAAAAACATCAAACCGATCATATATTGTGTCCATTAAATTAAGTTAAGCATCATCAGTTCTCGGACCAAGTAATATCTATCTGACCCCAATCAGTCTGCGGAACACCCAGAGCTTCCAAAACAGCCTTCGAAGCATCAACGATATTGTTATTACACGGTGGTTGATAGTCGTGTTCATCGTCACATCCCATAGTTGAATCACACTCATCTACCACCATAGCTACCACACTTCTCCCGTTACCACTTATCGTAATGTTGTGAAAACACCTGTTCCCGTTATTGTACCAACCCGTCGACAATGCGACTATCGGTGTGTCATCGGAATGGTAATGACCATCACATTCCGAAGGGCCACCACCATCTCCGCCCTTTTCGAAGCTGTTCTGTGTAAGAACCGCCGTTGTGGCCTCGAACACTGGCGGAGAACACTTGTATGTCTTTTAAGATTCTCCGGGTTTGCAGCACTCCGAGTTGTTCTCTTGGTTGCACTGCCCTGGTGGTGGCTTTACCCCAATTATTTGCCCGCTCGGATCACACGTTTGGAGTTGTCGAGCTGCTGAGGTGTGGTTAACATTAACCATGAGAATGAGAAGAAGAATGATGGAGATGAATTTGATTTTCATTTTTGTTTAATTCTTTTTTCTTGTTTTTACACTATTTGTTTTGGGGATAAGAGAAAGATATAGACTTGTTTAATATAATCATATGAGCAAGTTAATCTGCTTTATATGGGAATTTAGCTGGTGGAAATTACACGGAGGAGTTCAAAGGTTTACATTGATTATAAAATATTGTTTAATTGATTGATTATATGAGAAAGGATTTCGGATGTGGGCAGCATGGTTTCAGGTGGTGGAGCAGCTAGGGTTTTGGGGTGGACATCGTGGGTTTCAGGCGAAAACAATCGGTGGTGCAGAAAGGGTTTTCGGGGTGGCCGAGCTAGAAGTGGAGCAGGGAAGGTCGCCGGAGAGAGTGGCCTGCGTGTGGTTCCGACGTCAGGAATATTTTATTTTTTTATTATTTTTTTAAGAATAATCTCACAGGATTTTCGTAGAAATATATATGTATATATTTTTTCTTTTTTTCACTTTGAAATTAGTGAATCTTTGATTTTCATCCCATCACAAGTTTTGGTCACTATTGTTAGGAATATTTATTGTGTTCATCTCTATATTCCTCTTGTAATTGGTCAGTTCTGTAAATATTAGAAAGTTAGAGGATCAAAGTGTAAATATATACCAAAGATCGAAAGGTATATATAGTTGAGATCCACATAGAAGTTTATAGAGTTTTTGGTGTATAGAGTCTACGCGTGTAATTGGAAAGGTGATTAAGAAAAGTATTTTGATTAATCTCTCTCTTTCTCTTTCTCTTTCTCTTTCTCTGGCGCGCCAAAAACCACACACAAACTAAACCTTCGATCGAAAACCTAGTTGAAGACTATTTGATTATCATTTGGATTTGCTGCTCGATAATCAAATAGATTTCGGATCCTCACTGCATCGATCGAGCTGCACTGCATTTGTTTAAGGTTCGAATTTAGCTTCCGCGCGTTTACTGTCAGATATTCGAACCTAATTTGTGTGTTAAATACTTGTGTTGAATGAATTTTGAACCTACAACTATCTTGCGACTGAACAAGCGACCAATTATTAAAAGCAGTACCGTGCATTGTGACGGCTTGTGCGACAGTTTTGTACTCGCCAATCCGAACAATTTTTATATCGATTTTTAAATCGAGAGTCACATCAATATGTGGGAATAATATTTTTTACTTCACCAAAGTTTACTTCAATGAAAACTATTATCAAACTAGTAAATAGTTTCACCTCATCAGTTCCCTGAAATTAAAAAGACAATTTGGTTGACTCAATAAAAAGTCTGACTGCACTTAAAATTTTGAATTGGCACCTAAGCTAACCAGATTGTAAATGTTTATTTTTTTTAATTTTGAGACGTCAAAGAATGTGTCAACAATAGATATATATGGCCTAGCGTGCTATTATTCACATCCTCTGTTAGAAGAAAAAACACTTGTTTATATATCTCATGTAATTGACTATATCGAGAAGTTTAATATAACAGCAATTTACATACAAGCACAAATATCACTTGTACATTTAAAATGTAAAACATCAAAGTGATCATATATTGTGTCCATTAAATTAAGTTAAGCATCATCAGTTCTCGGACCAAGTAATATCCATCTGACCCCAATCAGTCTGCGGAACACCCAAAGCTTCCCAAACAGCCTTCGAAGCATCAACGATACTGTTATTACACGGTGGTTGATAGTCGTGTTCATCGTCACATCCCATAGTTGAATCACACTCATCTACCACCATAGCTACCACACTCATCGTCACATCCCGTGACTTAACCGAGCCTAAGGCTCTGATACCACTGTTGGGAATCCCGATAGGGTCCCGAGGCCCTCGTTCCTTGAACGGCCGAATTTTAAAACTTTTAGGGATTCCCGCCTTCCCTTGGACCGCTTGGTATTAACACGAGAACGTAAGACACGAAATAGAAAGGGTTTTACAACCATGATACCTTGACGAATACAAGAAGATGGCGAGCTACGAACCCTTCCAATCTCCGGGATGTTGTATCCCTCTCCTAGCACGTTTACGCTCACGTACGGGGCAAGATCGTCACGCCGGCACCACACACACGTCACGGCCGTCCTTGCTTTATGCGGCTAGGCCAAGGCTCGGCCGAGGTTCCCTTGTCACACGGGCAGCGCGCGCCTCGAGAGAAAGAGGGAGATGAGAGGCGAGAGAGATTGAGAGAGAGAGGAGCCTAGGGTTTTCGTTTTAGCCACCAAAATGACTTATTGTTTTCAAAAAACAAAAATTCCCTTTTATACTTCAAGGGGTGGCCGAAATTTAGACTTGGAGTGGGGAGAAAGATTCTCACCCACTTTGAGTATACTTAGTCTTCTTAGACTAAGTCTTTGTTTACTTGGTTTCAAATTCAAACTCAAATTTAAATTTGAAATAATGAATTAATAAATTAATATTAATTTCTATATTTAGTATATTTAAATATATAATATCCAATATATATATATATATATTTAATAATTTTCGAAATTAATACTATATTAAAATCGAAAACTATATATATATATCTAATATATATATTTTATTTAATTCCAAATTAAATATTATTATTTTTCTAAAACAGTAATAAAGATTTAAATCAAATTTAAATCATACACTAAATATTAAATATCCAATATTATATTTCAAAAATATTTCGTGAGGTGAAAAGATCATTTTGCCCCTCACTTGATTTATTCAAGTTTTCGGCCATTTAGTGTTTCGGCCAAGCCTCAAACCCTAATCTCTCAATCCAGGCCCCAGCCTGCTCTATTCTCATATAGACGTTGTGTCGGTAGCCCTTTTTAAGCCCGACTCTCTTGGTTCGTCTCAACCGGCTCTGGGAGGAATCCAGGAGTTCGGTATTCACCTAGCCAGCCCCGTGGTACCCAACCGATCCCGTGTTGAGTACGAATAGGTATAATTCACGAACCGACTATAGATTATCGTACTACGTATAAACCCTTTACGTTTGTCCCGGTTGAGTGAAAGTCACGCGTAGTCGAACTTACAGGACTCGAATCTATGATGTTCGTGTCGGTGACATTTACCAAACTGCCCTCCACGACCCTCGTGAGTCAGTTATATGCTCTGGCCAGAGGCTTAGGTAAATTCCCGCACATCGAAACTGCATAGGACGTTAACCTTGAATTTAATCAAGGCCGTAAATTCTGCTCAGCGGTATAACCGACAATCACGTCGAAAAGTCAAGACCGCATTTCGCCGCTGACCCATGCTTCATGCAATTCGGGCCTAGCAAACTAGTGACTAACCAAGACCTCTAGACCAACCCCGAGTTAACCCTTTCGGTCTAAGGTTCACGTAGACTACTATAGTCAATCGATCGATCAATGACTTTATCAGCGTGTGATCGTTCGATTACGAGTCAATGTCCAAATACAGACAATCCCCTGATTCGTCTTGTATCAATGTCACGAGCTCCCACTTCCCAAGTGAATGGTTGGCACAACCATTTTGGACCCGTGGACAAACAAGTCGTACTCGTCAATCCAGTCACCCTACTGGAGACTAAGACTTGTGGACTTATTTAATATTACAGTATGTCAGCTTACTGGTCCCCCTCTCTGTCCCCACAGAATCAGTAACTGAACTGTAAATATTGAGGTTTTATTAATTCGTCTTATTACCCGACTGCAAGGTTAATTTATTTAGACAAAATAATAATCTGCCTTTGTATTGTTTGTCATACTAAAATCGACAATAACTAATCATAAATAATTTTATTATCAAATAATTCAATTACAAATGTTAAACACATCAAAATTACACTAATGCCCTCGTACTATCTAATCCTCGTACGGCATCTAGGGCATAAACCTCAACAATTTCCCACTTGCACTAATGCCACGCGCTATAGTATCTCAACCCCATTTTATCGAGGTGACGATCTAGCACTGCCTGAGACAGTGGCTTCGTGAACGGGTCCGCCACATTTTTTGCTGAGGCGATCTTCTGCACGGCTATAGAGCCATTCTCAACGAATCCACGTAACACGTGGTATTTTCTCTCTATGTGCTTGGACTTACTGTGAGCACGGGGTTCTTCAGCTTGTGCGATCGCTCCGCTATTGTCGCACCACAATGGTAACGGGCGATCCACTATGCTAGGTACCACCTGTAGTTCTTCTAAGAACTTGCATATCCAAACACCCTCCTTGGCAGCTTCTGAAGCCGCTATATACTCCGCCTCAGTGGTGGAATCAGCAGTCGTGCTTTGCTTGGAACTCTTCCAAGTTACTGCGCCACCATTGAGCGTATATACAAAACCCGAAGTAGACTTTCGGTCATCCACGTGTGATTGGAAGTCCGAATCCGTATAACCATCTACCTCTAATTCTCCTGGGTCATAAATCAGTATCAAGTCCTTAGCCCGTCTAAGGTACTTAAGGACTGTCTTTACCGCCGCCCAATGTTCCTTACCAGGGTTCGCCTGAAACCTACTCACTACGCTCACATCGTACGCTATGTCTGGTCGCGTGCAAAGCATCGCGTACATCAGGCTACCCACAGCTGAAGCATAGGGGGCTCCACTCATCTCTTGTCTTTGTACCTCGTTGCGAGGAGACATAGCCTTTGAGAGATGAATCCCATGCCTCATAGGTAGGAACCCTTTCTTAGAGTCGTCCATCTTAAACCTTTTAAGGACCTTGTCTAAGTAAAGGGCCTGGGACAAGCCAATTGACCGTTTCGCCCTATCTCTAAATAGGCGTATTCCTAGAATATAGATCGCTTCTCCTAGGTCTTTCATAGAGAATTCGGTCGAAAGCCAAGCTTTGACCTCTGAAAGCATCCCAATGTCGTTTCCTATCAAAAGGATATCATCTACGTACAATACTAGAAACGACACCTTGCACCCACTGGCCTTCTTGTAAACACATGGCTCATCTTCGTTCTTTATGAATCCGTAGTTCTTAACTACTTCATCGAACCGAAGATTCCAACTCCTTGAAGCTTGTTTCGGTCCATAAATGGACCGATTCAGCTTGCATACTTTTTGGGCATCTGCATCTGACGTAAAACCTTTGGGTTGTTCCATATAGATCTCCTCTTTACGTCCATCTGCCAGATCTCATAGTCATAGTATGCTGCTATCGCAAGCATAATGCGAATGGACTTAATCATCGCGACTGGTGAAAAGGTCTCCTCATAGTCAATACCCTCTTTTTGACTATACCCTTTCGCTACAAGCCTAGCTTTGTACGTTTCCACCTGTCCGTCAGATCCAATCTTCTTCTTGTAGATCCATTTATTTTCGATCGGTCTAAAACCGTTGGGTAGGTCTACAAGTGTCCAAACCTGGTTTGAATACATAGAGTCCATTTCGGCCTGCATAGCATCAAGCCACTTGAGGGAGTCTGTACCGGTAATTACCTGGTCGTAGGTGACGGGATCGTCCCCGACGCATCCCCCCATCGCAGCATCCCCATGCTCGACGTGTACCATACCATATCTCTCAGGCATTTGAGATATCCTACTAGACCTGCGCAATTACGGCTGAGCCGGGTTTTCTGGAACATCGTCTAACGACTCTGTAACAACTAGAGTTGATTCGTCGCGTAACTCACCAAGAGTTATTTCATGCCCTTTACCGCCTTCGCTAACGAACTCTTCTCCCATGAAGGTGGCGCGTAAAGCGACAAACACCCTGTGTTCGTCTGCAACGTAAAAGTAGTACCCCATTGAGTCCTCGGGGTATCCGACGAATCTGACCATATTCGACCTTGATTTTAACTTGTCTGCCTGTAACTTTTTCACAAAGGCGGGGCAACCCCAAATCCTAATGTGATTCAGGCTTGCCTTACGATTATGCCAAGCTTCGTAAGGGATCCTGTCGGTAGAACGGATAGGTATCCTGTTAAGGATATAGGCTGTTGTCTCTAAAGCATAACCCCATAACGAAATGGGGAGATCTGTGTAACTCATCATCGACCGAACCAATATCCAAAAGCGTTCGGTTTCTTCGCTCGGCTACGCCATTTAATTGTGGCGTGCCGGGAGGTGAGAACTGTATAACGATGCCATTTTCTCTGAGAAATGCATCGAACTCAAGACTCATATATTCGCCGCCTCGATCTGATCGAACGACTTTAATGACCTTTCCAGTTTGCTTCTCCACTAATTCCTTTCAAGAGCCTCGGACTTTTGTCTCATCAAATAGACAGTCCCGTAGCGGGACTGATCGTCCGTAAACGTAATGAAGTACCGGCAATTACCTCGGTCCGTCACTCTAAACGGTCCGCATACATCAGTGTGGATCAAACCCAACACTTCTATGGCCCTAGTGAAAGTCCCTATGAAGGGTGACTTGGTCATTTTGCCTAGGATGCAAGACTGACAAGTTGGGATCGGGCCTGATTTCGCTGTGCGAATCAAGCCGTCCTTTTCCATCTTGTCAATCTTCGCTTCCCCTGCGTGACCCAATGGTAGGTGCCAGATGTATCGCTCGTTCGACCCCGTCGACGAGTTGGTAATTGCGTTTACAGTTTCCACCTTATCTTTTAGATTGACGTAATATAAACCATTTATTAACGTCGCCTTTCCAACGTTTTCATTTCTAAAATAAATATGGCAAACATCATCAATAAATTGAAACTCATAACCAAGTCTGCTCAAAACAGGAATCGAAACAATGTTCTTAAGCCCCTTGGGCAAAACCAAAACATCAGAAAGTTCTAAAGAATGCAAAGATGATAAAAGCAAAGTCTTCGATCCCACGTGCGTTGCTGCAACACTATGTCCGCTGCCGACGTTGATCGAGACTTCACCAGCTCGAAGCTTCCTACTTCGTTCCAGACCCTGGTTCAAAACACAAATGTGGGAGCTAGCCCCTGAGTCAAGTATCCATGAAGTAGAATACACAGAACAATTAGCTTCGAAAACTAATTGCTTACCTGAAGCGTCAGAAGACGCCTTCAGCTTAGGACAGTCGCGCTTCACATGACCCAGCTGCTGGCAATGGAGGCGCTTGTCAGTGGGTTTCGCGCCCGACTTAACAGCCTTCTTGGATTTCGTCTTCTTGGCGATTCTACCCTTAGGCCCGTTGTGCTTGCTCGGCTTCTTCTTCGACCCCTTGGAACGAGTAGTCGCAACAAGCGCCACTTCCTTGCCCTTACCCTTATCGTTGCAATACTGAGTACTGGCTGCAACCAACTGATTGATCATGTTAGGTATCGAATACTCCCGATTGTTCAGGTTGCAGTTCACCACGAACTGGTGGAAGGACGGTGGGAGGGACTGCAGTATGATGTCGATCTTTACCTCGTGAGGCAAACCAAACGCCAGCGCATCCAATCGCTCCATATACTCATTTAGCTTCAGTAAATGAGCATGAACATCACTACCCTCTGCGAGCTTTGTGTTGAAGAGACTATGCGTGATGGCGTAGCGAGCGCTCCTAGACGACTCACCATAAAGCCCAGCTAAATGCACCTGTATCTCTTTAACACTCATGAACTCATGCTGACGCTGCAGCTCTGGGCTCATAGCCGATAGCATGTAGGAGTGGACCTTGCCAGCATCCTCAACCCACTTATCGTGGAACTGCAGGTCTTGCTCCGTCGAATCAGCATTGGGAGTCAAAGGCTCCTCGATGTCCAAGACATATTCCAATTTTTCCAATCTGAGGACGATCCTCAGATTTCTTAGCCAATCAACATAATTTGGTCCCACCAAACAATGTTTTTCCAAAAGTACGGATAATGTGTTTGTCATCGTATAAAATAGAGTAGAAAATAAACTGCAGAAAGAAAAACAGATACTTAGGATTTGAAGTGTTTAATCAGACTAAAACAGGACTTTAATTTTTCGTCTGACTCCCACTATTTTTCTCGAAATCCTGTCTCCCGTTAGGAATTTCGGAAACCTCGTTGAGTAGTTTCATAGTGGCGTTGATTTACCCACACTGCATCAAATTAGCCTCAACTTAACAGTTTATTGGTATATTTGATCAGCCAGGTTCATGTACCACACGATTCAGTCACACAGAAGATTCAACGGATTTGTCTCAGTCAGGGTCCCTCGGCCTGTAACTCAGACTTCTTGGGAATGACTGTGCAAGTGCTGTCTATCAACGTCCTGCTAACCTTCCACTTTTGAGTGAACTTCGCCTCCGTAGGATAACACTTTGTAAGAGGACGAATAGTGGTTGGCTAGCGGCCTTATCAAAAATGCATCCAAATACATTCATGTCAAAGGCGAGGGTTTTAGTGCCGTAACTCGGTCAACCAAAACCGTACCCCTATGTCGTAACGTTTTTTGACTTGATAGAAGATAGGAGCCCCGCCCCTTTACTCACTTGATATTTTAAAGTCTAACTTCGGGAGAATGCTCACAGATAAGAACGAGCACATTATGCACAATATCACGTTCGAAACCAACACGCACATAATAGACTTTAATAGTAAACCTAGTTTCAACCTATTAAAGTAAATGTGAAAGATCGGGGATATTTCTAGTTCTATCCTATTTGTACAAAAAGTAAAACTCCAAGTCTTCGGGCTTGTCTCGAACGGACTCCTCGGCCACCGTCTTGTTCGTTCGTCTCGTCTCGATCGTCTCTCGTTCGGCCGTCAATCCTGTACTACTATAGCCTATGACCGAGGGATCTTTCCCTAAAACAACAAAGCCCGTCTTTCTAGAAAAACAGTAAAGTACAACCCGGGGGGGACCTTGTCACCCTTAAATATCACCCGGTAAAAAACAGAACCTAATCCCCAATCAATCACCACGTAATTCAAATATTACATGCATCACGACAATTTTACACAGATTCGAGCCTAAATCTACATTTGGGCTTTTATCAGATTTGGGCCAGGCCCATTGGGCTTCGAGGCTTGACCGCGCGACCCTAATCGCGACCGAGCCAGTGCCGCCCCCGCGGCCGGACCAAGTACCGCGCGCGCCCACGTGCGCGCGGCCAGCTTAGTGCGCCGCGTGTGGCTTGCCTCGCGTGGCGCGCACTGCGCGTGCAGCCTGGCCAGCCCGCGCACTGCGCGCGGCCCTGCCCAAAGTGCCGCACGCTGCGGGCGGCCTGCAGCCCACGCGCTGCGCGCAGCTGTGCCCCATGTGCCGCGTGCCCGTGCGCGTGGCCAGGCCAGGGCCGCGCGCTGCACGTGGCCTGCCCAGTGCGCCGCGCGCTGCACACGGCTGTGCCCGTGGCCGCGCCCATACGCGCGGCCAGGCCGACCTGCGCGCTGTGCGCGGCCAACTATCGCCGCGCGCGGTTAGGGCAGCGAGCCGCGCGCCTACGCGCGCGACCAGCCTTTCCAAAGGCGATTTTTCGGGCTTCGTGGTCATAGTCCCGTGACTTAACCGAGCCTAAGGCTCTGATACCACTGTTGGGAATCCTGATAGGGTCCCGAGGCCCTCGTTCCTTGAACGGCGGAATTTTAAAACTTTTAGGGATTTCCGCCTTCCCTTGGACCGCTCGGTATTAACACGAGAACATAAGACACGAAATAGAAAGGGTTTTACAGCCATGATACCTTGACGAATACAAGAAGATGGCGAGCCACGAACCCTTCCAATCTCCGGGATGTTGTATCCCTCTCCGAGCACGTTTACGCTCACGAACGGGGCAAGATCGTCACGCCGGCACCACACACACGTCACGGCCGTCCTTGCTTTATGCGGCTAGGCCAAGGCTCGGCCGAGGTTCCCTTGTCACACGGGCAGTGCGCGCCTCGAGAGAAAGAGGGAGATGAGAGGCGAGAGAGATTGAGAGAGAGAGGAGCCTAGGGTTTTCGTATTAGCCACCAAAATGACTTAGGGTTTTCAAAAAACAAAAATTCCCTTTTATACTTCAGGGGGTGGCCGAAATTTAGACTTGGAGTGGGGAGAAAGATTCTCACCCACTTTGAGTATACTTAGTCTTCTTAGACTAAGTGTTTGTTTGCTTGGTTTCAAATTCAAACTCAAATTTAAATTTGAAATAATGAATTAATAAATTAATATTAATTTCTATATTTAGTATATTTAAATATAACAATATCCAATATATATATATATTTAATAATTTTCGAAATTAATACTATATTAAAATCGAAAACTATATATATATATATATATATATCTAATATATATATTTTATTTAATTCCAAATTAAATATTATTATTTTTCTAAAACAATAATAAAGATTTAAATCAAATTTAAATCATATACTAAATATTAAATATCCAATACTATATTTCAAAAATATTTCGTGAGGAGAAAAGACCATTTTGCCCCTCACTTGATTTATCCAAGTTTTCGGCCATTTAGGATTTCGGCCAAGCCCCAAACCCTTATCTCTCAATCCAGGCCCCAGCCTGCTCTATTCTCATATAGACGTTGTGTCGGTAGCCCTTTTTAAGCCCGACTCTCTTGGTTCGTCTCAACCGGCTCTGGGAGGAATCCAGGAGTTCGGTATTATCAAATAAACATAGGGCATCGTGGTACCGACAATAAATAAACATAAATAATTTCATTATCAAATAATTCAATTACAAATGTTAAACACATCAAAATTACACTAATGCCCTCGTACTATCTAATCCTCGTACGGCATCTAGGGCATAAACCTCAACACATAGAGGTTGTGGCCCGGACACTGGCGGAGAACACTTGTATGTCTTGTAAGATTCTCCGGGTTTGCAGCACTCCGAGTTGTTCTCTTGGTTGCACTGCCCTGGTGGTGGCTTTACCCCTATTATTCGCCCGCTCGGATCACACGTTTCGAATTGTCGAGCTGCTGAGGTGTGGTTAACATTAACCATGAGAATGAGAGAAGAATGATGGAGATGGGCTTGATTTTCATTTTTGTTTAATATAATCATATGAGAAAGTTAATCTGCTTTATATGGGAATTTAGCGGGTGGAAATTACACGGAAGAGCTCAATGGTTTACTTTGATTATAAAATATTGTTTAATTGATTGAGAACAATATTCTGGACATTTGCTAATGAAGACGAATATTATTTCGATGACATCAACCTTGTTTTACTCAAACGTGTGATTTAGTTCAATACAGGAGTTACTGTCAGACACGATTATGGTATGAGTTAAAAATAAAACAAAGTTCAATTCGATACTTTTGTAAATTTAGATTCGCATGTTTTACCTGAGTGTTTTTATTCTCCTCATAAGATATTTTAGGACTAAATTACTTTCAAAATTTGACCATTATACATAAAAAAAAATACTCACCACCAAATAAGACAAGATTTCGACGGGATTTTGTTCGCTAAAAATATCTACGGCAAGATGCGCGGAATCTCCGTTGCAAGAAATACTCAGCGACAGAGCAGTCGCAAATAGTTCTGAATATTTTGCCTTTTAAAAAAAAAAATCGATGGATTTTCCGTCACAATTTTTTTTTCTGATATTTTATCTTTTTTATATTTTTTATTTTAATTGTTTTAGTATACTTTTCAGCGGGCCATTTAAAATTTTTTGAATATCCAACGGACATTTGGGACATGATTTCCATCGAAAATGTCAACCTTATATTTGAAACCCTAGTGACTAATATTCATCCGTAAAATCTAACATTTTTGCGAGGGCAGGAGGTGGCGCTGGCTACGACGGCCGATGAGGGGTTTGCTAGGTCAGGCTTCAGGGGCTGTGGCGGCGGGCCATAAAGGTGGGTGTGGCAAGGGTTTAGGTAGCAAGGAATTCGGACGGCGGAGCAGCGAGGAGTTCGGGGTGCATCATGGGTTTTGGGCGGGAGGTGGAGCAGCAAGGACTTCGGAGGTGGGCAGCATGGTTTCAGGCGGTGGAGCAGCTAGAGTTTTGGGGTGGACATCATGGGTTTCAGGCGAAAATTGCGGTGGTGCAGAAAGGGTTTTCGGGGTGGCCGAGCTAGAAGTGGAGCAGGGAAGGTAGCCGGAGAGAGTGGCCTGCGTGTGGTTCCGACGTCAGGAATATTTTATTTTTTTATTATTTTTTTAAGAATAATCTGACAGGATTTTCGTCGAAATATATATAAATATATATATATTTTCTTTTTTTCACTTTGAAATTAGTGAATCTTTGATTTTCATCCCATCACAAGTTTTGGTCACTATTGTTAGGAATATTTATTGTGTTCATCTCTATATTCCTCTTGTAATTGGTCAGTTTTGTAAATATTAGAAAGTTAGAGGATCATAGTGTAAATATATACCAAAGATCGAAAGGTATATATAGTTGAGGTCCACATAGAAGTTTATAGAGTTTTTGGTACATAGAGTTTACGCGTGTAATTGGAAAGGTGATTAAGAAAAGTATTTTGATTAATCTCTCTCTTTCTCTTTCTCTTTCTCTCGCGCGCCAAAAACCATACACAAACTAAACCTTCGATTGAAAACCTAGTTGAAGACTATTTGATTATCATTTGGATTTGCTGCTCGATAATCAAATAGATTTCGGATCCTCACTGCATCGATCGAGCTGCACTGCATTTGTTTAAGGTTCGAACTTAGCTTCCGCGCGTTTGCTGTCAAATTTTCGAACCTAATTTGTGTGTTAAATACTTGTGTTGAATAAATTCTGAACCTACAACTATCTTGCGACTGAACAAGCGACCAATTATTAAAAGCAGTACCGTGCATTGTGACGGCTTGTGCGACAGTTTTGTACTCGCCAATCCGAACAATTTTTATATCGATTTTTAAAACGAGGGTCACATCAATATGTGGGAATAATATTTTTTACTTCACCAAAGTTTACTTCAATAAAAACTATTATCAAAGTAGTAAATAGTTTCACCTCATCAATTCCCTGAAATTAAAAAGACAATTCAGTTGACTAAATAAAAAGTCTGACTGGACTTAAAATTTTGAATTGGCACCTAAGCTAACCAGATTGTAAATGTTTTTTTTTTTTTATGAGACGTCAAAGAATGTGTCAACGATAAATATATATGGCCTAGCGTGCTATTATTCACACCCTCCGTTAGATGAAAAAACAGTTGTTTATATATCTCATGTAATTGACTATATCGAGAAGTTTAATTTAACAGCAATTTACATACAAGCACAAATATCATTTGTACATTTAAAATGTAAAACATCAAACTGATCATATATTGTGTCCATTAAATTAAGTTAAGCATCATCAGTTCTCGGACCAAGTAATATCCATCTGACCCCAATCACTCTCCGGAACACCCAGAGCTTCCCAAACAGCCTTCGAAGCATCAACGATACTGTTATTACACGGTGGTTGATAGTCGTGTTCATCGTCACATCCCATAGTTGAATCACACTCATCTACCACCATAGCTACCACACTTCTCCCGTTACCACTTATCGTAATGTTATGAAAACACCTGTTCCCGTTATTGTACCAACCCGTCGACAATGCGACTATCGGTGTGTCATCGGAATGGTAATGACCGTCACATTCCGAAGGGCCACCACCATCTCCGCCCTTTTCGAAGCTGTTCTGTGTAAGAAACGCCGTTGTGGCCTCGGACACTGGCGGAGAACACTTGTATGTCTTGTAAGATTCTCCGGGTTTGCAGCACTCCGAGTTGTTCTCTTGGTTGCACTTCCCTGGTGGTGGCTTTACCCCTATTATTCGCCCGCTCGGATCACACGTTTCGAGTTGTCGAGCTGCTGAGGTGTGGTTAACATTAACCATGAGAATGAGAAGAAGAATGATGGAGATGGACTTGATTTTCATTTTTGTTTAATTCTTTTTTCTTGTTTTTCCACTATTTGTTTTGGGGATAAGAGAATGATATAGACTTGTTTAATATAATCATATGAGCAAGTTAATCTGCTTTATATGGGAATTTAGCTGGTGGAAATTACACGGAAGAGTTCAAAGGTTTACTTTGATTATAAAATATTGTTTAATTGATTGAGAACAATGTTCTGGACATTAGCTAATGAAGACGAATATTATTTCGATGACATCAACCTTGTTTTACTCAAACGTGTGATTTAGTTCAAAACAGGAGTTACTGTCAGACACGATTATGGTATGGGTTAAAAATAAAACAAAGTTCAATTCGATACTTTTATAAATTTAGATTCGCATGTTTCACCTGAGTGTTTTTATTCTCCTCATAAGATATTTTAGGACTAAATTACTTTCAAAATTTGACCAATATACATAAAAAAAAATACTCACCACAAAATAAGACAAGATTTCGACGGGATATTGTTCGCTAAAAATATCTACGGCAAGATCCGTGGAATCTCCGTTGCAAGAAATACTCAGCGGCATAGCAGTCACAAATCGTTCTGAGTATTTTGCCTTTTAAAAAAAAAATCGATGGATTTTCCGTCACAATTTTTTTTTCTGATATTTTATCTTTTTTATATTTTTTATTTTAATTGTTTTAGTATACTTTTCAGCGGGCCATTTAAAATTTTTTGAATATCCAACGGACATTTGGGACATGATTTCCATCGAAAATGTCAACCTTATATTTGAAACCCTAGTGACTAATATTCATCCGTAAAATCTAACATTTTTGCGAGGGCAGGAGGTGGCGCTGGCTACGACGGCCGATGAGGGGTTTGCTAGGTCAGGCTTCAGGGGCTGTGGCGGCGGGCCATAAAGGTGGGTGTGGCAAGGGTTTAGGTAGCAAGGAATTCGGACGGCGGAGCAGCGAGGAGTTCGGGGTGCATCATGGGTTTTGGGCGGGAGGTGGAGCAGCAAGGACTTCGGATGTGGGCAGCATGGTTTCAGGCGGTGGAGCAGCTAGAGTTTTGGGGTGGACATCATGGGTTTCAGGCGAAAATTGCGGTGGTTCAGAAAGGGTTTTCGGGGTGGCCGAGCTAGAAGTGGAGCAGGGAAGGTAGCCGGAGAGAGTGGCCTGCGTGTGGTTCCGACGTCAGGAATATTTTATTTTTTTATTATTTTTTTAAGAATAATCTGACAGGATTTTCGTCGAAATATATATAAATATATATATATTTTCTTTTTTTCACTTTGAAATTAGTGAATCTTTGATTTTCATCCCATCACAAGTTTTGGTCACTATTGTTAGGAATATTTATTGTGTTCATCTCTATATTCCTCTTGTAATTGGTCAGTTTTGTAAATATTAGAAAGTTAGAGGATCAAAGTGTAAATATATACCAAAGATCGAAAGGTATATAAAGTTGAGGTCCACATAGAAGTTTATAGAGTTTTTGGTACATAGAGTTTACGCGTGTAATTGGAAAGGTGATTAAGAAAAGTATTTTGATTAATCTCTCTCTTTCTCTTTCTCTTTCTCTCGCGCGCCAAAAACCATACACAAACTAAACCTTCGATTGAAAACCTAGTTGAAGACTATTTGATTATCATTTGGATTTGCTGCTCGATAATCAAATAGATTTCGGATCCTCACTGCATCGATCGAGCTGCACTGCATTTGTTTAAGGTTCGAACTTAGCTTCCGCGCGTTTGCTGTCAAATTTTCGAACCTAATTTGTGTGTTAAATACTTGTGTTGAATAAATTCTGAACCTACAACTATATTGCGACTGAACAAGCGACCAATTATTAAAAGCAGTACCGTGCATTGTGACGGCTTGTGCGACAGTTTTGTACTCGCCAATCCGAACAATTTTTATATCGATTTTTAAAACGAGGGTCACATCAATATGTGGGAATAATATTTTTTACTTCACCAAAGTTTACTTCAATAAAAACTATTATCAAAGTAGTAAATAGTTTCACCTCATCAGTTCCCTGAAATTAAAAAGACAATTCAGTTGACTAAATAAAAAGTCTGACTGGACTTAAAATTTTGAATTGGCACCTAAGCTAACCAGATTGTAAATGTTTTTTTTTTTTATGAGACGTCAAAGAATGTGTCAACGATAAATATATATGGCCTAGCGTGCTATTATTCACACCCTCCGTTAGATGAAAAAACAGTTGTTTATATATCTCATGTAATTGACTATATCGAGAAGTTTAATTTAACAGCAATTTACATACAAGCACAAATATCATTTGTACATTTAAAATGTAAAACATCAAACTGATCATATATTGTGTCCATTAAATTAAGTTAAGCATCATCAGTTCTCGGACCAAGTAATATCCATCTGACCCCAATCACTCTCCGGAACACCCAGAGCTTCCCAAACAGCCTTCGAAGCATCAACGATACTGTTATTACACGGTGGTTGATAGTCGTGTTCATCGTCACATCCCATAGTTGAATCACACTCATCTACCACCATAGCTACCACACTTCTCCCGTTACCACTTATCGTAATGTTATGAAAACACCTGTTCCCGTTATTGTACCAACCCGTCGACAATGCGACTATCGGTGTGTCATCGGAATGGTAATGACCGTCACATTCCGAAGGGCCACCACCATCTCCGCCCTTTTCGAAGCTGTTCTGTGTAAGAAACGCCGTTGTGGCCTCGGACACTGGCGGAGAACACTTGTATGTCTTGTAAGATTCTCCGGGTTTGCAGCACTCCGAGTTGTTCTCTTGGTTGCACTTCCCTGGTGGTGGCTTTACCCCTATTATTCGCCCGCTCGGATCACACGTTTCGAGTTGTCGAGCTGCTGAGGTGTGGTTAACATTAACCATGAGAATGAGAAGAAGAATGATGGAGATGGACTTGATTTTCATTTTTGTTTAATTCTTTTTTCTTGTTTTTCCACTATTTGTTTTGGGGATAAGAGAATGATATAGACTTGTTTAATATAATCATATGAGCAAGTTAATCTGCTTTATATGGGAATTTAGCTGGTGGAAATTACACGGAAGAGTTCAAAGGTTTACTTTGATTATAAAATATTGTTTAATTGATTGAGAACAATGTTCTGGACATTAGCTAATGAAGACGAATATTATTTCGATGACATCAACCTTGTTTTACTCAAACGTGTGATTTAGTTCAAAACAGGAGTTACTGTCAGACACGATTATGGTATGGGTTAAAAATAAAACAAAGTTCAATTCGATACTTTTATAAATTTAGATTCGCATGTTTCACCTGAGTGTTTTTATTCTCCTCATAAGATATTTTAGGACTAAATTACTTTCAAAATTTGACCAATATACATAAAAAAAAATACTCACCACAAAATAAGACAAGATTTCGACGGGATATTGTTCGCTAAAAATATCTACGGCAAGATCCGTGGAATCTCCGTTGCAAGAAATACTCAGCGGCATAGCAGTCACAAATCGTTCTGAGTATTTTGCCTTTTAAAAAAAAAATCGATGGATTTTCCGTCACAATTTTTTTTCTGATATTTTATCTTTTTTATATTTTTTATTTTAATTGTTTTAGTATACTTTTCAGCGGGCCATTTAAAATTTTTGAATATCCAACGGACATTTGGGACATGATTTCCATCGAAAATGTCAACCTTATATTTGAAACCCTAGTGACTAATATTCATCCGTAAAATCTAACATTTTTGCGAGGGCAGGAGGTGGCGCTGGCTACGACGGCCGATGAGGGGTTTGCTAGGTCAGGCTTCAGGGGCTGTGGCGGCGGGCCATAAAGGTGGGTGTGGCAAGGGTTTAGGTAGCAAGGAATTCGGACGGCGGAGCAGCGAGGAGTTCGGGGTGCATCATGGGTTTTGGGCGGGAGGTGGAGCAGCAAGGACTTCGGATGTGGGCAGCATGGTTTCAGGCGGTGGAGCAGCTAGAGTTTTGGGGTGGACATCATGGGTTTCAGGCGAAAATTGCGGTGGTTCAGAAAGGGTTTTCGGGGTGGCCGAGCTAGAAGTGGAGCAGGGAAGGTAGCCGGAGAGAGTGGCCTGCGTGTGGTTCCGACGTCAGGAATATTTTATTTTTTTATTATTTTTTTAAGAATAATCTGACAGGATTTTCGTCGAAATATATATAAATATATATATTTTCTTTTTTTCACTTTGAAATTAGTGAATCTTTGATTTTCATCCCATCACAAGTTTTGGTCACTATTGTTAGGAATATTTATTGTGTTCATCTCTATATTCCTCTTGTAATTGGTCAGTTTTGTAAATATTAGAAAGTTAGAGGATCAAAGTGTAAATATATACCAAAGATCGAAAGGTATATAAAGTTGAGGTCCACATAGAAGTTTATAGAGTTTTTGGTACATAGAGTTTACGCGTGTAATTGGAAAGGTGATTAAGAAAAGTATTTTGATTAATCTCTCTCTTTCTCTTTCTCTTTCTCTCGCGCGCCAAAAACCATACACAAACTAAACCTTCGATTGAAAACCTAGTTGAAGACTATTTGATTATCATTTGGATTTGCTGCTCGATAATCAAATAGATTTCGGATCCTCACTGCATCGATCGAGCTGCACTGCATTTGTTTAAGGTTCGAACTTAGCTTCCGCGCGTTTGCTGTCAAATTTTCGAACCTAATTTGTGTGTTAAATACTTGTGTTGAATAAATTCTGAACCTACAACTATATTGCGACTGAACAAGCGACCAATTATTAAAAGCAGTACCGTGCATTGTGACGGCTTGTGCGACAGTTTTGTACTCGCCAATCCGAACAATTTTTATATCGATTTTTAAAACGAGGGTCACATCAATATGTGGGAATAATATTTTTTACTTCACCAAAGTTTACTTCAATAAAAACTATTATCAAAGTAGTAAATAGTTTCACCTCATCAGTTCCCTGAAATTAAAAAGACAATTCAGTTGACTAAATAAAAAGTCTGACTGGACTTAAAATTTTGAATTGGCACCTAAGCTAACCAGATTGTAAATGTTTTTTTTTTTTTTTGAGACGTCAAAGAATGTGTCAACGATAAATATATATGGCCTAGCGTGCTATTATTCACACCCTCCGTTAGATGAAAAAACAGTTGTTTATATATCTCATGTAATTGACTATATCGAGAAGTTTAATTTAACAGCAATTTACATACAAGCACAAATATCATTTGTACATTTAAAATGTAAAACATCAAACTGATCATATATTGTGTCCATTAAATTAAGTTAAGCATCATCAGTTCTCGGACCAAGTAATATCCATCTGACCCCAATCACTCTCCGGAACACCCAGAGCTTCCCAAACAGCCTTCGAAGCATCAACGATACTGTTATTACACGGTGGTTGATAGTCGTGTTCATCGTCACATCCCATAGTTGAATCACACTCATCTACCACCATAGCTACCACACTTCTCCCGTTACCACTTATCGTAATGTTATGAAAACACCTGTTCCCGTTATTGTACCAACCCGTCGACAATGCGACTATCGGTGTGTCATCGGAATGGTAATGACCGTCACATTCCGAAGGGCCACCACCATCTCCGCCCTTTTCGAAGCTGTTCTGTGTAAGAAACGCCGTTGTGGCCTCGGACACTGGCGGAGAACACTTGTATGTCTTGTAAGATTCTCCGGGTTTGCAGCACTCCGAGTTGTTCTCTTGGTTGCACTTCCCTGGTGGTGGCTTTACCCCTATTATTCGCCCGCTCGGATCACACGTTTCGAGTTGTCGAGCTGCTGAGGTGTGGTTAACATTAACCATGAGAATGAGAAGAAGAATGATGGAGATGGACTTGATTTTCATTTTTGTTTAATTCTTTTTTCTTGTTTTTCCACTATTTGTTTTGGGGATAAGAGAATGATATAGACTTGTTTAATATAATCATATGAGCAAGTTAATCTGCTTTATATGGGAATTTAGCTGGTGGAAATTACACGGGAGAGTTCAAAGGTTTACTTTGATTATAAAATATTGTTTAATTGATTGAGAACAATGTTCTGGACATTAGCTAATGAAGACGAATATTATTTCGATGACATCAACCTTGTTTTACTCAAACGTGTGATTTAGTTCAAAACAGGAGTTACTGTCAGACACGATTATGGTATGGGTTAAAAATAAAACAAAGTTCAATTCGATACTTTTATAAATTTAGATTCGCATGTTTCACCTGAGTGTTTTTATTCTCCTCATAAGATATTTTAGGACTAAATTACTTTCAAAATTTGACCAATATACATAAAAAAAATACTCACCACAAAATAAGACAAGATTTCGACGGGATATTGTTCGCTAAAAATATCTACGGCAAGATCCGTGGAATCTCCGTTGCAAGTAATACTCAGCGGCATAGCAGTCACAAATAGTTCTGAGTATTTTGCCTTTTAAAAAAAAAATCGATGGATTTTCCGTCACAATTTTTTTTTCTGATATTTTATCTTTTTTATATTTTTTATTTTAATTGTTTTAGTATACTTTTCAGCGGGCCATTTAAAATTTTTTGAATATCCAACGGACATTTGGGACATGATTTCCATCGAAAATGTCAACCTTATATTTGAAACCCTAGTGACTAATATTCATCCGTAAAATCTAACATTGTTGCGAGGGCAGGAGGTGGCGCTGGCTACGACGGCCGATGAGGGGTTTGCTAGGTCAGGGTTCAGGGGCTGTGGCGGCGGGCCATAAAGGTGGGTGTGGCAAGGGTTTAGGTAGCAAGGAATTCGGACGGCGGAGCAGCGAGGAGTTCGGGGTGCATCATGGGTTTCGGGCGGGAGGTGGAGCAGCAAGGACTTCGGATGTGGGCAGCATGGTTTCAGGCGGTGGAGCAGCTAGAGTTTTGGGGTGGACAGCATGGGTTTAAGGCGAAAATTGCGGTGGTGCAAAAAGGGTTTTCGGGGTGGCCGAGCTAGAAGTGGAGCAGGTAAGGTAGCCGGAGAGAGTGGCCTGCGTGTGGTTCCGACGTCAGGAATATTTTATTTTTTTATTATTTTTTTAAGAATAATCTGACAGGATTTTCGTCGAAATATATATATATATATATTTTCTTTTTTTCACTTTGAAATTAGTGAATCTTTAATTTTCATCCCATCACAAGTTTTGGTCACTATTGTTAGGAATATTTATCGTGTTCATCTCTGTATTCCTCTTGTAATTGGTCAGTTTTGTAAATATTAGAAAGTTAGAGGATCAAAGTGTAAATATATACCAAGGATCGAAAGGTATATATAGTTGAGGTCCACATAGAAGTTTATAGAGTTTTTGGTGTATAGAGTTTACGCTTGTAATTGGAAAGGTGATTAAGAAAATATTTTGATTAATCTCTCTCTTTCTCTTTCTCTCACGCGCGCCAAAAACCACACACAAACTAAACCTTCGATCGAAAACCTAGTTGAAGACTATTTGATTATCATTTGAATTTGTTGCTCGATAATCAAATAGATTTCGGATCCTCACTGCATCAATCGAGTTGCACTGCATTTCTTTAAGGTTCGAATTTAGCTTCCGCGCATTCACTGTCAAATATTCGAACCTAATTTGTGTGTTAAATACTTGTGTTGAATGAATTCTGAACCTACAACTATCTTGCGACTGAACAAGCGACCAATTATTAAAAGCAGTACCGTGCATTTTGACGGCTTGTGCGACGGTTTTCTACTCGCCAATCCGAACAATTTTTATATCGATTTTTAAAACGAGGGTCACATCAATATGTGGGAATAATATTTTTTACTTCACCAAAGTTTACTTCAATAAAAACTATTATCAAAAGTAGTAAATAGTTTCACCTCATCAGTTCCCTGAAATTAAAAATACTATTCGGTTGACTCAATAAAAAGTCTGACTGCACTTAAAATTTTGAATTGGCACCTAAGCTAACCAGATTGTAAATGTTTTTTTTTTAATTTTGAGACGTCAAAGAATGTGTCAACGATAAATATATATGGCCTAGCGTGCTATTATTCACACCCTCTGTTAGATGAAAAAACAGTTGTTTATATATCTCATGTAATTGACTATATCGAGAAGTTTAATTTAACAGCAATTTACAAACAAGCACAAATATCACTTGTACATTTAAAATGTAAAACATCAAACTGATCATATATTGTGTCCATTAAATAAAGGTAAGCATCATCAGTTCTCGGACCAAGTAATATCCATCTGACCCGAATCACTCTCCGGAACACCCAGAGCTTCCCAAACTGTAAAGCCTAGATTATCCAACTAAACATATATTGAAACGATCTTACCATGATTTCAAGATCGGCAGAGGTTAGCTCATCGGTTGGGTGGCTCTCTCTCTCTAGGGATGAATTTCACACAATACACACTTTATTATGTGTTAGGGTTCAAGTATTTATACCACATTTTGGTATATAATACTTGGGCCCCTAACAAAGCCCAATTACACTAAGCCTCTTTTTAAATAAAATATATTTAAATAAACTATAAAGATAATTCTAATTAATTGAACACAATAAAATAATCCTAACAATCTCCCCCTTTGTGTTCAATCTTCAATTTGGCATGGATTATCTTTGTGGGGCTTAGTGCGTTTTCCTGAGTCCTAAAAGGATTTCCTCCGTTGTCTTGTCATTTCATCTTTCTTTTGGAGATCTTCAAGCTCACCGTGTCTCGATCTTCTCTTCTCGATAGTAACACAACTCCCCTACTTTTGGTCAACCTTATGTTGGGATTGAGGAATTTTCTCTTTGGAAATCGGAGAGGTGCACACGAGGCGATTGCCAGATTTCTTCTTTTTGTGTTCGATCTCTCCTTTCGATAGTAACGCAACTCCCCATACTTTTGGTCAACCTTGTGTTGGGATTGGGAAGTTCTCTTTGAGATTTGGAGAGACGCACACGAGGCGGCAACTTCGTCTTTGAAGGTCGGCGGTGGTGGTGTTTGCTTGATTTGACGACGCTTGATGATTTCAGCATTTATGATCAATCTTGCCCTTTCGTTGACGTATTGGCCCCATTTTTTGATTAAGTACCTCACGAAGATCGAGCTGAGGAGACCATCATGGCGATTATATGAAATGGGGCGTTATTTTGGCATGTTGATCATGTCGTCTGGACAAAAGGGTGGCATTGGTAGGCACAGTAGGAGCTCAGGTTTGTTAATAACCTCACGTAGCCACTAAGGCAGTCGTCAAGTCTCCTCCAATCTTCTTCTTCTCGGCACCGGATTTGTCTTCTTCGAAGGAAGTTGTCTGGTTCGGCATGGACGAAGCTTCTCTGGCTCCGGAAGAAGGTACACTTGGGGTGTTGTAAAATATGCCGAGGCTCCTTTGGAATATTCCATTCAAGTGCATGAGAGCCCGGCTTCAGAGTGGTATGCTCGGCGGAGATTGGTGGGTGGTCCGACATGTTTGATTATGCATGTCCCCTTCTCCCCCTCATGGCGATTCGTGTTAACGAGATCGGCATGATTGTATAGGAAGATTAGACGAGCACAAACGAGATGTCGGTGATGGTAATAACCAGACGGAGCCACAAAGGCAATCCGTCGTGTAAGAAACCGGGGTCACGAAGACTTCCCGTTAACATCGATCTAGGAGCTATGCTCGTAGAAGATGGCCTGAAACCGTTGTTGCTTTGATGTTGCAACGGCAGGACTTCCTTCCGATCCTCGAAGCATGTCTAAGCATGACATGTCTACGGAAGTTCTAGCTTGATCACAAAGATCAGGTGTTTAAAAGTGTATGTGTCCTAGAAAATATAAAACATATGGGAAGTGAGGACACACTAGACTCGAGTGCTCAAGGAAGTGTGGTGGTGGGGCTGCGTACCACATAATTCAATATCTCTCGCTTCCGAGTGAAGCGGTGATAGTAGACGTGGTTCCCCGTGATTTCTGAAACACCTGTCTTTGGTGAGACAGACGAGTGGGTAAGGCTCGGTTGTGCATGCGCCGTTGGACCTATTGCGGCGACTTCTACCCGGGAGCTAATAAAATTAGCACCTGTACCTATGGGGGTTGGTCCGAATAATTTGTGAGGTGAGGGAATTATGTAGCGTCGGTCTTTTCAAAAGGTTTCAGTAGACATGGCTATAATTTTGACTTTCTCTCGGTGATGTTCCGGGGTTAGATTCAGTTGGGTTTAACTGAATCATGGAACGAAGTCCTTGCATCCGGTAGGAAGTAGTGAGTGCTGCATTGTTTGTCAGCAATCCGGAGCAGGTTGGTTGAAGCGCGCACCGAGTTTAACATTTGTAGCCACCGTCGCCTTTGAAAAGAGTTGACCGTTGTAGGCACGAGATTCTTCTTTTGTATTCCATATTCAGAGGTCGGAGGTAGTTTCCACGAGGCTTGATCAAGAGGAGAAATTTTTTTTTTTTTTTATGGCCTTGTAGTTTTAATTTTGATGGCCCTCCTCTTTTTTTTTTTTATATATGTATATATATTAATAGTTATTAGTAAAATATATTTTTATACTATATATTATATGGATATAATATATATATATATATTTATTGTATTAGTAATATATATTAGTAAGTTATCTTATATATATAAGTATATATTTTTGTTATTCCTCCACTTCAAAACATGCTTCCAAAAATAAAATTGCTCCCGCTCAAAAGATGCTTGATAAGTTCGAAAAATCTGTGAATCTCTTTCTCCAAACTCACGTATTTGAAGTTCGCTCCCACTCAAAAATATAATTATTGCTCCCTTTTAAGAAAATAAGGATCACTTCTCTTTTATAAAATAAAAGAGTAGCTCCCTCTCAAATTAAGCTCATTTCATAAAAAAATGGTATCTATCATTTCTGTGCGTAATATGCATTTTAAATTTTGCCGTTTTGAAAATGCATATTTAAAACGACCATTTTGAAAAATAGGTATTTTTCAATTCAGCACGTATGCATATGCCAATTATAATTTTGAAAATTTAATTAACATACACATAATTAGAATGTATCTTTAAAATAGGGTATTTCGCATTTCGGCTCATGTATGCATGCATGCAAAAATTTGAAAGTAAAAGTCTTTTTGAAGCATGCATAGAAATATTGTACCCTATTGTTTTCAATGTAGGTATTTTGTCTTTTCAGCTCAATATACATGCCAAACTTTACTATGGAATGCATATATAGAATTTACCTACAGTGTAGTTGGTCACAGCGCTTCCCTTTATCACGTATGTGGAGCAACTTCAAGGTACCATACGTGAGGGATGCGGTTGCTCGCGTCTCTTACCAGTCATGCATGTGGAGCAACCCGAGTACCATGCATGCTGGGATGTTGTGGTTGCCCTCGTCTCGTACCGATGATGAGTATGGAGCAACCATCTTCTAATTACTACTCATGACCGGGGGGTTGTGGTTGCTCTCGTCTCATACCAATCAGGCGTGTGGAGCAACCATCGTCGAATTACCACACGTAATTGGGCTCCTGCAAAACATTATCGGGACTTTGGTACCCATCGTTGTATGGGTCCTCCCTTATTAGCAGAAAGCAAGTTATGCACATTTGGTTCAGATATACATCCTAAATCATCTTTTAAAGCCCTATTTAATTTGATTTCTGATTTAGGAACCCAAGTTTGGTGAACCTTAGAGTGACAATTCAGCGCCGGTGAATGTGTGTCTAGGTTTAGAAGATCTGAAGATTTTCTCCCTAGTCAGTCGCAGAAGGTGTCTTTCAGACTTAATCTGGACTTGGTATTTCAAGTATGAATACGAACTTATCGCACTATATGCGTCATCAGATGATGAGTCGTATTGCCTACAAGAATTCACATCATTCACTCTATAATGATGAATTTTGATGGAATTTTGTTTACTAGAATGATAAGCATTTTTGTGTGTGTAAGAAATTCCACCTCTATCATTCTCTAAAGAATGATAGATTTTGGAAGTTTGAGAAGTTCGCCTGCTTGAGCTTGGGACTTCTTCTTTATGAACTTCCTTTTTGATAGGAGCGGGAGAAGGAGAATCTTTAGCAATGTCGTCCTTGATTTTGGAAAATAATGTCGATTTTCCTTTCTCCTTCCTAATATTCTTTTGTTCCTTAGCATTTTTACGCATATTGCTTTTACCTTTCGTTTCTGCGCCAGTCAAATGTGACTTAGAATTATTAGCAAAAGTCTTTTTAATTTTAGGAACAAAGGCATCCGTTTGCGTTCCCTTATCCTGTTTAATGGAAGATATTTCTTTAGAAGGATTATTTAAGACATGTAAGGATGGGGAGTTTTTGAGATTAGAAATCTCCTCTAGAAGTTTTTGCTTTTCTTCTCGGAAACCTACTCTTTCCGATTCCAGAGTTGCGTTCAATTCTACAATTTTACTAGCAACCTCAGGAATTTCCCAACAAGAGATAGGTTTATTTGAATGTAAAGTATTTTCCCCGTTGGACGCTAAGTCTTTAGAGGGACTTTGGTCTGTTTGACCCTTTTTCGCAAGGATGCCCTCTAAGTGATGAACTTTAGAGTGCAATTTATTGCGTTCCTCTAATAAAAGTTTAAAACTGCTCCGCGAATTGCTTAAATCAGACAAATAATTATTGCGTTCGAGTTCGCAATTTTTGAATTTATTCGTTAGTTCAGTAATTTGAGCTTTTAATATTACTTCCTGATATTCGAGATTAGTGATTTTCTCACGCGCGTTTTCTAAATGGCAAGTAAGACTACCTCTTTCTTCTAAACTCTTGACTAAGCATTTGTAATTATTATCTAGTCTACTCTCTAACTCACTTATAGTCTTTTCGTGACTTATAAGTTGAGTTTGGCCTATCTTAGAGGAATTTAGGTTCTTGGTTAGTTCACAAACGTTAGTTTCTGAACTAGCTAATTTTGATTCAAGACTAGAAATAGTTTCTAGTGCACTAGCTAACTTAGTTTCTAACGCTTGGATAGTCCTACGTTCGTATTTATGTTCACGACGCATGGTTTTACAATCTTCCTTTAAAGAAGAAAAAGCTTTATATAAATCACTCTCGTCATAGCTCATCTCAGAAGTTGCGGAAGTAGAATCCATTATTTTTAAAATAATTAATTTTTTTTAATTTAGTTGGATACGCGATCGTTAACGCGTTGTGTAGATTTGATAATTTTCGGCTTTTGAAAAATTTGTAGGTCACAGTTTTCATACATCCAATTAATAAAACTTGAGAATAGATCGAATAAGAATTACCTTGATAATAAACGCGCGGAAGACTTTGGGTATAAACTCAATCAATCTCCATTAATACCAAGCTTCTCTCTACAATATACCTCACTTTCTCTCTCTACAATTACACCCCTAATTATGCTAATGATGAGAGAGAAATCTAACCTAGAGAGAGAAACAATTACTTAAGTTCTGTGTATTTTACACACACTTGCCCTATATATACCAAAGCATACTGTGGTATATTTACACTTTAGTCCCTATATTTACATAAAATACAATTAAGTCCATAGACAAAGATAACATGATAATTGAACATGTTAGGTCCGTTTTTAACATCCAACGAAGAACTCGAGCATAGATTTAATAGATTTACCTCGATGATAATGCGCGCGGAAGCTTTAGGATTAAATCAATCAAATCTTCTTTAATCACAAACTTTTTCTACAATTAACCCTCTTTCTCACTCTACAATTAACCCTAGCTTAGATAGTGATTAGAGAGAGTGTTTCTAGTGAGAGAAAGCTAAACTCAAGTTGTGTGTATTTTACACACACTTGCCCTATATATACCAATCAATATTGGTATATTTGCATTCTAGTCCCTAACTATACATATATTACAATTAAGTCCCTAGACAAAGATAACTTGATTTATTGAACACTATAAAATACTTCCAACAATCTCCCCCTTAGTGTTCAATTATAATTGAAGCTTCGGTTGTCTTTGTCTCTCGAATCTTCAGTCTTCATCATCAGTTGAACACAACAGAATAATTTCCAACAATCTCCCCCTTTGTGCTCAACTTTGAATTTGACACGGTCTTTGTTGCTGTTTGAAGAAATAGCTGAGAGCGTCTGGAGAATCTTCAGTCTCCCCCTATTTACATGCACCCTCATCTTCTTCTTTTGCAACTTGAATATTCGTTACCTTCTTGCATATGTCAGAGTCGCGCGGATCATCAGCATTGACTTGTCGTGTACGCTCGAACCATGGAGAGAGGTCTTGTTTGTTGTGGTTCAGCACGTGCGTTGAAAGCTTGGCTTCTTTAATGAGTTCACGTGCTTGGCCTCCCTGATATGCTTCTCCCCCTCATGGCGATTCATTTGTATCGTCATGCTGTGTGATCAAGGTGAACCAGAGTGTTCGCTGAACGTGTTGGCGTTGAATTCCGGATGAAGTACCTGAAAACGGGACAGACGACCAATCATCGTGAAACATCCCTCGATGTCACTCTTGGTCGTTGATGCAAAGTCACACAGACTTGCATTTGAAGGGACTACGGGGCCACATAGGCAACCCGTTGACATCATTCTAGAGTCGTGCTCCAGAAGATGGCCTGCTACCGTTGTTGTTTTGATGTTGCAACGGCAGGACTTCCTTCTGATCATAGAAGCACATCATTGAATGATGCGTCTACAGAAGTTCTCGCATGGTCACGTAGACCTGCAATATGTGTGTAAAAGAATGTATGTGTCCTAGAAAATATAAAAAAATTTAGGTTATGAGGACACACTAGACATTAAAGTGTTCAAGAAAGTCGTGGTGTGGGGCTGTGGACCACTTTGTTCAATATCTCCCGCTTCCAAATGAAACGGTGATAGCATATGCGGTTCCCCGTGAGATATTGAAATATCTGTCTTTTGGGAGACAAATGAGTAGCTAGGAAGGGTCGTGCATGCGCCTTTGGACCAGATGAAGCGTCTTCTACCCGGGATCTGATATATCAGTCCTGTACCTATATGGTTATGGCCCGGATAGTTTGTGGTTGAGTTGTAAGGATGTCATCGTGATACGCTCAATACCCTCACATACACTCGGGGTTTGTTCCTGGGTTAGGATCAGTTAGGTCTACTGAACCTTTGGAACAGGTATGTGAACAACTCTTTTGTGTCCATGCGCTTGTTGGCATTTAGGTAGCTCTCCCTATTCAAAGCATGAAGGTTGTCTTCAGGGCATTCCCTTTTAAGCTCTAGCGCTGTATTTAGGTAACACTCCCCCTAAATACTTGCGCTAATTCTAATGTGATGCCCGTGCTCCCCCTAAATAGATGCGCCTTTTGAGAGATTGCATATTACAAAAAAAATCAAGCGCCTGAAAATATAGAGTTTGACTCCACAAAAATTCAAGAGCTTTTTGAATTTTGAAATCGGCTCGGCCTTCTTTAAACATTGTAGCTCAAAAGTTTTTCTCCCCCCTTTTTTTTTTTTTTTTTTATGGCCTCTTTTATTATTATTATTATTATTATTTTTTTTTTTTTTATGGCCCTTTTTTTTTTAAGACGAAAAGATAAAAATAAAAACAATGTCAAATCAAGAGCTTTGGAATAGTCTTGATTTGGTGTGTTTGCTCACGTCACATACCGATCACGTGTGTGGAGCAAACCGAATACCACACGTGTCGGGTTCTTGTGCGACTGCTCATCATTGCATACCGACCATACATGTGGAGCAATCGTCGTCTATTTACCATGTATGATCGGGAAACTGCAAAACAAATTATTGGGACTTTGGTACCCATTTTTGGACGGGTCCTCCCTGGTTAGCAGTGAAACAATTATGTATATAAGGTTCAAATTTGGAAGCAAAATTATCACATAAAGCAGTCATAGGAATCCACATTTGTCGAGGACTACTTATTTCCATTTGTAGCTTAGGTTTCCAAATTTGTACCTTTTTGAAATTTAACTTTTCAGCATCGGTGAATGTGTGTCTTTTTGTAGAAGAGAAAATTTTCTCTTTCGCCAGTCGCTTAAGATGCAATTCGGATTTGACTTTGACCGGGTACTTGAGAGAGGAATACGAGCTTATAGAATCAATAGCATTAAGTATAGAAGTGACGTATTTCCTACCTTCTAGACTCACATCATTCACTTTGTAATGTGTACTAAATGAGCTACTTTTGTTTAGACAATTATTACTTTTGGACGTTTCAGTTTTAATTGAGAATGTGTAATTATTGTCTACTTTAGTTTTAGTAGCTTCTTTCTTTAATTTTGATTTTAGAATGACTTTGGGTATTTTTGGATTAGGAATAGAGGTAGAACCAAATTTAGTCGAGGCAATAGAAGATAATTTGTCTTCCTCTATTCTTTCTTTATTGATATCTTTAGTCATTCTTGTGCCTTTTTGAGTGGAATTTTTTAGAATTAAATTCTCCTTTAAAAGCTTATATATTTGAGCTCGAAACCCGTCTGGAGTGTAGCAATCCTTAGGTTCGGGTTTTATTGATAGTATAGAATGTTCCCTAGTTGGCACTGACTCAATTGTTTGAGTCGGCTTATTTAGAGACAAATTTTTCTCAAGTTGATCTTTCTTTACCAGAAGAAGCTCTAGTTCTTTAATTTTAGAGTGTAATCTTGTGCATTCTTCAGAAAGATCTTTATTTTGAGCTTGATAATCTTTATTTTCCTTTAGTTCTGTTGTTTCAGAATTTGATTTAGCAAGATCATTGTTAAGTTTAGCTATTTTCTCATTAGCTAATTGAAGCTTTATTCCTAGATTGGCTTCTTCTAATAGATGTTTTCTTAGGACAACTTCATTATTGGCTAATCTTGTTTCTAATTTCTTGACCATTTCTTTTTCATTATTTGTGGATGAGGATTTTTGCAACACTGAATTGTTTGCTTCATCACAAGCAGACAAACTTGTTTTCAACTCACATATTTTTTATTCATGTTCTGTGGTCTTAGTCTTCAACCTTATAATCTCATCATTTGCATTGGTCAATTGACATTCAAGACTAGCTTCAATTTCTAGATGTTTTCTTAAGACACGCTCGTTATTAGCTAGCCTGGTTTCTAGTGTCTTCATCATTTGTTCGTGAAATAAATCCATTTTAATCTTTTCAGTTCAAATATAGAATTTTGAAAATTTAAGTTCAAATAATGTTGGTAATTAATTTCTATATAGAATGTTGGATTTTAATTTTGATCAAATAAAATTGTTGGATGTATATGATCGTTGACGTGTTTTAGAATTGATTTTAAATTTGATTAATGTTTTCTATTCTGTTTAGAAAATTTTAGATATTGATATTAACCGCAAATTTTTAATTTCAGTTCAGTTCATAAGCTTTTCAGCACAGCAAAGTTTAGATACAAATATTAATTATCGACTTAGATTGTATCGTAGACTTTGTATATTATTAAAAGAATGTAAGATGTTGCGGTTCTGATTCTGTAAACAGTGCTTTTTAGTTTACGAGTATAGAGTGTTTACGAATGAGAATCGTTCGTAAACTTTTAATCGTTCGTAAACCTTTAAAAATGTTATCAGGGTAAGGTTTACGTTCGTAAACTGTTATCAGGATGAGGTTTACGAATGAAAATGATTCGTAAACACTGTATGGGAAGTTTATGTTAGGATCATTTTATTGTGTTCTTTATATTTTAGATGCTTCCGTCTTTGGTGTATTTAGTTCTTTGGTTTAGATGTTATTTGGGTTTGTAATTTACTTAATTAAGTATTAGTTGTTTGGGCTAATTAGGTTTTGGGCTTGATGGGCTTTAATATACCAACTAATGTGGTATATAAAGATCCACCAAGCCCTAGTTTCAAAAGATGTTCCTTTTGCAAGCATTGTGTCTTCTTGAACAAGCCAACCTAAAACACTCCTAAGCTAAAATCGATCTCACCATATCCTAGGTTGCTATCTTTGTTGCTTGCATTATATTAGATGAAAAGGGACTTACAAGTGGTATCAGAGCAAGCGTGAGGGAGCTTTGAAGCCATTCTTGGAGTTATTGAGCTATTTTCGTCACTTTTTTTGCTGTTTTTGAGCTTCTTTGGCTGTTTTTCTGCCTTTTCTGAGCTGTTTTTGGGGTTTCTCGGCCATTTTCTGGTATTGGGGAACTTATTCCAGCAAAAACAGCATTTCTGGGCAGATTTTGGGCATTTACAGCAAGATTTTCGGATTTTTCTGGGTTTCAGCTTGAAGATCTTCATCCTGTTCATCATTCGCGGAACAGACAAAGAATTCGCGAACTTCTCTGCTTTGCGAACCTCTCTGCTTTGCGAACCGCCACTCCCGCGAACTTCAATTCGCGAAGTGTTCCGCTATATCCGCGAACCTCAACACGCGAACCAGGATCACGAAGCTCAGGCCACTTCACGAACCCCACTTCATCTGCGATCTTTCGATTCGCCAACCTTCAGCTCAGCTTCGCGAATCATTTAGCCAACCCGTGAACTCACTTCGCCAACGCAGATCACGAACCGGTCTTCAATTCGCGAACCAGCCATTTCTCGAACCCCTCGATTTCACGAATCCAGCTCAAGTTCGCGAACCCTTCGATTTCACTATCCAGCTCAAGTTCGCGAACCTCACTAACTTCAAGTTTCAACACTTCAAAGTTCCAACACGTTTAAAGATCACCCACATCTAATATAGTATGGACACACTCGCCATGGGAAGCGACGTCAGACCACCAGTGCTGCGAAGAGGCGAGTTCTCTATCTGGAAGAACAGATTCTTCAACTTCCTGGAGATCAAAGACAACGGAGAGGAGATGATCAGATCACTCCAAAGCGGCCCCGAAACATTCACGATCACACTCCCCGGGGACGACACCGTGACTCCTCCCGTCCTTCCACAGATAGTACCCAAGTCTCCAGCCGACTACACTGATCTTGAAAGACGAAGCATTAGGGCAGACCTCATGGCCAAGACCTACCTCCTACAAGCCATGCCAAATGAAATCTACATTCAGGTAGATAGCTTCCAGACTGCCAAGGAAATGTTCGACGAGATCTCTAAGTTGATGCAGGGCACTGATATCGGTTTAAGAGCCAAGAAAGCCAACACATTGGCGGCTTACGACTCCTTCAAGGCTCGACAGGGCGAGCCAATTGGTGAAACCTATCGTAGGTTTATGATCCAAACCAATGAGCTGCGGAAGATCAGCATCATGAAGTCCAACTTGGAGCTAAATGTAAGATTCCTTACATCATTACAGCCTGAGTGGAAGAAGATTGCCACAAATTTCAGGCAGAACAAGGACCTCGATGAAATTGACATCCACAGCATCTACGAGAGCCTCGAACAGCATTCAGATGACGTAAACGAGGCGGTGGAGGAGCAGAAGAATAAGGCTGTGGCCGACTCACTAGCCTTAGTGACGGACAAGAAGAGCGCAAAGCCGAGCAAAGGCAAAGCCATCAAGATCACAAGCCCCTCCACCTCCGAAGATGACTCAGGCTCGGACTCCGATCCGGAGATGAAGGAGCTCCAGAAGCACTTGGCTTGGTAACGAAGATGATGAACAAAAAGTTCTTCAAGAAATCATCATCCTCGTCCAACAAACAAAGGATCTCGTCAGGACCCAATCCTCAGACCCGACCATTTCAGCCAGCTGAAACCAAGGCCCCAGCCGAACCGAGAAAATGCTACAACTGTGGCAAACCAGGGCACTTTGCCAATGACTGTCCCCTTCCGAAGAAAAAGAAGGACGAAGAGTATTATCTCAGGAAGCTGCAGTTGATCAGGCAGAAGAATCAAGGCAAAGCACTAGTGGCCGAGCAGGACCACTGGCTCGAGGACTCCACCGATAGCGAGCCCGAGAACCTTGCCCTGATGGCACGGCTGGAAGGAGACGGATCAGACGAGGAGGAGCAGCCGGAAGCTAGCACCAGTACCAGCACGAATGAAGTAGATGAACCGTGCAACGGCGAGGAGGTATACTCTTTCAACGATAGTATGCTTTTAAAATTACAAAATAAAATAGAGGTCCTAAGTAAAGAACGTAAAAATACTAGGTCTTTAGAAAAGAAATTAGTAAAACTCAAGCTATTCTAACCATGACACTAGAAGAGGTAGAAATGTTAGAAAATAGCTTAAGTATGACAGAACAAGACTTAGGAAAATCTAATGATAAAGTTAGTGAATTGACAAATAGGATAGCGACCTTAGAATGCAATAAAAACGAAGCTTCTAGCAATAATTCTAGAATTACAGAACTAGAAGCCCAATTAGCTAATAACCGTGCATCCCTCATTAATCGACTAAGCGATATAGGTTCCCTGAATTGTCGATTAGAAGCCGCAAATCTTAGGGTAGCTGGTCGAGATGAGGAAATAATTAAATTGAATAAAAAACTTGAAGAGTTAACGGCGAACTTTAGGAAGAGTGAGAATGAGCGAATTAACAAGACTAGCGAATATAATCTGATGAATAGCGAACGTGCGGGGCTATATGCTAAGATTAAGAGCTTAGAAGACATTATCACGAAACGAGGGCAATCAGAACAAACCGTATTCCTTAGTCAGCCCAAGGATACTAGGTTCTATGATCCACGAGCAGGATTAGGCTTCGTCAAGACCATCAAACCTGAAGCCAAGAAAACCCCCACTCGCTACGATGATAGTTGTCTAGGTCTATCGCTCATGCGCTTCGTTCAGGCTTCAAAAAGCGAACCAACGACAAGAGAAGGGAGCGATCGGGCCGAAAAACCGTTCGATTACCCTAGCCTGAACGAAAGTTACAAGACAAAGGAAAAACCCTCGATTGATAACTGTCTCCAGGCAAGTGCACCGCCCTCTCAAAAGGCCGTTGAAGACGTACCGAAGAATTCGAAGAATATGGGAACGTCGTCTAGAGCTTACATTCCTCCAATGCTGAAAGAAATTTCAGAACTACGAGCGTCGAAGGAATCACTCGAGCAACTCTCTCAACTAGAGAAAGACATTTTACTCGCAGTAATTTCATCATTAAAGGATCAAATAAGCACTCGATCACACACGATCCCTACACACACTCCTTTCATTTTGAAAACGTCACACACAAAACTCTTCAAGAATAAAGAATTAGATAAGCCGGTTATAGGTCGCACCACGAAGATCACTAACAAGGCCTCTTCTGCATCGACAGGAAAAGCATATTGGGAAAAGAGCGTGAAGTGGAGGGCAAACCAAGACGAGACAAAAGGAGACGTTGCTGTTCACAAAAAGGAGCAAATGAAATCGAAAACTAAAATGTCTCCCTTTTTGTTTTGTAAGAATCGTCTTGAGTGTGTGTTGAAAAATGCTGCTAGTTTAATTTCTAAGTCTAAAAGGATTTCAGACCTGAAACTTAGCAGGCAACTTATTTCGCAAACCCACACACACACACTAGACTCACAAACTAAAAGGCACGCATCAAAGTCGCGAACTTTGATTCCTATACCTAACTCGCGAACTAACCCTCTCCTTGCACACTTCCCCGAAGTAAAAGCCAAGAAGGTTGCAAGCTCAAATCCCCAACCAAAGGCGAGACCACAAAATGCTTCAAGGCTCGAGAAAAAGCCAGATCAAATATCTCGCAAAAACGAGAAGAAAACCGAGCCCAAGCATTACGTGCCCAAAATCAAAATGCAACCGATCATAACGAAGCAAATTTGGGTCACTAAAAGGGAACTCGAATCCAACACGACTAAATCAGGCACACGCCAGATTTGGGTTCCCAAAACAAGTCCAAGCATAGTAGATTACTTAGCTGATTCTTTATTTCATCTATGCTTGCGTGTCGAAAATAACCAAGGTGAACCCGACCGTTATCGGGTTACTGACCTCTCTTGATTATTTTTGCAGATCTGTCATGTGTGGTATCTCGATTCAGGTTGCTCCACACACATGACAGGGAGAAAAGAGCTGCTGAGCAACTACAAAGCCCGCTTTGGCGGTAACGTGCGCTTCGGAAATAATCACGCGGCTCCGATCATAGGACACGGAGACCTCATCCATGACAACCTCACAATCAGGGATGTCTCGCTCGTCGAAGGACTTGGACACAACCTCTTCAGCATTGGCCAGTTATGCGATAGAAGGCTGACGGTCACCTTCCAGTCTGACGAATGCACCATCAGCGACGAGCAGGGTAGGGAACTCCTCACAGGCACGAGGAAGACAAATCTCTACACAATCAATCTGAAGACCCTTCGACCTTCATCCGCCATCTGTCTGATGACAAAGGCATCACACCAGCAATATGACCTTTGGCACAGACGGATGTCCCATATCAACTTCAAAACGCTGAATAAACTATACAAAGATAAGCTAGTCACAGGACTCCCACCATTGAAGTACCACAAAGAGCATCTATGTTCGGCGTGCGAAATGGGAAAGATGAAGAAGGCATCTCATTCGTCAAAACACGTGGCCTCGACCTCTCGCCCACTGGAGCTGCTACACATGGATTTATGCGGGCCAATGAGGATACAAAGCATAAATGGAAGAAAATACGTCTTAGTCATTGTAGATGACTACTCGAGGTACACATGGACGAGATATCTTAAAACGAAGGACGAGACCCCTGAAATAATCATCTCTTTTGTGAAGACGACTCAGAACCTGCTTGAGAGCAACATCCAAGTAATCCGCACAGATAATGGCACTGAGTTCAAGAACAAGGTCCTCAGTGACTTCTACACCTCGCTAGGAATCTCTCAGCAGTTCTCGGCCGCAAAAACCCCTCAACAAAATGGAGTAGTGGAAAGGAAGAACCGGACCCTTATCGAAGCAGCCCGGACAATGCTAATTCAATCAGGACTTCCACACTTTCTATGGGCCGAGGCAGTAAACACGGCGTGTTGCACGCAAAACCGAACGAGCATTCACAAGAGATTTGGGAAGACTCCGTACGAGCTAATCAACCAAAGGGTCCCAAACATCAAATATCTACGGATTTTCGGCTGCAAGTGCTTTGTAGCTAATGACCGAGTTGATCGAGGGAAGCTCGACCCGAAGGCCATCGAAGGAGTGTTCATTGGATATTCGGCTACTTCGAAGGCCTATAGAGTCTATCTCAAAGATAGAAGGACTGTTATGGAAAGCATAAACGTTACTTTCGACGAAGCGCCTGTGGCTTCTGAATACATCAGTTCAGGACCCGTACTACAACCGAACGCTTCTGTCCAAATCAGGCCAGAACCGGGACTAATTAGAGTGCTGACAGACGATCAGCCCAGTCCTACATTCGAGGAGGAAGCATCGACATCCCACAAGAGCGACGACGCATGGGAGCTGCTTTTCGAAGATCTAGCCATCCACGATCGTCGATCAGCTCAACCTCCTCACCAACCCCAAAATAGTGACGCACCAGCTTCCCCCGTAGGCCAACACGAAGCTGATGCATCTCCCTCAACGTCACATATTGAAGTCACTATTTCCCCTGAAACTTCAACTGAAGAAGACGACGAAGACATTCCCCTAGTATTTTTCCCTGACATAGTGCCTCACTCTCCGATCGAAATTTCCAGCACCCCCGAGACAACAGGTGAAGAACCCGCACAGGACGAGCAAGAACAACCTCTCCCTCATCAAAGGAAGTGGACTCGAGCCCATCCGACGTCTCAAATCATTGGAAATCCAGACCAAGGAGTCAGTACAAGATCATCGACAATAAACGAAAATCTATATGCCTGCTTTCTCAGCCAGGATGAGCCAAGCAAAGTTGGAGACGCGCTAAAAGACCCAGACTGGGTAAACGCAATGCAGGAGGAAATCCATCAGTTCGAAAGACTGAAAGTGTGGAAACTCGTACCGAGACCTCAAGGAAAGACGATTATTGGTACGAAGTGGGTATTCAAGAATAAGAAAGATGAAGATGGTGTCGTAATTCGCAACAAAGCAAGGCTAGTCGCGAAGGGCTACAACCAGCAAGAGGGAATCGACTACGATGAGACCTTTGCACCCGTCGCGCGAATCGAAGCAATCCGGATTTTCCTAGCCTTCGCAGCCCACAAAGACTTCACGGTGTATCAGATGGATGTCAAGACAGCCTTCCTCAACGGCGTCTTGAAAGAAGAAGTCTACGTGGCACAGCCTGAAGGATTCGTAAGTCAAGCCCACCCTGACTACGTGTACTTCCTCGTGAAGGCACTTTACGGACTTAAGCAAGCACCCCGAGCATGGTACGAGGTGCTATCTGATTTTCTGATCGAGTCAGGCTTCACTAAAGGGCAAATCGACACCACCCTCTTCATCAAGCGACGCAAGTCTGAAATTCTACTTATTCAGATTTACGTCGACGACATTATTTTTGGATCCACAAACCCCATGTTGTGCGAGGAGTTCGGGGAACTGATGAAGACAAAGTTTGAAATGAGCATGATGGGAGAGCTCAACTTCTTCCTTGGACTGCAAGTCAAGCAACTCCCAGAAGGAATCTTCATCAGTCAATCGAAGTATATTCAAGACATACTTAAGAAGTACAACATGGAAAATTCCCCATCTAAAAGTACCCCGATGTCGACTTCGTGCAAATTAGCCTCAGATCCATCGGGCAAATCAGTCAACCCGTCTACATACAGAGGAATGATAGGATCGCTTCTGTATCTGACAGCAAGTCGGCCGGATATAGTCTTCTCCACCTGCCTGTGTGCGCGCTTTCAAGCCGATCCGAAGGAGTCGCACATGCTTGCAGTGAAGAGGATCTTACGCTATCTCAAGGGAACACCGACACTCGGACTCTGGTATCCCAAGAACTCTAACTTTCAATTACTTGGCTTTACGGATGCCGATTTTGCAGGTTGTAGGATGGACAGGAAGAGCACCTCGGGTGGAATACAATTCTTAGGTGACAAACTAGTAAGTTGGTCATCTAAGAAACAAAACTGTGTGTCCACATCAACCGCCGAAGCAGAGTACGTTGCTGCGGCCAGTTGCTGCTCTCAAATCCTATGGTTGCGAACGCAACTGCAGGATTACGGGTTTGTTCTCAATAACATTCCAATTTACAGCGACTCGAAGAGCGCTATTGCCATTACCTGTAATCCCGTCCATCATTCCCGCACTAAACATATAGACCTTCGATATCACTTTATAAAAGATCATGTCGAAAAAGGCACAATCACAATGTACTTCGTCAACACCGAAGTTCAACTTGCCGATCTTTTCACAAAGGCTTTGGATGAAAAACGTTTCATGTTTCTCGTTTCAAAGTTAGGCATGTTGAATCTGGAAGCATAACGTGATTTTTGCCTATTTCAATCTTTTATAAAGTTTAAAAGATGATCACCATTCCAAAAATTTAGGGGGAGTAATTTTAGTCTTCTTATTATACTTTATTTTAAAAAAAATTTATTAGAGTGCACATTTTGAGGGGGAGTCTTAGTTAAATATTGAGCCCACAATCACTAAAACATTTGAGTCAATTCGCGAATCCAAAAAAAAAAAAACCAGTATTGGGCTTTCTTCTCTCAATTTTCGGCCCAGTTCCTCAACTTCCTTACTGATTCGTGAACTTTCAATGTTGGGTTTCAACATTACTTCGCGAACCAAAGTTAGCTTCGCGAACTCAACGCACGCTTCGCGAACTTCTCACACCTTAAAACCCTAAACCCTTTCGAAGCTACAGTCGCCGCACAATCAAAATTAGGGTTAAATTTTTCGAATTTTCTCCCCAAATCACTGTTCACTCGCGAGAAGAATCCACACAAATCACGACGAAACCCACCTTAAATCCTCAAATCCTCTCTTTCTCGTGCGTTGCTGTGGTAAGAATTCCCTTAAATCTTCGTTTTAATGCAGATTTTTACTTCGATGATGAAGTTTTGGTGAAATCTGGAATTTTTGCTCTTCACGGTTGATGAACACGTTAAATCTTCATGATTCGCGAACTTGTTTTCTTTTTGATCTTTCAAGCGCGGCTTTCGAAGTCTCGAACCTGTTTTTGCGCATTCCACTTAAGCCCGCGAAGTTCTCCAAGTTCGCGAATTCGTAATAGTTCGCGAACTCACTCCGCGAACCGCTCCCAATTCGAAATTTAAAAAAAAAAAAAAAAAACGCGAACTCACTCCGCATTCGCAAAACTCAGAACCGCGAACTCCTTTCAAATTCGCCAAGTCCTCAAGTTCGCGAACCGCTCTCAATTCTTAATCATTTTTAAATCGCGAACTTATTTCTCAATTCGCAAACTTCCAGATCGCGAACCCCATGGTCTTTCGCGAATCCCTACATGTTTCGCGAATCATTTTCACCTCAATTCGAGAACACAATCTCAATTCGCAAAGCCTTTCAGTTCTCGAACCTATTCTAACATTCGCGAAACTAAGATTCGCAAAGTCCTTAGCGAACTAACCAAACTCTCTCTTCAGACGATTCGCAATCCACACTTAAACATGTTTTCTCAAATTACATACTTCTATTTTGCGAAATCTATACTTAGAATTTTTTTTGGCACTTCTCTTCACTTCGCGACATAAAGCCTTTGAAAATCCTTCAAACACTTTTATCTTTAATGCGCGAACTCTACACTTAAGAAATTTTCTAAGTATCAATCTCATGATTTAAATGGGCTGACACTGTTTTTGGGCCCAAAATCAAAAATCAAATTTTTCAAGCCCAAAACACTTAACCTTTTAACTCCAACTTGCTTTCACCTATTCAAATCATGATTCCTTATGCTTCATTTTACTGTATAAGCTAATGGCTTCTCTATCATCGCAGGTTTAGCAAATCCAGGTGTTCGGAAAAAAAAAAAAAAAAAAAAAAAAAAATTAGTACGACACCAACGGATCTGATTTACCCGACGTCAAAATGGGTCATTCCGAAGGATAACAACTTCCAACTTGACTTGGAAGTCTTTAAAGGGAAGGAACCCATTATGCCGGCGATTCTGAGACACCATCACCTCTGGTACGCCTTCTCGGCCGCTGTACCCGTCCCCTCCGTTTACCTTCAACAATTTTGGGGGACGCTGCAGACGAAGGTGGCACCAGACAATAGTCTATACTACGAAGCAAAACTCGCAGGCCAGACGGTCGAGGTCACCCGCGATTTAATCCGCCATGTTCTCCGCCTGCCCAGCCGACCGGAGAATGAGTATGAGGCTTCTGAGGACGAGCTTCTCGAGGACATCCACAGATTGGGCTACTTCACGCCCGTGAAGTTCCTCTCTCAGATCCAACAGTCCATGCTCCCGCATCCATGGCGGACACTTTTTGCGCTTGTCAATAAGTGCTTCTCACCAAAGCACTCAGGGCACGACAGGTGCAATATCACAATACTGCGGATCTTCCACGGCATTGCCTTCAACAAAAACATCGATTATGCCAAGCTCTTCATGTTGGACCTTGACGACCAAATGATGCAGCGAACGAAGGGCAAGAAGACGCAGTATCTTCCATATCCCAGGTGGTTCGGGCTAATGATCCACCACTTTATGCAATCACTGCCTGAGATACCAACCCGGCCTGCCGACGAATATGTCACCCCGCCAAAGCTCAAGTACCTTCAGAAGGGGAAGGTCGATGAGAAATACGCACGGCGGCCGATGCCCATCCCTTCATCCCTCTTGTCACTGGCGGAGCACACATGATAGAAGAATACTGCCGCCAGTACAATGTATACGCCCCCATGGTTCGAGAAAACCCCCTCGAACCTAACCCCGGGGCCTCCCACTCTGCCGATGAAGGTCCTAGAACCGGGCCGGAGGCAGCTTCCTCATCCATTCCTCAGTCATACACTCACCAACCAGCCATTCCATCAATTACCCAATCATCCACACCACCAACACCTGTCGAACAACAAATACCCGTTCGACAGCCCTCACCACCACTCATCACACCCATCCCACCACCATCTCCTGTCAGCCGCACATCGCCGATCCCGCCGACGTCGCGTGCTCTTCAACGACAAATGTTGAGCGACGTCTCCGACTCGGACGGCGAAGACGGGATGCCCATACTCCGCCCACCGTCCCACCACCCTCCACGAGGCAGCCGTCGCCCGCTCCTCAACGCCAACAAATGAGCGACGACTCCTCTGACGACGACGATGACACACGCTTATCCATAGACGTCGTCGCATTCCTCCAATCCCCACTCCACTACAAGCCGGGTCACCCCTTAGGATAGAAGCCGCCGACATCGACCCAACGGCGCATACCACGAGCCTTAGCCATTCGGCCGGTTCCCAACAACCGGTCGTCTCAAAAAGCCCCGACCCTCAACCATCACGTCCTCCGCCTGTCACCGAACAGGCCTCAACGTCCATAGAGGCGCCCATGATTGAGGCACTTCTAGGATTGGACGGAAGTCCCGATGACGACGACCTCACATCGTCTTCGTCAAGGGCCACCGTCCGAACATCACGATCGGACGCGTGCCAACGGGACGCCTAAGTGGCCCCGGTGAGAGCTCCACCTTCGCCCGTCTGTGTGACGTGGCCCTAACGACCGGAGCGGTCCTTCTTCGTGAGGAACCGCAAGGACAGGTCGGAAGCCCAGTGCCGCCCGAAGTCCCATCGATTTCCCGCGAAACTGGCCACCCCACCACTTCGGGGGGCAAACGGAAGGCCTTCGTGGCTCCGGCGGTGATTCCCCGCACGTGACGGCGACATACCTAGAACGGAGACTTGCCGAATTTCTCGAGCAAGTGGCTGTCCCGCGCATGCAGTCACTCATTACGGCTGCTGCGCAGGACAGAGGCAAAGCCCTGTCGTCGACGAAACCCCGTCACGTTCCCCACTACCCCCACCTCCTCATCCGAACCCCCACACCATGCCACTGCTCGACCTATGGGACATCCTCACTGCCCGTCTCATAGGAGAGGACCCGAAGCACCCCGCGCTCGTGACGGTCCGAAAGATGCTGATCGCGCAACAAAACATACCGTCAACAGAGACGTGCCGAGACGACACCTCAACAATCCGAAGACGGCACGACGATCCTGACGACCAGGATCGCCGTGAGGGGGAGAAGCGTCAACGCCTATCCTCCTCCGGAGCATCTGTACGACGAAGCACACCAAGACAGGGCAGATCAGCAGCAGGCCCTACAACACAAACCCAACAACCCACACGAAGAGGTTCTCGAGGAAGACAAGCGGCGCCAGGGCCGAACCAGACACTCTTCCTTGGCGAAGCAACGTCGACCTCGGAAATCCATACACATACAGTCCAAAGAACCACCACCCCAAATCCTCCTTCCACCACCCACGAAGCCAGAAAAAGCCGAAGCCCACCTCTTTCGCCCTACATTGCTACACAACCGGACTTAGAGCCATTCAACCTCGAAGATTACCTCCAACCACACACTGAAGTGGAGGCGTACATTATGAACGAAGGATGGCTCAAAAGACCGGTTACAGAACAGTTCTCAAAGGCTATGTTTGATAACGCTCGACAGCTCCTAAGGAATGCAGAGGTTGAACTTGTCAGAATAGAAGACAAGGAGCTGGAAGAAGGGGAGGACTACGAAGCAGAAATCCCCGAACTTCCTGTTCTCTTGGAGCACGCCAACCGATGGTACGACATGTACAACCCTCCGCCAAGAGAGACCCCGAAGATTCCGGAGCTCCCGTGGGAAAATGCCAAAATCGTGGCACCTTACCAGGAAGAGTTTCGGAAACGAATATGGAGGAAACCCGAGCGTATCACCAAGCCTGACGAACTGGAGCTGAGTGGGATGACTCATCTGACGGGACGAAGGGCAAGATTCTATGTCCTAAGTCTGCGAATGATGATGAGTTTCAGAGGACGCGGCGACAATCTGGATCGCCTTCGAAAAGACGAATCAAGGAAGAAAATGATCAAAAGGGTGACGGGAGTCAGAGTCGAGTACTTCAACCAAATTCCCTATCCAGTTTACAAAGTTGAAAGGGAGGACGGGAAGGTTGAAGACATCAGCGAAGCGGACCTAATCTACATTAGACACCCTGATGTCGAGAGAATATTCTCGACGTACAGGTATCTAGGACAGCTGAAAAAGGACCCTGCATTGAAGATAGGCCTTGTTACACTCAAAAGGTTCATGTTGCGCCAGATCAATTATAATGCTTCCCACGACCTTCAGATGGCACTGGAAAGCAATATGAAGAAAGTGAACCTCACAAAGCCTAACTTCGAAGTCCCGGATGACCCCAACATCTCTGAAGGAAACGTCTTTGAAGGCCCCCCTCGATAGTCTACGTCAACTACAAAGGTGAGAAGAGATTGATGAAGACCTCGGAGATCCCAAAGTTCTCCGACGGGACTCTCCAAATTATTTCAAGAAAGTTGACAAGGATTATCCAGGAGATGGAAGGAGAAGACCTCGATAGCCAGATGAAGTTCAGATTACTTCGAGGGAAGATCGATGAAAGACTGGCTTTTCGGAGGCTACGTAACTACGAAGTCAAGCTTCGACTTCGAAGCTCTACGTACAAAATGGTGGACCCCAAGGCCAGAGCATCCAAGCAGAAGATTTAAAAAGAACACAAAGGGGGAGATTGTTAGGATCATTTTATTGTGTTCTTTATATTTTAGATGCTTCCGTCTTTGGTGTATTTAGTTCTTTGGTTTAGATGTTATTTGGGTTTGTAATTTACTTAATTAAGTATTAGTTGTTTGGGCTAATTAGGTTTTGGGCTTGATGGGCTTTAATATACCAACTAATGTGGTATATAAAGATCCACCAAGCCCTAGTTTCGAAAGATGTTCCTTTTGCAAGCATTGTGTCTTCTTGAACAAGCCAACCTAAAACACTCCTAAGCTAAAATCGATCTCACCATATCCTAGGTTGCTATCTTTGTTGCTTGCATTATATTAGATGAAAAGGGACTTACAGTTTACGAATGTAACTTATTCGTAAACTTAAACGGATGAGGTTTACGAATAAAATAGTTTTCGAAGACTAAGTCTTGAATGGTTTACGAATGATGAGTATTCGTAAACTTAAGGATTCGTAAACAGGAAGGTTCACGATCGTAAAGATTCGTAAATTCTTCTACGAATGAAAGTGATTCGTAAACTCAAACAGGAATAGAGGTTTACGATTACCTCTGTCGTAAACTCGACTTTATGTTTACGATTGAAATTCGTTCGTAAACACTGACACTCTACCACTTAGTGAATCGTAAAACTCAGTTTATCTAGGTTTAACTCTGAGATTCGTAAAATTATATTCGTAAACTGAGTTTATCTTGGTTTACGAATGAAAATCATTCGTAAACACTAAGATTCGCAAACTATCGTTCGTAAACTTAATTTATCTAGGTTTACGAATGATTCGTAAACACTGTTATTCGCAAACTAACGTTCGTAAACCTTTAATCGTTCGTAAACAGTACTCTTTAGTTTACGATTGAATAGTATTCGTAAACAGTGCCTTCAGATAGTTTACGACTGAAAAAGCGTTCGTAAACAGTGACTTCAAAGGTTTACGATCAAAAAGCGTTCGTAAACAGTGACTTCAAAGGTTTACGATAAAAAAACGTTCGTAAACTTTGCGTTGACTGTAAAGTTATTTCGTTGACTAAGCTGTTTAAACAGATAATCAACGTTCGTAAACACCTCTAAATGACAGTTACTTAAGATTTTAATCACTGTTCTTCGATCGTAAACCTAGTTCATCGTTCGCAAACACTGTTCATCATTCGTAAACCTAGTTCTACGATCGTAAACTATAAGAAACTATCAATTTTCTCAATCAACACCTTGTTTTGGCCAATTAACAACTAAATATTGATCAGAATATCACGATAATCAATGCCTAACACTCAATTAAGAGTAACTAAAGCAGATTATTAACAAATTAGCCAAAAACTTGTCGGCAAAGTTTTCGAACGTACAGTAGCAATGATCGCAAACTCATTTCAACCAATTCAATCACACGCTCAGCTCTGAAACCACTTGTTAGTCCAGAAATCGATCAACACATGGTAATTAACACACAATTAGGTTCGAACCTGAATATAAATGCGCGGAAGCTTTACTTCGAACCTTTAACAATTGAATACTTTTCGATCTGAGCAGAGTGGATCCAAATCCTCTTGATTATCGAGCTGCAAATCCAAGTGATAATCAAGTGGTCTTCAATTAATTCTTCGATCGATATTTTTGTATGTGTGTGAGGTTTTTGTGTGCGTAAACTGTAAACTTTAGAGAGAGAAAGTTTTCCAAAATGATTTTCTATTAAGCTTGAAACTTTGCGTGCGTAAAACTATTTTCCAAAAACCTATTGAAAAGAAATGAGGACTGGGAATATATATACCTTTCAACTTTTGGTATATATTTACAATTTGGTCCTCGGACTATCTAGTATTTACAAACTAACCAATAACAAGAGGAATACAATGATGAACACAATAAATATTCCTAACAATAGAAGAGCACTTGTAGGTCACAGTTTTCATACATCCAATCAATAAAACTTGAGAATAGATCGAATGAGAATTACCTTGATAATAAACGCGCGGAAGACTTTAGGTATAAACTCAATCAATCTCCATTAATACCAAGCTTCTCTCTACAATATACCTCACTTTCTCTCTCTACAATTACACCCCTAATTATGCTAATGATGAGAGAGAAATCTAACCTAGAGAGAGAAACAATTACTCAAGTTCTGTGTATTTTACACACACTTGCCCTATATATACCAAAGCATACTTTGGTATATTTACACTTTAGTCCCTATATTTACATAAAATACAATTAAGTCCCTAGAAAAAGATAACATGATAATTGAACACTAGAAAATATTCCTAACAAAATTCAGTTCCGAAAAGTTTTGGTGTGTTGGTAAAAGTCGTGAAGTTTCAAAAATTTAAGGTGTCGAAAACTTTTTAGTGTGTACCGAAAAGTTTTGAAGTGATGTCGAAAAACTTCGAAAATGTTACCAAAAGCTTTTTCTATAATGTGTCAAAGATGTTTTGGAATAAAAAATTGGCTTCTAAAAATTTCTGCACCGAAAGTTTGATTTATCGAGAAATATTGTGAAGTATCGAAAATTTTGGGTACCGAAAAGATTTTTGGTGTATATCGAAAAACTTTTGAGGTGATTTCGAAAACTTCGGAAATTTATCAAACTTATCTATAATTTGCCAAAGATGTTTTGGATGTGTTATGATATGCAAAACTTTATTTTCAATAAGTGATATGCGAAAATTTGATTTTCGGCATGTGTGTTATGAAAATCAAGTTTTCGAAGTGATAAGATGCGAAAATAAATTTTCGGAGTGCTTGAGTGCAAAAATTTAAATTTTCGATATGAGTGCGAAAACTATTTTTGAAATATAGTGCGAAAACTAATTTTCAAACTGTTGTTTCGAAAATCTGAGGTTTTCGAAGTGAGCTGTTGTGAAAATATATTTCGGGTTGGGAGTTTGCGGAGTTTGCGAAGCCAAAATGAAAGATAGGTTTGCGAAGTCAAAAAGTTTGTGAAGTGGGAAAAAAAAGTAGGGGAAGTTGCGTTACTATCGAGAAGAGAAGATCGAGACACGGTGAGCTTGAAGATCTCCAAAAGAAGAGATGAAATGACAAGACAAAGGAGAAAATCCTTTTAGGACTCAGGAAAACGCACTAAGCCCCACAAAGATAATCCATGCCAAATTGAAGATTGAACACAAAGATAATCCTAATTAATTGAACACAATAAAATAATCCTAACAATCTCCCCCTTTGTGTTCAATCTTCAATTTGGCATGGATTATCTTTTGGGGCTTAGTGCGTTTTCCTGAGTCCTAAAAGGATTTCCTCCTTTGTCTTGTCATTTCATCTCTTCTTTTGGAGATCTTCAAGCTCACCGTGTCTCTATCTTCTCTTCTCGGCAACGGATCTTCCTTCAAGTCTTTTTTTGAATCTTGTCTCGTAAATGCCGGAAGGTGTTTGAAGTTGCTTGCCGGATATTGAAGAATTTTCTCTTTTTGTGTGTTCCATTTCTCCCTCTGATAGCGCGAAACTCCCCCTACGTTTGTTCAACCTTGTGTTGGGATTGGAGAGTTTTTTCTTTGGAAATTTGAGAGATGCACACTAGGCGGTCGCCGGATTTCTTCATTTTGTGTTCGATCTCTCCTCTCGATAGTAACGCAACTCCCCCTACTTTTGGTCAACCTTATGTTGGAATTGGGAAGTTCTCTTTGAACTTTGGACAGACGTACACGAGGCGGTAACTTCGGTCTTTAAGTCCGTGGTGTTCGCTTGATTCTTTACGACGCTAGAGGATTTAGCGTTTCTGATCTATCTTGCACTTTCGTCGTGGTATTGCTCCCATTTTGCTTTAGTATTACTCCCCCTCATGAAGATCGAGTTGGGAAGATCGTCATGCGATGGGTCAAAATGAAGCATCGTCTTTGGCAAGAAGATCACGTCGTCGGGACAAGGAAATGGAGTTGATGGGAACTCAGGTTGGGTAATAACCTGACGGAGCCACTAAGGCAGTCGTCAAGTCTCCTCCAATCTTCTACTTCTCGGCGCCAGATTCGTCTTCTTCGAAGGAAGTTGTCTGGTTCGGCCTCGAGGAAGCTTGTCTGGCTCCGGAAGAAGGTGCGCGTGGGGTGTTGTAAGATGTGCCGAGCTCCTTTGGAATGTTCCATTCAAGTGCAGGAGAGCCCGACTTCAGAGTGGTACGCTCGGCGGAAATTGGTGGGTGGTCCGACCTGTTTGTTTATGCGTGTCCCCTTCTCCCCCTCATGGCGATTCGTGTTAAAGAGATCGTCATGCTTGTATAGGAAGATTAGAAAGACACAAACGACAGGTCGGTGATGGTAATAACCAGACGGAGCCACAAAGGCAATCCATCGTGTAAGAAACCGGGGTCACGAAGACATCCCGTTAACATCGATCTAGGAGCTATGCTCGTAGACGATGGCCTGAAACCGTTGTTGCTTTGATGTTGCAACGGCAGGACTTCCTTCCGATCCTCGAAGCATGTCTAAACAAGACATGTCTACGGAAGTCCTAGCTTGATCACAAAGATCAGGTGTTAGAAAAGTGTATGTGTCCTAGAAAATATAAAACTATATGGGAAGTGAGGACACACTAGACTCGAGTGCGCAAGAAAGTGTGGTGGTGGGGCTGAGTACCACATAATTCAATATCTCCCGCTTCCTAGTGAAGCGGTGATAGTAGACGTGGTTCCCCGTGATTTCTGAAACACCTGTCTTTTGTGATACAGACGAGTGGGTAAGGCTCGGTTGTGCACGCGCCGTTGGACCTATTGCGGCGACTTCTACCCGGGAGCTAATAAAATTAGCACCTGTACCTATGGGGGTTGGTCCGAATAATTTGTGAGTTGAGGGAATTATGTAGCGTCGGTCTTTTCAAAAGGTTTTAGTAGACGTGGTTGTTTCTTCGTGATTCGACTGACTCTCGGTGATGTTCCGGGGTTAGATTCAGTTGGGTTTGACTAAATCGTAGGAACGAAATATCCATGCATCCGGTAGGAAGTAGTGAGTGCTCCGTTGTTTGTCAGCAAGCCGGAGCAGGTCGGTTGAAGCGAGCACCGAGATTTGCATTTGTAGCCACCATCGCCTTTAGAAAAGAGTTGATCGTTGTAGGCACGAGATTCTTCTTTTGAAGTCCATCTTCGGAGGTCGGAGGTACTATCCATGAAGCTTGATGATGATAAGAGAAGTTTTTTTTTTTTTTTTTTTTTATGGCCCTTTTTTTTTTTAATTCTGATGGCCCTTTTTTTTTTAAATATAATATTAATCGTTATTAGTAATATGTATATTAGTATATTATATATTATCCGGATATAATATATATATTAATCGTTATTAGTAATATATATATTAGTATATTTATATTATATATATAGATATATTTTATTTCTCCCCCTCAAAATGTGCTTCCTAACAGGAACTTGCTCCCCTTCAAAAGATGCGTGGTAAGTTCGAAAAATTTGTAAATCGCTTTCCCTAATTCACGTATTTGAAGTTCGTTCCCCCTCAAAAATATAATTATTGCTCCCTTTTAAAGAAATAAGGGTCACTTCTCATTTAAAGATAATATAGTAGCTCCCCCTCAAATTAAGCTCATTCTATAGAAAAAAATGATATCTATCATTTTCGTGCGTAATATGCATTTTTAAATTTTAAAGTTTTGAAAATGCATATTTAAAAGGTACCATTTTGAAAAATAGGTATTTTTCAATTCAGCTCGTATTCATATGCCAATTATAATTTTGAAAATTTAATTAACATACACATAATTAGAATGTACCTATAAAATAAGGTATTTCGCATTTCGGCTCATGTATGCATGCATGCAAAAATTTGAAAGTAAAGTTCTTTTGAAGCATGCATTGCTATATTGTACCCTATTACTATCAAAGAAGGTATATTGTCTTTTCAGCTCGATATGCATGCCAAACAATTTACTATGGAATGCATATATAGAATTTACCTACGGTGTAGTTGCTCACCGTGCTTCCCTTTATAACGTATGTGGAGCAACTTCAAAGTACCATACATGAGGGATGCGGTTGCTCGCGTCTCTTACCAGTCATGCATGTGGAGCAACCCGAGTACCGTGCATGCTGGAATGTTGTGGTTGCCCTCGTCTCGTACCGATCATGAGTATGGAGCAAGCATCTTCTAATTACTACTCATGACCGGGGTTTTGTGGTTGCTCTCGTATTATACCAATCACGCGGGTGGAGCAACCATCATCGAATTACCACACGTGATTGGGCTCCTGCAAAACATTAGCGGGACTTTGGTACCCATTTTTGTATGGGTCCTCCCTTATTAGGAGAAAATAATTTATGCCTAAAAGGTGTCAAATTTGATCCTAAATCATCTATTGATGTAGCTCTGGGTATCCAAGTAGGAGCAATTTGACACGGAAATGACGTTTCAACGCCGGTGAATGTGTGTCTAGGTTTTGAAGATCTGAAGACTTTCTCCCTAACCAGTCGCAGAAGGTGTCTTTCAGACTTAATCTGGACCTGGTATTTCAAGTATGAATACGAACTTACCGCACTATATGCGTCATCAGATGATGAGTCGTATTGCCTACAAGAATTCACATCATTCACTCTATAACGATGATTTTTGATGGAATTTTGCTTACTAGAATAATAAGTATTTTTGTGCGTGTAAGAAATTCCACCTCTATCATTCTCTAAAGAATGAGAGATTTTGGAAGTTTGAGAAGTTCGCCTGCTTGAGCTTGGGACTTCTTCTTTATGAACTTCCTTTTTGATAGGAGCGGGAGAAGGAGAATATTTAGCAATGCCGTCCTTGATTTTGGAAAATAATGTCGATTTTCCTTTCCCCTTCCTAATATTCTTTTGTTCCTTAGCAGTTTTACACATATTGCTTTTACTTTTCGTTTCTGCGCCAGTCAAACGTGACTTAGAATTATTAGTAAAAGTCTTTTAAATTTTAGGAACAGGAGCGTCGGTTTGAATTCCTTTATACTGCTTAATAGAAGATATTTCTATGGAAAGATTATTTAGGACACGTAAGGGAGGGGAATTTTTTAGATTTGAAATTTCCTCTAAGAGTTTTGTCTTTTCTGCTCGGAAACCTACTCTTTCCGATTCCAGAGTTGCGTTCAATTCTGCAATTTTACTAGCAACTTCTGGAATTTTTCAACAAGAGATAGGTTTATTAGAATGTAAAATATTTTCCCCGTTGGACGCGAAGTCTTTAGAGGAACTTTGGTCTGTTTGACCCTTTTTCGCAAGGATACCCTCCAAGTGATGAACTTTAGAGTGCAATTTACTGCGTTCCTCAAATAAAAGGTTAAAACTACTTCGTGAATTGCTCAAATCAAACAAATAATTATTGCGTTCGAGTTCGCAATTGTTCAATTTATTTGTTAGTTCACTAATTTGAGCTTTTAATTTTACTTCCTGAGATTCAAGATTAGTGATTTTCTCACGCGCGTTTTCTAAATGGCAAGTAAGACTACATCTTTCTTCTAAACTCCTGACTAAGCATTTGTAATTATTGTCTAGTCTACTCTCTAACTCACTTATAGTCTTTTCGTGACTTATAAGTTGAGTTTGGCCTAGCTTAAAGGAATTTAGGTGCTTGGTTAGCTCACAAACGTTAGCTTCGGAGCTAGCTAATTTTGATTCAAGACTAGAAATAGTTTCTAGTGCACTAGCTAACTTAGTTTCTAACACTTGGATAGTCCTACATTCGTATTTATGTTCACGACGCATGGTTTTACAATCTTCCTTTAAAGAAGAAAAAGCTTTATATAAATCACTCTCGTCATAGCTCATCTCAGAAGTTGCGGAAGTAGCATCCATGATTTTTAAAATAATTAATTTTTTTTTTAATTTAGTTGGATACGCGATCGTTAACGCGTTGTGTAGATTTGATAATTTTCGGCTTTTGAAAAATTCAGTTCCGAAAAGTTTTGGTGTGTTGATAAAAGTCGTGAAGTTTCGAAAATTTAAGGTGTCGAAAACTTTTTAGTGTGTACCGAAAAGTTTTGAAGTGATGTCGAAAAACTTCGAAAATGTTACCAAAAGCTTTTAGTTGGATACGTGATCGTTGGATACGTGATCGAAAAACTTCGAAAATTTAAATTTTCTTTGAAATTTTAGTTGGATACGTGATCGGGCTTTTTTAATTTAATATTGCTATTTTTTTTATTCATTAATTAAATAGGATTATTTTGAAATGTATTAATAAAATAGGACAAAACGCGGCTAATGAAAGCGACGTCGCATCCATTAAACGCGGCCAATGGCAGCGACGAGTATACTGACCGCATATTCCAAAATGGGCCTTCGTCGGGTCCATTAGATGCGACGTCGTGTCCAATGGATGCGACGTCGTGTCCAATGGATGCGACGCCGTATCTCTGTTCTGGCAAAGGCTGCAATGACTTCTGAAAAGGCTGCAATGACTTCTGAAAAGGCCGAATTCTGAAAAGGCTGAAGCAATGACTTCTGAAAAGGCTGAAGCAATGACTTCTGAAAAGGCTGAAAAGACACTGTGTAACTGTTGTCGTCGTGGGTAATAGGCACGTCATCGTGGGTATTAAGCACGACGAAATCCATTATATAACGAATTCATATTCTTCATATTTTTCAAAGTTCAGAATATCTCTTAAGATTCTCAGTATGACCTCTCGTAAAATTCAAGTCGTTGTGTATTTTGGTGGTGAAATTATATACGAATCAAACACCATTCAATATAGTCTTCAACCGATTGGTTTTCGACGAATTCATCGCGATACCAGTTTTTCTCAATTTTTGAGCATACTGTACGAGATGACTTGCGTCGATAGCGCTTCTTCCTCTTTAACCGTTCGTGTGAAGAATGAATACTTTCAGCATTCTCGACTTTATCAAAGGCTCTTAAACATTTCAAACGATGCTGAGCTCGCATACTTCTTGGATGCAGACGCCGAGCTAAATTTAATTGAGGTGTTTGTCGAGACAAATGAAAATGTTCATTTTGATCTTAATGAAGAGGCTCCTGAAGAATTCACCAATCTTGTATCGAGTTACTCAGTTCGTAATATCTCAGCAGTTACTCAAGGAATGAGTAACGTTTCGTTCCACGCTCCTCATGAAGATATTCCTTCAAGTAGCCGAAGTTTTCCTAATATTTCAACAGTGGCGGAACCTGAGATCGTGCATGAAGTCGAGCACAACAGTGACGTTAGCGATTCTGAAGCCGATGATGAAGGTGGTGCACTAGATGATTTTCCAGATCCCGCAGAAGACGAAGGTGGTGATGATGATGATGGCAATAACAATGTTCCAGAAAATGATATTCCGATGCAAGAAGATGATACTCCAGCTCTTTATCAGACAATGCCGTTTAATTCAACATATCAAATGGCTCCCTCAGAAGGGGACGAAGACGGGGGTGATTTTTACGATAGAGACAATCCAGCGTTTGCGGAAGGTATGACTTTTAATAGTAAAGATCATTTGAAAAGTGCTGTTGAAGATTACTCTTTGAGGGTTGTTAGGCGCGAGTTTCACGTTGTTGAAAGTAAGAAAACCGCATGGAGCGTGAAATGCAATCACAACGACGAATGCCATTGGAGATTACGAGCTTGCTTCAAACCAAAAAAGGGATTTTGGAAGATAACAATATATGGAGGACCACACACATGCTACATGAACGAGTTGGCGAGCACACATCGTAACATGTCACGAAACGTAATTGCGCGTAAGTTAATCGGAACAGTGACTACCGACCCTCAGTATCTTCCCAAAAACGTCCAACAGCTCGTAAAGGATACATTTGGGTACGACATCTCATACATTCAAGCGTGGCATGGACTTAAACGAGCCAAAGAAAACGTTTATGGCACCTGGGAAACTTCAGTCCAACAGCTTCCCATCTTCATGAAAGCGTTGCAACGTTACAATCCCGAGACTGTTGTAAAGTGGTTGCATCTTCCAACTAATATGCCTGGACTAAAGAAACTGGGGTATGTTTTCTGGGTATTCAAACCTTGTATTGATGGCTTTAAGCACTGTCGTAGAGTCGTCTGTGTTGACGGTACGCACTTATATTCAAAATACGAACATAAAATGTTGATTGCATCAGCAATCGATGCCAATCAAAATATTTTTCCACTTGCTTTTTCCATTGTTACAACCAAAAGCACACATTCTTGGAAATGGTTCTTGAACTTACTTAGTGTCCACGTGTTGGAGAATCAAGCTGTATGCCTTATTTCAGATCGACATCCAGGTATTTTGATATATTTCATTTGATTTTCTTATATCTTTTTTTATTGATGATAAATTTTGTTACTTACAATCTATAATGCAGGTATACTGGCTGCTGTAAGAGAGCTCGAAGCTTTTAGGCCACCAAATGGACAACATCGTTTTTGTCTACGCCACGTGGTTTCAAACTTCAACACAGAATTCAAAGACAAGGATTTGAAACAATTATGCCATAGAGCTGGGATGGCGCACACACTGGAAAAGTTTAATCGGATTATGGAGCACATCAAAGATATCAAGGAAGAAGCGTGGGCGTGGTTGGACAAAATTGACAAAGAAAAATGGACGTTTTCTCATGATGGGGGACTTCGATGTGGTGTAATGACCACTAATATCTCAGAGGCCCTTAATGGGGTGTTCAAAGGGGCTCGTTGTTTGCCGCCGAAAGCAATAGTCGACTTTAGCTTCCATCGATGCGTTCAATACTTTCGTGATCGATTTCAAGAGTGCTCTGCCGCGATCGATAATTCCGAAAGCCAGTGGTCGCCTTATGCTTGGAAGATGTTCAATACTTGGACGGATCACTCATTTAGTCATGTCGTATATCGATTCGACCCGCGTTTTCAAACAGCAGAGGTATTTACTTCTGCGGTAAATCAAAGAAAACATGTGGTAAACGTTCAAGGAAAGACGTGCACTTGTGGAAAATGGGACATGTATTTCTTTCCATGTTCTCATGCTCATGCAGCTTGCCGTATGTGGAATGTTCATAGCATGCAACATATTGCTCCTTTCTACAGCAAACAATCGTACCTTAGAACATACGAGGGGTTTTTCTATCCACTGTACGATGAGCGCTACTGGGAGCCTGCTGATTTTTCTCTTATACATAATGAACCTCGACGTGGCCAAAGAGGACCGGGAAGATATCGCACTACTCGTATCCAGAATGAAATGGATCGAGGTGGATCAATAAGGAGATCAAGTCAAAGAGGTCGTGGAAGACGTTGAATCGCATTAGCTTCTGTTTTTATGTTATTATGTTGGATGTAAGTTTTAGTTTATGCTATTTGAAGTATTTAATGCAATTTAAAAACACAAATACATTTGCTTTAAACACCTCATTATAGCTAGGAACACACTAACTGCTAGAAACACAAACAAAACTACTAAAAACATACCACACTTGCAAGAAATACATCATAGTTGCTAATTAATATTCTTTCCATCCTTTTGGAAGCTTGTCAACGAAGTCATCATCACTAGTATCCTCTTTGATTCTCGAACTAGAGACGACATGTCTTTTGCCTTTGTTTCTAACCATTCGGGACATACTGTTTTGTTTTCCTTTCGGGGGCTTCTCGACGAAATTGTCATCACTACTGTCCTCTTTGACGCTCGAACTAGAAACAGTCGTTTTTTTACCTTTGTTTATTAAAGCATGTGATGTTGTAGATGATTAAAGCTGACAATTGTCAGTTTATTTTTATTATTATTATTGGCGAATTTTAATTTACTCAGTTTATTAAAGATGTACATGATTAAAGCATGTGATATTCATTAAAGATGTACATGATTAAAGCTAACAAGTGTCAGTTTATTTATTTTTTATTAAAGATGATGATGTTGATTAAAGCTGACGTACTGGACCTGATTAAAGTTGTATATGATTTAACATGACTACTGTAAATTTATATTTTTATTATTATTATTGGCGAATTTTAATTTATTCAGTAAAGTTATTATTATTATTATTATTATTATTATTATTATTATTATTATTATTATTATTATTATTATTATTATTATGGTAATGATTATTATTATTATTATTATTAAAGCTTATTAGTATTAATTTATTCATTTTTTTTATTAAAGGTCGTGATGATGATTAGAGCTGCAACCAACAAAGAAACATAAATAAAATAATAAACGTAACATAAACATAAGTAAAATAAAAATAACATCCGCTAATAAGAAAAACACATGAAAAATTAACCACTATGGCATGTAATGAGATCCGGTGCCACATCTACGGGGTCGTCGATCTCTACGCAAATGACCGCGATCAATAGGGGCGTCGTGCTGCTGTGGACGACGTCGTGGCTGCTGCCGAGGTGGTGAGTGCTGTGTATATGGATGGCATGTGACGCCCGGGGTCAATGAGGGCGGGGAGTGATCGCCGGTGCCAGAGAGGGCACGGACAAGGTGCGGCTCCTGGCAGGCTTCTAGGCGAAGGGGTACATGAATGAACCGATCCCACACCCGAATGAGAGGGGATCCTGAGGCTGGCAATGTATGGGCGTGTCGGTCTAAGAATCGTATAAGAGAATTGATAGTACTACTCATATCACCAAGGTCGACCTACCTTTTCGGGAGTCCATCTATAAGAACTCCAAAGTTAAGCGTGCTTGACTTGGAGCAATCTTAGGATGGGTGACCCCCTGGGAAGCAGCTCAGGGTGCGTGCGAGTGAGGACAAAGCACGCTAGAAGGTTAAATATAAATGGTGGTACAGTGGGGCCAGACTATCAGTAGGAGTGTGGTGGGCCCAACCCCACTGGTCCCCAGTAGGACGAATGTTACCAGTAACAGCCGGTATGGGACGGGTCGTTACAGATGGTATCAGAGCACAACCTCTCGCAGTACGGTGTGGTTCGGGGACGAACCAGGCGGAAGCTGGTGGGCATGTGACGCCCGGGGTCAATGAGGGCGGGGAGTGATCGCCGGTGCCAGAGAGGGCACGGACAAGGTGCGGCTCCTGGCAGGCTTCTAGGCGAAGGGGTACATGAATGAACCGATCCCACACCCGAATGAGAGGGGATCCTGAGGCTGGCAATGTATGGGCGTGTCGGTCTAAGAATCGTATAAGAGAATTGATAGTACTACTCATATCACCAAGGTCGACCTACCTTTTCGGGAGTCCATCTATAAGAACTCCAAAGTTAAGCGTGCTTGACTTGGAGCAATCTTAGGATGGGTGACCCCCTGGGAAGCAGCTCAGGGTGCGTGCGAGTGAGGACAAAGCACGCTAGAAGGTTAAATATAAATGGTGGTACAGTGGGGCCAGACTATCAGTAGGAGTGTGGTGGGCCCAACCCCACTGGTCCCCAGTAGGACGAATGTTACCAGTAACAGCCGGTATGGGACGGGTCGTTACAGTATGGCGGAGTCTCGTCGTCGTCTTCGTAACCGTAAGGTGTCGGCGTCACATATCCAACATCTTCGTATAATCCCGGTGTAATACGTGAAGACGACGGACCAGGGTCCGGCATCGTACGACGTGAAGACGACGGACCCGGACCTTGTGTTGGAGGAATATCGGTGAACTCTATCTGTTGTCGCTGACGCCTGTCAATAACAAGTCGCTGCATCCGATGTATAACATCTAAGCCCCCATCTATATCCCCCCGGCGTAATATGTTCTCGGTCTCATCGACGCATTGAGCCTATTATATAATTAAAATTATTGCATGCAACATCTTAACAACTAATATAAATCTGAGTTAAATTGCAACATACCATCACGTCGATAAATGCACTATCTCCCATCTGAAAACCTCGCTCCATGTGAATTGTAGACGGAGATATATAGCGACGGGTGACAGATCGATACCATGTAAAATAATCTGCAGTGCACGGCGCCCCATCACCTATCTCCATTGCATCAACTATCGACTCGTATCGAGCTAACCAATACGCTTCATATTCCGCGTGATGCAATCTCCAGTCTCTTCCCGCGATATTGCGAATATTGAACCGATATAGATTTCGATGTAAATATCGAGGAGCGTCCGGGATCGACTGTACCATTCCGAACTGTCGGACCACACGGTCGGGGTACTGCCACTCAACAATGTTATAACATATCAGTGGACACGACGAACGACGAAAAGGTGGTCGGCATTCAGGTCTCAACGCCATAATCTCCAGTGCATTATCATCATACGGAGTCCACACAAACTGCTCCATCGACATGCTATCGAACGACTCTCGTATGGCACGTAAATTAGAATTTGCGGAGGTGGTATGATTCAACAGTGCATTCCACCTTAATAAAATAAACAAAGTTTATAGAAAAAGTAATAATATTACAAAATCATAGGAAATTAAAAAAATAATTCCACAGTACCTTGCCGCATGCGGCGGAATGGGAAGCTGAATTCCATCGACAACGGCGGGTAGCATCTCCACTCGAGGATGGATAATAATGGGCTGCACGGGTAATATACGCATCCACACCCATACCTATACAAGATTTAATTAAATCGGTTATTCTATTTACGACATAATAACGAAAAAAAATATATTAAGATAAATTAGTACCTGAAGCAAACGCAACGCTCCACCAATGTTCATCTTTTGCTTTTGACATGATGTACATAGCTCTCTGTACAGGAAAGCTAGAACAGCACTGCCCCAACTGTAAGTGTGCACCTCATCGATATTCTCGAGCAACGGAAGGTACGTCATCGACGTAGTACTTCCGCTGGAATCGGGAAACATAACTGATCCAATGAGTAATAGTGCATATGCACGTGCGTGTTGATCTACTACATCATCGACACTCTCATCGTCGATCGGATTGGCGTCTAACCAGTCCACCAATTTTCTCAAAGATACTTTGGTCCCGTGGTACGTGCCCTCCTCAGGTCTGTACCCAGTCAACGCCTCACAGTAATTTATCCACTGCTCCGTTGACTTACGATGGATCACTCCGCTAACAGAAACACCATTGATTGGGAGCGCCCAAAGAACACCGACGTCCTCTAAAGTACCGGTCGCCTCCCCCATCGGTAAGTGAAACGTGTGCGTTTCCTTTCTCCATCTTTCTACTAGCGCCGTAATTAAGTGTGGATCTAATTTCTGAGATCCACAACTATATACGCCATAAAATGACATTGTATCCAACTTTTCCAAAACACGACCATGCAAGCGCACCGGTCGTGAAGGCTTACCCCATACTACGCCTTCCAAACCTCTCACGGTCAACGGAGTATCTAACGCACCATCCGCATTAGATAGCACATCGTTACAACGATGACTATCCTGAAATATCAATAACGACCGATCGACGGGACCGTAAAATTCATTCGTATCCATCCTAAATCGAACGACATCGAGTTAAAATTCAAAACCCCCAATGACGAATAACAACTTTAACAGTTACAAATATTCATCATAGCTTGCTAATTAATATACCTTCAATAAGAAAAGGGAGTGGTGTACGTGTGGCAGCGGCTACGGGCAGCGACGGGGCAGCGGCAACGGGCAGCGACGGGCAGTGGCTATGGGCAGGCAGCGACGGGGCAGCGGCTATGAGGCAGCGGCTAAGGGCAGATCCGGGTAGAGAAGATGGGCAGCGGACACGGCCGGCGAAGACGGGCAACGACGGAGACAACAACGACAGGCAGGCGCGGCGGCGACGACGGAGAAGACGCGGCGGTCACGGCGGACGGCGATGCTGAGTAAGGAGAAAGAAAGGAAAAGAAAGGAAGAAAGAAAAAGAAGAGGAGGCGATGGCTTTTATATCGCGGCGTCGCGTCCATTAAACGCGACGATGCATCCATTGGACGCGACGTTGCTTTTAATGGACCAAAATCCTAGGTTCGGCCCATTTCACATGTTAATTAGTGGCCCACCTATTCGTCGCTGCCATTGGAAGCGACGTCGCGTTTAATGGATGCGACGTCGCTTTCATTAGTCGCGTTTTGCCCTATTTTATTAATACTTTTCAAAATAATCCTATTTAATTAATGAATAAAAAAAATAACAATATTAAATTAAAAAAGCCTACGTGATCGTTGACGCGTTGTGTAGATTTGAGATTTTTAGCTTTTGGAAAATCTGTGCCGAAAAGTTTTGCTATGTAGATAAGTATCGTGAAGTTTCGAAAATTTTGAGTGTCGAAAACGTTTTGGTTTGTACCGACAAGTTTTGAAGAAATGTCGAAGAACTTCGAAAATGTTACCAAGAACTTTTTCTATAATGTGCCAGAAATATTTTGAATTAAAAAAAATATTGGCTTTTAAAATTTTCTGCACGGAAAAGTTTGATTTATCGAGAAATATTGTGAAGTATCGAAAATTTTGAGTACCGAAAAGATTTTTGGTATATACCAAAAAACTTTTGAGGAGATTTTGAAAACTTCGGAAATTTATCAAACTTTTCTAGAATTTGCCAAAAATGTTTTGATGTGATATGATATACCAAAATTTATTTTCGATAAGTGATATGCGAAAATTTGATTTTCGGTATGTGTGTTAGGAAAATCAAGTTTTCGAAGTGATAAGATGCGAAAATAAATTTTCGGAGTGCTTGGGTGCGAAAATTTAAATTTTTGATATGAGTGCGAAAAGTATTTTCGCTCATTTCTTTTCGGGTAGGTTTTTGGAAAATTGTTTTACGCACGTAAAGTTTTGGTTTTAATCGAAAACTCATTTTGCAAAAAATTCTCTCTCCTTCGTTTATACTTTACGCGCGCGAAAACCTCACACACAACCAATCTTCGATCGAAAACTTTGTTCAAGACTGATTGATTATCATCGGATTTGCTGCTCGATAATCAATCAGAATTTGGATCCACACAGCCTCGATCAAGCTGCTCTGCATTTGATAAGGTTCGAAAATAGCTTCCGTGAGTTCTCTGTAAAGTTCGAACCGAGATTGTGTTAATTACTTGTGTTGATCGATTTCTGGACCTACAATTGGTATCAGAGCATACTTGCATGATTGATGATTAGCTAATTGAGATTAATTTGCTTGGATTTGCTGTGATTTTGATCGGAAACTATTCGACGTTCGAAAACTAAACCGACACTGTTTTAGCTAATTCACGGTTAATCTGTGTTAGATACTCTTAATTGAGTGTTAGGCATTGAGTTTCGTAACATTACGTTCGATATTTTGATGTCAATTAGCTTAAACGAGGCATAGATTGATAAAATTGACTGTTTCTGATAGTTTACGCATGATGAACTTGGTTTGCGAATGATGAACTAGGTTTACGAGCGTAGAACATCGATTAAAATCATAAATAACTGTCATTTTGAGCTATTTACGAGCGTTGATGATCTGTTTATACAGCTAAGTCAACGAAATAACTTTACGGTCAAAGTATAGTTTACGGGTATAAGTTTGCTCATCTCAGAGTTTACGAACGATTTTCTATCGTAAACCTAGCTAAACTGTGTTTACGATTCACTGAATCTTAGATTATCAGTGTTTACGAACGAATTTCGATCGTAAACACCTGAAATCTATTTTACGTGTCCTCTCCAATCGTAAAGTGTCAAATTGATGTTTACGAATCTGTGGTGATCGTAAACTTATAAATCCCTGTTTACGAATAGTTTTCATTCGTAAAAGTATACTGTTTGGGTTTACGAATAATATTCGATCGTAAATCTTTCTAAAAAGATTTTACGAACCATATGTAATCGTAAACCTTCCAATTTACGAACCCTTAAGTTTGCGAATCCCTGTCAATCGTAAACCATTCTAGAATTAGTCTTCGAGAACTATTTCAATCGTAAACCTCATCCGCTCACGTTTACGAATCATTTACGTTCGTAAACTACTCAAAGCACAGCGTTTACGAATCAAATCCATTCGTAAACCTTATCTTGTCCATAGTTTACGAATAAATTTCGTTCGTAACTATCATTTACGAAACCTTAGCGTTTACGAATCAAATCCATTCGTAAACCTTATCTTGTCTATAGTTTACGAATAAATTTCGTTCGTAACTATCATTTACGAATCCATCTCTCACTCGTAAACTCACAGAGTTAAAGGTTTACGAATCTGTTGTCAAACGAAACAGTTTACGAATATCAGTTATTCGCAAACTAAAGTATCAGCTCGCAAACATATATTCATAGTAAAACCCGTATATTAATACTTGATTTTCTCTTAATTAAGCCAACTCAATCAAAGCAAGACGATCAAGAATCTCAACACAACACAAATTATTCGCAAACTAAAGTATCAGCTCGCAAACATATATTCATAGTAAAACCCGTATATTAATACTTGATTTTCTCTTAATTAAGCCAACTCAATCAAAGCAAGACGATCAAGAATCTCAACACAACACAAATGGATGCATACGCACTAGGAAACGACATGAGGCCACCAATCCTTAAGAGAGGAGAATACAATGTATGGAAGAATCGATTCCTAAATTTCCTTGAAGGAAAAGATCTAGCAATTGGAATGCTAACTTCCATTCAAGAAGGACCAGCTACGTTCTGGAAGATCATAGCTGGAGACCCCGATAATGACCCTCCAATCCAAGAATCTCGAATAAGAAAAACACCTAGTGAATACACTGAAGCAGAGAAAATAAGAGCTAGGTCTGACATACAAGCTAAAACTTACCTACTTCAAGCCATCCCGAATGTCATCTATATGCAAATAGATAGCATGTCGACTGCTAAGGACATGTGGGTTGAAATCAGCCGAATGATGCAAGGCACAGAGGTGGGTGTCAAAGCTAAGAAAGCAAATACCTTAACCGCATATGACTCATTCAAGGCAAGAACCGGTGAAGAACTTCAAGACACTTATCAACGCTTCCTCACACTTATCAATGAGATGCGGAAAATTAATATCCATAAGACAAATATGGAGATTAATATAAGGTTCTTATCCTCCCTACTGCTCGAGTGGAAGAAGCTAGCTACTCAAATAAGGCAAAACAAGGATTTGGACGACATGAACATTCATGCCGTATTTGACAACCTTTCTCAACACATTGAAGATGTGCATGAAAGCAAAAGCAAGGAAGCTCAAGAATCAGTTGCCCATATTACTGACAAGCAGCTGAAGAAAGTCTCTAAGTCCAACAAGAAGGTCATCCTAACCTCCTCTTCTGATCAAGATGATGATGACTCGGATTCGGACCAAGAAATTAAAGACATGAAAAAACAGCTAGCCCTCATCACTCAAATGATGAAGAAAAAGTTTTATAGAAAGAAATCTTCTTCACCATCAAATGGGCAAAGAACCTCAACTTCCAAAAATAAAGGAAGTGTGCCTGAAACCTCAGAAGCTAGGACTGTCCCCGAGCCTCAAAAATGCTATAACTGCGGCAAAGTGGGTCACTTGGCAAACGAATGTCGCTAGCCAAAGAAGAAGAACACAAATTACTATGCCAAGAAGCTCCAACTTTCCAAACAAAAGGAAGCTGGAGTGGCATTAATGGCTGAGCAAGACCATTGGCTTGAAGATACCATAGAAAGCGACACCGAGAACTTTGCCTTGATGGTCAAAGTTGAAGACGAGGACCTCGAGGATGAACAATCCCCTGACTCAAACACAGTCGCATCAGACGCAAACTCTGAGGTAAATTCTTCTAGCTCTGCTCTTTCCTTGAATATCTCTGACTTTAAACTAAAACTAAAACAAATAACTAAAGAGAGAAAAACAATTAAAACTTTAGAGGAAAGATTATCCAATAATGAAGCCGTCTTAAGAAAACATTTACTAGCAGAAGCTGATCTTAGAATACAACTTCAAATAGCAAATGAAAAAATATCTAATACTGAATCAAAGGCTAAATACAATGAAAACAAAATACAAGAATTAACAAAAAGCCTTAATGCTAGTGATGCTGAAAATCAAAGTCACTTATCACAAATTAAATTTCTTACAGACGAGCGAAAACAATTATATGCCAGAATTAAAGAACTAGATGATATTATTATCAAATATGGACATACTGAGCAAACAATATACTTAAATAAACCAAGACTAGTTGATTTTTTTAATCCTTACAAAGGGTTAGGATTTACTAACCCATGCAACCTACAAAAAGCACGAAGAAAACAATTATACCAGTTTGGACATGTGGACATAGGGTTGATGGACCTTATGCTTTTCACGAGTGCGGGAGAAATTAATGCCATCGAAGAAGAAAAGAGAAATAAGAAAGCTAAGACTGAAATCTCCTACGATTATAAGGAATTAAACAAAAGTTACAAAACACGAGTAATATCTTCAGGTAATGAGAATGTAACTACTTATCCCATAAACAAAGATGACTTAGTAAAAGAAGAGAACAAGATAGAAGATAAAAAGTCAAATACATACATACCTGCTAAAATCAAAAAGATTGTAGACTTAGAATCTACTCTTGAAAAGGAAAGGAAGACATTCTATAACGAGAAAATACGTCTACTAAAACAAATTGAAGATCTTAGAAACGTCGATACTCCTTCCAAAAGGATTCATATTAAAAATGAGTTATCTTCTTCTAATTCGTCTCCAAATGAACTAGCAGGGGAAATGACGAAATTAAAGCTGAAGGCAAATGCAAAGGCAAAATCCGTAAAGAAGAAAATAGAAAAGGAAGTCAAATTAGAGCCTAAGTGGAAAATAAAAGAGCCCTCTAACTCTTCTTCTTTAGATAAGAAAAGTACCTTAGTCCAGTCATGTAATGTTGTTTCTTCTTCGATACTAACGCTAAATACTATCAAGAATACTGATTCTCAAAGCCTTAATTCCCAACGAAAAATACAATATAGAACTAAGGAGATCTCCAAAGAAAAGGAACCCGCCAAGAATGAACAGCGCAAAACAAAATCAGACAGTCAAACTAGAAGTAAAACAAAGAAGATAGCTAACCCGAAAATTGCTAAAGAACACACACCAAAGAGGGTAGCTAAATCAAAAGCTTCTAGTGAAATAAAAGAAACTTGGGTGATCAAAAGAGATAAGAGACAACAAACCCAATTAATTAAGAAATGGGTACCAAAAACTAAGCTTGCACCAAAATTAGACTTATTCTCTAACATTGTTACAAATCCCATGTTTACATGGGATACTGAATCACCTTAGATTCTTCATTTGCAGAACCATCATGTGTGGTACCTAGACTCGGGTTGCTCCACACACATGACCGGACACAAAGCACTGCTGAGCAACTACACCGAACGGTTCGGTGGTAAGGTTCGTTTTGGTAACAATAACTCTGCCTCCATATTAGGCTATGGTAGCTTAGTTCTAGAAAACTTCTCCATACAAGACGTGTCATATGTTAAGGGTTTGAGTGATAATCTGTTTAGCATAGGACAATTTTGTGATAAAGGCCTTGATGTCAATTTTAGAGCTAAACAGTGCAGTATAATTGACTCAACTGGACAGACATTACTTGTCGGGTCTAGAAAATCAAATCTATATACAATAGATTTGAAAATAGTCAAACCCTCAACAACTGTTTGCTTGTTGTCAAAGACTTCTTTCCAACAAAGCAATCTGTGGCATCAACGTCTCTCCCATTTAAACTTTAAGACTTTAAATAAGCTGCAAGCTGAACAGTTGGTAAAGGGCTTACCAACTCTTCGATTTCTAAAAGAACACTTATGTGCAGCTTGTGAGTTAGGAAAGATGAAAAGAACATCACATAGAACAAAAATGTTTCCTTCTACTTCACGACCTTTAGAAATGATACATATGGATCTATGTGGACCTATGCGTATACAAAGTATAAACGGTCGGAAGTATATCCTAGTTATTGTTGACGACTATTCTCGCTATACATGGGTAAAATTCTTAAGGACCAAGGATGAAACACCAGAGGTGATCAAAACATTTGTCAGCACAACTCAGAATTTACTTCAAAGCAAAATTCTGATTATCCGCACTGACAATGGAACAGAGTTAAAAAATAATGACTTAAGTCAATATTATGAGTCTCTCGGAATCACCCAACAGTTTTCTGCCCCTAGAACTCCTCAACAAAACGGTGTGGTTGAGAGCAGAAATAGAACTCTAGTGGAAGCAGCTCGCACGATGCTTATATTTGCTAAACTTCCACATTTCTTATGGGCTGAAGCTGTAAACACAACCTGTTTTACACAAAACCGCACGATAATTAATAAGCGGTTTGGTAAAACTCCTTATGAATTGATAAACAAAAGAATTCTAAGCCTTTCCTTTCTTAAAGTCTTTGGGTGTATTTGTTTTATCAAAGACGGTAGAGACAATAGGAGTAAACTAGATCCCAAAGCCATTCAAGGTATATTTGTAGGATATTCTTCTAGCTCTAAAGCCTACCGAGTTTATCTCAAAGAAAATAGAACTATTATAGAAAGCATGGATGTAACATTTGACGAACCTACCTCGATGGTTCTTGGACAAAATAGTTCAAGACCCGATCCACCACAATTGGCTCTTGAACAACACAGTTCAAGACCCGCGCCTCCACTGGTAGCTTCTGATCAAGACCAATCAGAACCTGTTCCTACTGGAAAGTTGACAAAAAGTCAACAACCTAATAACTCAGAAGTTCTTTCTGAATCTGAGTTACAAGACTTAATTGAATTAGATTCACTATTCGAAACTGTCTATAGGAATAATACCAACATACCTGATGTCCAAACTCTAGATGAGGACATTCTCATCCCCACTGAATCTAATACTTCAAATGATGACATTACTGAATCATTTGACAATACCTCCCCTATAGGTTCTACATCAGTAAACGAAACTCATGTTCCTTCACCAAATCCCCCTCTGACCGATGAGACTTTCAATCCAAATTTGGAAACGTCTCAAGCAATACAAAGTCCACCTATAACCTCTGAACTCCAAAATGAGGAAAGCTCCACACCTCAACAACATAAATGGACAAGAGCTCACCCTATCTCCCAAGTTATAGGAAACGTGACTCACGGTGTTAGAACTCGAGCTTCAACTTCAAATGACTGCTTATATTCTTGTTATCTTAGTCAAATAGAACCTACCAAAGTGTCAGAAGCCTTATCCGACTCAAATTGGATAATAGCCATGCAAGAGGAGATAAACCAATTTGAGAGCTTAAATGTGTGGACTAGTACCAAGACCTTAGGGTAAAACTATCATAGGTACAAAATGGATTTTTAAGAACAAGCGAGATGAAGACGGAATAATAATAAGAAATAAGGCAAGGTTGGTAGCCAAAGGTTACAACCAACAAGAAGGCATTGACTATGACGAAACATATGCACCAGTCGCCAGAATAGAATCTATACGACTGTTCCTAGCATATGCAGCTCATAAGAATTTCACCGTCTTTCAAATGGACGTTAAAACAGCCTTTCTAAACGGAATTCTTAAGGAAGAAGTCTATGTCTCTCAGCCCGAAGGATTCCTAGATAAGAAAAATCCTGATTATGTCTATTGGTTAGACAAGGCCCTATACGGACTCAAACAAGCCCCTCGTGCTTGGTATGATGTCCTGTCCCAATTTTTAGTTGAATCAGGGTTCACTAAAGGACATATAGACACAACCTTATTCTTTAAAAATCACGGTTCGGATATTATGCTAATTCAAATTTATGTAGACGACATTATTTTTGGTTCTACGAATCCAAAACTATGTGAGAAATTTGGTAAGCTGATGACTAAAAAGTTTGAAATGAGCATGATAGGAGAGATGAATTTCTTTCTTGGATTGCAAATCAAACAATTACCAAATGGAATTTGTAGGTCACAGTTTTAACATCCAATCAATAAAACTTGAGAATTAGATCGATTGAGACATACCTTGAATATTAGTGCGCGGAAGACTTTGGGTATAAACTCAATCAACCTCCATTAATACCAAGCTTCTCTCTACAATATACCTCACTTTCTCTCTTTACAATTACACCCCTAATTATGCTAATGATGAGAGAGAAATCTAACCTAGAGAGAGAAACAATTACTCAAGTTATGTGTATTTTACACACACTTGCCCTATATATACCAAAGCATACTTTGGTATATTTACACTTTAGTCTCTATATTTACATAAAATACAATTAAGTCCCTAGACAAAGATAACATGATTATTGAACACTAGAAAATATTCCTAACAATCTCCCCCTTAGTGTTCAATTGTCATTGAAGCGCCGGTTGTCTTTGTCTTTGATAATCTTCAGTCTTCATCAACATTTGAACACAGCAGAAAGATTCCTAACAATCTCCCCCTTAGTAGCAGAAAAGATTCCTAACAATCTCCCCCTTTTAAAATCTCTGCCTTTGTGTTTAACTTTGAATTTGACACGGTCTTCTGTTGCTGTTTGAAGAAAATAGCTGAGAGCATCTGGAGAATCTTCAGTCTCCCCCTAATTACATGCACCCTCTTTTTCTTCTTTGCAACTTGAATATTCGTCACCTTCTTGCATATATCAGAGTCGCGCGGATCGTCAGCATTGACTTATCGTGTACGCTCGAACAATGGAGAGAGGTCTTGTTTGTTGTGATTCAGCACGTGCGTTGAAAGCTTGGCTTCTTTAATGATTTCACATGCTTGGCCTCCTTGATATACTTCTCCCCCTCATGGCGATTCAGTTGTATCGGCATGCTGTGTGATCAAGGTGAACCTGAGTGGACGCTGAAAGTGTTGGCGTTGAATTCCGGATGAAGTACCTGAAAACGGGACAGACGACCGATCATCGTGAAACATCCCTTGATGTCACTCTTGGTCGTTGATGCAAAGTCACACAGACTTGCATTTGAAGGGACTACGGGGCCACATAGGCATCCCGTTGTCATCGTTCTAGAGTCGTGCTCCAGAAGATGGCCTGCTACCGTTGTTGTTTTTATGTTGCAACGGCAGGACTTCCTTCTGATCATAGAAGCACATCATTTAATGATGCGTCTACAGAAGTTCTGGCATGGTCACGTAGACCTACAATATGTGTGTAAAAGAATGTATGTGTCCTAGAAAAATTGAAAAAATATTTAGGCTATGAGGACACACTAGACATTTACGTGTTCAAGAAAAATCGTGGTGTGGGGCTGTGGACCACTTTGTTCAATATCTCCCGCTTCCAAATGAAACGTTGATAGCATATGCGGTTCCCCGTGAGATATTGAAACATCTGTCTTTAGGGAGACAAATGAGTAGCTAGGAAGGGTCGTGCATGCGCCTTTGGACCAGATGAAGCGTCTTCTACCCGGGATCTGATAAATCAGTCCTGTACCTATAAGGTTATGGCCCGGATAGTTTGTGGTTGAGTTGTAAGGATGTCATCGTGATACGCTCAATACCCTCACATACACTCGGGGTTTGTTCCTGGGTTAGAATCAGTTAGGTCTACTGAACCTTTGGGGAACAGGTATGTGAACAACTCTTTTGTGTCCATGCGCTTGTTGGCATTTAGGTAGCTCTCCCTCTTCAAAGCATGAAGGTTGTCTTCAGGGCATTCCCTTTTAAGCTCTAGCGCTGTATTTAGGTAACACTCCCCCTAAATACTTGCGCTAATTCTAATGTGATGCTCGTGCTCCCCCTAAATAGATGCGCCTTTCGAGAGATTGCATATTACAAAAAATCAAGCGCCTTTTGTATTTGAAGTGACACTCCCCAATAAATGTGCCTTTTGCACTTATAAGTCTCACTCCCCCTAAAACATATGCGCTTTTTACATTAGAACTATGGGAATACGCTCTTTTGAAGGTCATGCACCTTGTCTATCTATCAATCCACTCCCGCAAAATAAAAACAATATAGAATATGAGGACCGACTATTCTATAAAATTAAGCGCTATTTATACTAAGTCGAACTCCCTATGATAGTCTAAAACTGAAAATATAGAGTTTGACTCCACAAAAATTCAAGCGCTTTTTGAATTCTGAAATCGGCTCGGCCTTCTTTAAACATTGTAGCTCAAAAGTTTTTCTCCCCTTTTTTTTTTTGTTTTGTTTTTTTTTTTTGTTGTTTTTTTTTTATGGCCTCTTTTATATTATTTTTTTTCATGGCCCTTTTTTTTTTCATGGCCCTTTTTTTTTTTTTTTTTATAACGAAAAAAATAAAATAAAAATAAAAACAATGTCAAATCTAGAGTTTTGGAATAGTCTTGATTTGGTGTGTTTGCTCACGTCGCATACCGATCACGTGTGTAGAGCAAACCGAATACCACACGTGTCGGGGCCTTGTACGACTGCTCATCATTGCATACCGACCATACATGTGGAGCAATCGTCGTCTCTTTACCATGTATGATCGGGACCTGCAAAACAAATTATCGGGACTTTGGTACCCATTTTTGGACGGGTCCTCCCTGATTAGCAGTGAAACAATTATGCATATAAGGTTCAAATTTGGAAGCAAAATTATCACATAAAGCAGTCATAGGAATCCACATCTGTCGAGGACTACTTATTTCCATTTGTAGCTTAGGTTTCCAAATTTGTTGTACCTTTTTGAAATTTAACGTTTCAGCATCGGTGAATGTGTGTCTTTTTGTAGAAGAGAAAATTTTCTCTTTCGCCAGTCGCTTAAGATGCAATTCGGATTTGACTTTGACCGGGTACTTGAGAGAGGAAAACGAGCTTATAGAATCAATAGCATTAAGTATAGAAGTGTCGTATTTCCTACCTTCTAGACTCACATCATTTACTTTGTAATGTGTACTAAATGAGCTACTTTTGTTTAGACAATTATTACTTTTGGACGTTTCAGTTTTAATAGAGAATGTGTAATTATTGTCTAATTTAGTTTTAGTAGCTTCTTTCTTCAATTTTGATTTTAGAATGACTCTGGGTATTTTTGGATTAGGAATAGAGGTAGAACCAAATTTAGTCGAGGCAATAGAAGATAATTTGTCTTCCTCTATTCTTTCTTTCTTAATAGCTTTAGTCATTCTTGCGCCTTTTTGAGAGGAATTTTTGAGAATTAAATTATCCTTTAAAAGCGTATCTATTTGAGCTCGAAACCCGTCTGGAGTGTAGCAATCCTTAGGTTCGGGTTTTATTGGTAGTATATGTAAGTCCTAGAATGTCCAACTAAACATATATTTAAACGATCTTACCACGATTTGATGATCGAAAGAATGAAGCTCGCGTGGGGTGCTTGTGTGTTCTTGAGAGGTTGGGGGCTCACTTTAATTTTCACACAATACACACTTTATTATGTGTTAGGGTTCAAGTATTTATACCACAAGTTGGTATATAATACTTGGACCCCTAACAAAGCCCAATTACACTAAGCCTCTTATAATGATAATCTTTATAAATAAACTACAAAGATAATTCTAATTAATTGAACACAATAAAATAATCCTAACAATCTCCCCCTTTGTGTTCAATCTTCAATTTGGCATGGATTATCTTTGCGGGGCTTAGTGCATTTGCCTGAGTCCTACGGGAATTTCCTCTTGGTCTTGTCTTTTGACCTCTTCTTTTGGAGATCTTCAAGCTCACCGTGTCTTGATCTTCGCTTCTTGGCACCGGGTCTTCTTAATTTTCTTTGTAAGCTCGACTCGTAAATGCCGGAAGGGATTTGAAGTCGCTTGCCGGATTTCTTCTTTTGTGTTCGATCTCTCCTTTCGATAATAGCGCAACTCCCCCTACTTTTGGTCAACCTTATGTTGGGATTGGGAAGTTCTCTTTGAAATTTGGAGAGACGCACATGAGGCAGCAACTTCGATCTTTGTAGTCCATGGTGTTCGCTTGATTTGACGATGCTTGATGATTTGGCATGTTGGTCACGTCGTCGGGACAAGGAGGATGGCGTTGGTAGGCACAGTAGGAGCTCGGGCTAAACTGTCGGTGACGGGGGCCTTGCCGGTGTCTCGAGATGAGCCTTCCATCGCTCGGTAGACTTTGGTTAGGATTTGGTCTTCTAACGTCTTGGCAAAGTCTTGTAGTCGTGTCTCGAATGCGATCGCCGTCACGAACAGGGAAAATGACGAGACGGAGCCATAAAGGCAATCCGTCGTATAAGAAACCGGGGTCACGAAGACTTCCCGTTAACATCTTGAGTCCTAGCAATCTCCCCCTACAAGGGCTATCTCCCCTTCTTGCAGAGGCTTTGAATGCTCTTCAGCTAGGACTCTCTTGACTTGACGCTATATTCTGTAGACCGGATGTAGATAGTGATCCACGCCTTGAAATTTGACTTTGATGATGTCGCAGATCTTGTACTTTGATCGCATCTTATCCTGGTCTTTCTCCGTAGTTTGAAGTCGTCAAGTCAAGTCTACTCCTCTTCTTCTCGGCGCCGGATTCGTCTGGTTCGGCCTCGAGGAAGCTTGTCTGGCTCCGGAAGAAGATACACGTGGGGTGTTGTAAAATGTGCCGAGGCTCCTTTGGAATGTTCCATTCAAGTGCAGGAGAGCCCGGCTTCAGAGTGGTACGCTCGGCGGAAATTGGTGGGTGGTCCGACCTGTTTGTTTATGCGTGTCCCCTTCTCCCCCTCATGGCGATTCAAGTTAGCGAGATTGGCATGCTTGTAGAGGAAGATTAGAAGGACACAAATGACAGGTCGGTGATGGTAATAACCAGACGAAGCCACTAAGCCAATCCGTCGACACGACTTCAGAGACAAACTCCGAGACGTGGCCTGTGAGGACAGGGCTTGAAGAACCGGGGCCACATAGGCATCCCGTTTACATCGTTTTAGAGACTAGCTCGAGACGATGGCCTGATTCCGTTGTTGTATTGATGTTGCAACGGCAGGACTTCCTTCCAATCCTTGAATCACATCTACAGGAGATGTGTCTATGGAAGTTCTGATCTGGTCATGAAGTCCAGATAAGAAAAGGTGTATGTGTCCTAGAAAATTATATAACATTTAGATAGTGAGGACACCTAGACTCGATGTGTTCAAAAAGTTCAGTGGTGTGGGGCTGAGTACCACATAATTCAATATCTCCCACTTCCGAGTGAAGCGGTGATAGTAGACGTGGTTCCCCGTGATTTCTTGAAACATCGGTCTATTGGGAGATCGATGAGTGGGTAAGGCTCGGTTGTGCATGCGCCATTGGACCAAATGAGGCGACTTCTACCCGGGAGCTGATAAAGATCAGCACCTGCACCTATATGGGATGGCCCGAATGTTGTGTGAGGTAAGGGATTTGTGTATCATCGGCTTTGTGGTCTTGTCAAGAATGGCCAAATAGTGGTGGCTTTTATGCGCATGAATCGTCACTAACACTTGGTTGCGTTCCGGGGTTAGGTTCAGTTTGGTCTGACTGAACCATAGGAACTAGAATTCCTGCATCCGTCAATTTTGATGAGTGCTGCTTGATCAGCAAGTTGGAGCAGGTTGGTTGAGTGCATCATAATATGAGCGCAATGAGGTCACCTTTGCCTTTTGAGGATTCTTGAACTCTTGAGGGTTGAGTTTTATTGTTGAAGTCCGTCTTGGGAGGTGGAATAGCTTGATGATGAGAGGATTTTCTCTTTCTTTTCTTTTTTTTTTTTTTTTGTAGATACATATATATATATATTTATTGTATTAATAATAGAATAATATACTATATATTATATTATATTATATTATATTATATATATATATATATATATATATTTTTGTTGTTCCACCCCTTCAAATCGTGCACCACCGTAAGAATTTTTCTCCCCTTTAAAATGTACTCCCCTCGAAAATATGGAATGATACTCCCCCTTAATGCATGCACGCCTAAAATGTAGATTTTCTCCCAAGAAAAATGAGCGTGATGAAAATAACGTATTTTTCTTTTCAGTTCAGATGCATACTTAAAGAAGTAATTTTCTTTAAACTAAGCATATTAAAATGTACGTTTTCTACCTTTGACGCTCCTACAGAAAATAGGTAATTTTTTGCGATTCAGCTTATATGCATACTTGAAAGTTTTTAAGTTTGAAAATTTTAAAATTGTATGCATAATGAAAATGTACCTATAAAATAGGGTATTTCGCATTTCGGCTCATGTATGCATGCATGTAAAAATTTGAAAGTAAAAGTCCTTTTGAAGCATGCATAGCTATACTCTATTATTTTTAAAGTAGGTATATTGTCTTTTCAGCTCGATATGCATGCCAAAATTTACTATGGAATGCATATATAGAATTTACCTACGGCGTAGTTGCTCACGCTGCATACCAGTCATGGTTGTGGAGCAACTTCTGGAATACCAACCATGCTGGGAGTTGTGGTTGCCCTCGTCTCGTACCGATCATGAGTATGGAGTAGCCATCTTCTAATTACTACTCATGATCGGGGTTTTGTGGTTGCTCTCATCTCATACCAATCACGCGTGTGGAGCAACCATCGTCGAATTACCACACGTGATTGGGCTCCTGCAAAATATTAGCGGGACTTTGGTACCCATTTTTGGATGGGTCCTCCCTGATTAGCAGAAAACAAATTAAGCATATTTGGTGTCAAATCAGATTTTTGTCCTAAATCATTCATTAACGTACTTTTAGGTACCCGACCATATTTGGGATTACCTAACTTAATCGTTGACTTAGGAACCCATTTAGGAGCAATTTGACACGGAAAGAACATTTCAGCGCAGGTGAATGTGTGACTCGGAGAAGATTTAAATATTTTCTCCGAAGCCAGTCGGATGAGATGTTTCTCAGACTTAACACTGGATATTTCAGGTAGGGATAAGAACATACAGAATTATAAGCATCGTTAGTACATGAGATGTTCTTCCTACTTGGAGGGTTCACACGATTCACATCATAATGATGGGGAATAAGCGTGGAAGTTCGCTTGCTTAAGCTTTGAACTTCTTCTTTGCACGCTTTCCTTTGAAGAGGAATAGGAGAGGGAAAATCTTGAACATGTTCGACCTTAATTTTGAAAGACAATGGAGATTTTCCTTTCTCCTTCCTAATTTTCTGTTCCATGGAAGTATTAAGCTTAAGGCTTTTACTTATCTTTTCTGCGCCAGCCAAGGGTGACTTAGAATGCATATTTTCTTTCGTCACCGTTGACTTAGGATTACTAGTAAAAGTCTTTTTAATTTTAGGAACAAATGCGTCCGTTTGCGTTTCCTTATCCTGTTTAATGGAAGATATTTCTTTAGAAGGATTATTTAACACAGGTAAGGATGGGGAGGTTTTGAGATTAGAAATCTCCTCTAAGAGTTTTTGCTTTTCTGCTCGGAAACCTACTCTTTCCGATTCCAGAGTTGCGTTCAATTCTGCAATTTTACTAGCAACCTCCGGAATTTCCCAACAAGAGATAGATTTATTAGAATGTAAACTATTTTCCCCGTTGGACGCTAAGTCTTTAGAGGAACTTTGGTCTGTTTGACCCTTTTTCGCAAGGATGCCCTCTAAGTGATGAACTTTAGAGTGCAATTTACTGCGTTCCTCAAATAAAAGTTTAAAACTACTCCGCGAATTGCTCAAATCAGACAGATAAATATTGCGTTCGAGTTCGCAATTGTTTAATTTATTTGTTAGTTCACTAATTTGAGCTTTTAATTTTACTTCTTGAGATTCAAGATTAGTGATTTTCTGACGCGCGTTTTCTAAATGGCAAGTAAGACTACCTCTTTCTTCTAAACTCTTGACTAAGCATTTGTAATTATTATCTAGTCTACTCTCTAACTCACTTATAGACTTTTCGTGACATATAAGTTGAGTTTGGCCTAGCTTAGTGGAATTTAGGTTCTTGGTTAGCTCACAAACGTTAGTTTCTGAGCTAGCTAATTTTGATTCAAGACTAGAAATAGTTTCTAGTGCACTAGCTAACTTAGTTTCTAACGCTTGGGTAGTCCTACGTTCGTGTTTATGTTCACGACGCATGGTTTTATAATCTTCCTTCAAAGAAAGAAAAGCTTTATATAAATCACTCTCGTCAAAGCTCATCTCAGAAGTTGCGGAAGTAAAATCCATGATTTTTAAAATTTTAAAATATTACTATTTTTTTTTTAATTTAGTTGGATACGCGATCGTTAACGCGTTGTGTAGATTTGATAATTTTTGGCTTTTGAAAAATTCAGTTCCGAAAAGTTTTGGCGTGTCGATAAAAGTCGTGAAGTTTCGAAAATTTTAAGTCTCGAAAACTTTTTGGTGTGTACCGAAAAGTTTTAAAGTGATGTCGAAAAACTTCGAAAATGTTACCAAAAGCTTTTTCTATAATGTGCCAATGATGTTTTGATGTGATATAACATGCAAAAATTTATTTTCGATAAGTGATGCAAAAATTTGATTTCTGGTATGTGTGTTAGGAAAATCAAGTTTTCGAAGTGATAAGATGCGAAAATAAATTTTCGGAGTGCTTGGGTGCGAAAATTTAAATTTTCGATATGAGTGCGAAAAGTATTTTCGAAATATAGTGCAAAAACTGATTTTCGAAGTGTGGTTTCGAAAATCTGAGGTTTTCGAAGTGAGCTGTTGCGAAAATAGATTTCTGGTTAGGAGTGCGAAAATTAAGATTTTCGAAGTGGGTTCGAAAACTTTTGGAAAAATTAAGAAAATGCCTTCAAAAGTTTTCGAAGTGGGGGTTTTTGAAGTGTTCAGTGCGAAAACATGGCTGCGAAAACCTGAACGGTGCAAAAACAATTTTTTTTCTTTTTTATTGATGCGAAAACCCCTTTTATATATGGATGCGAAAACCTTGTTGCGAAAAGTTGGATGCGAAAACCTTTTTTTTTACTATTAAGTTGGGCACGAAAACTGATTCGCAAACTTAGTTTTTTTTTTTTTTTTTTTTTTTTTACCTGGATGCGAAAACCTGAAATTTAATTTAATTTTTTTTTTTTATGAATGCGAAAATCTATTTAAAATAAATTTATTTATTTTTTAATAGTCTAATGCGAAAACCTGAGGATGCGAAAACTTAAGTTTTTCCTTTTTTTTTTTTTTTTTTTTTAACTGAAGGATGCGAAAACCTGAGAATAAAAATTAAATAATAATTTTTTATTTATTTATTTATTTATTTTTTAAGCTTAAGGATGCGAAAACCTGAGAGTAAAAATTAAATAATATGATTTATTATTATTATATATATATTTTTTTTTTAAATTTGAATGCTAAAACTGAATGGATGCATGCGAAAACTTAAGATTTTTTCTTTTTTTTTTAGTTGGGTTTGCGAAGCCACGTAACAAAAGGTTTGCGAAGCCAGCTAACAAAAGGTTTGCGAAGTGGGTTTGCGAACCAACTTTGCGAAGCCAAACTTTGCGAAGCAGCTTTTCGCAGTGAAGGTTTACGAGGTGGGTTTTCGAACCAACTTTTCGCAGCGAGTTTTCGCAGTGGTTTTCAGTCCGAAAACTTTTCTGCGAAAACACTGAACCCACCTTTCGATCCCCAAACACAAAATTAATCAAATTAGCCCTGGGTAAAGATCGAAACACTTATATCCTAACTCCTAAACACTCAATCAAGCATCTAAACACCAAAAACATGTCAAATTTTTCGAAGATTTTGAAGAACATGCGATGAACAAAGAAAAATAAAAACGAAAAATTTGACTCAAATCTTAACGCGCGTGGCTCTGATACCACTTGTAAGTCCTAGAATGTCCAACTAAACATATATTTAAACGATCTTACCACGATTTGATGATCGGAAGAATGAAGCTCGCGTGGGGTGCTTGTGTGTTCTTGAGAGGTTGGGGGCTCACTTTAATTTTCACACAATACACACTTTATTATGTGTTAGGGTTCAAGTATTTATACCACAAGTTGGTATATAATACTTGGACCCCTAACAAAGCCCAATTACACTAAGCCTCTTATAATAATAATCTTTATAAATAAACTACAAAGATAATTCTAATTAATTGAACACAATAAAATAATCCTAACAGTATATAATGTTCCTTAGTTGGCACTGACTCAATTGTTTGAGTCGACTTATTTAGAGACAAATTTTTCTCAAGTTGATCTTTCTTTACCAGAAGAAGCTCTAGTTCTTTAATTTTAGAGTGTAATCTTGTGCATTCTTCAGAAAGATTTTTATTTTGAGCTTGATAATCTTTATTTTCCTTTAGTTCTATTGTTTCAGAATTTGATTTAGCAAGATCATTGTTAAGTTTAGCTATTTTCTCATTAGCTAATTGAAGTTTTATTCCTAGATTGGCTTCTTCTAATAGATGTTTTCTTAGGACAACTTCATTATTGGCTAATCTTGCTTCTAATTGCTTGACCATTTCTTTTTCATTATTTGTGGATGAGAATTTTTGCAACATTGACTTGTTTGCTTCATCACAGGCAGACAAACTTGTTTTCAACTCACATATTTTTGATTCATGTTCTGTGATCTTAGTCTTCAACCTTATAATCTCATCCTTTGCATTGGTCAATTGACATTCAAGACTAGCTTCAATTTCTAGATGTTTTCTTAAGACACGCTCATTATTAGCTAGCCTGGTTTCTAGTGTCTTGATCATTTGTTCGTGAAATAAATCCATTTTAATCTTTTCAGTTCAAATATAGAATTTTGAAAATTTAAGTTCAAATAATGTTGGTAATTAATTTCTATATATAATGTTGGATTTTAATTTTGATCAAATAAAATTGTTGGATGTATATTGATCGTTGACGTGTTTTAGAATTGATTTAATTTGTGATCAATATTTTTGATTCTGTTTAAAAATTAACTTTTGATATTAACCGCAAACTTTTAATTTCAGTTCAGTTCGTAAACTTTTTAGCACAACAAAGTTTAGATACCAAATGTTAATTATCGGCTGGGATTGGATCTTAGACTTTGTATATTATTAAAAGAATGTAAGTTTTTTTTTTTTTTTTTGCGGTTCTGATTCTGTAAACAGTGCTTTTTAGTTTACGAGTATAGAGTGTTTACAAATGAGAATCATTCGTAAACTTTTAATCGTTCGTAAACCTTTAAGAATGTTATCAGGGTAAGGTTTACGTTCGTAAACTGTTATCAGGATGAGGTTTACGAATGAAAATGATTCGTAAACACTGTATGGGAAGTTTACGAATGTAACTTATTCGTAAACTTGAACGGATGAGGTTTACGAATGAAATAGTTTTCGAAGACTAAGTCTTGAATGGTTTACGAATGATGAGTATTTGTAAACTTAAGGATTCGTAAACAGGAAGGTTTACGATTGTAAAGATTCGTAAATTCTTTTACGAATGAAAGTGATTCGTAAACTCAAACAAGAATAGAGGTTTACGATTACCTCTGTCGTAAACTCGACTTTATGTTTACGATTGAAATTCGTTCGTAAACACTGACACTCTACCACTTAGTGAATCGTAAAACTCAGTTTATCTAGGTTTACGAATGAACTCTGAGATTCGTAAAATTATATTCGTAAACTGAGTTTATCTTGGTTTACGAATGAAAATCATTCGTAAACACTAAGATTCGCAAACTATCGTTCGTAAACTGAATTTATCTAGGTTTACGAATGAAAATTATTCGTAAACACTGTTATTCGCAAACTAACGTTCGTAAACCTTTAATCGTTCGTAAACAGTACTCTTTAGTTTACGATTGAATAGTATTCGTAAACCTTCACACACTGTTGAGATCGTAAACAAGGTTTACGATTGAAAATCTTTCGTAAACAGTAGTTTCGTAAAATAAAGTTTACGATTGAAAAGTATTCGTAAACAGTGCCTTCAGATAGTTTACGACTGAAAAAGCGTTCGTAAACAGTGACTTCAAAGGTTTACGATCAAAAAGCGTTCGTAAACAGTTACCTCAAAGGTTTACGATCAAAAAGCGTTCGTAAACAGTTACCTCAAAAATTTAAGATCAAAATGCGTTCGTAAACAGTGACTTCAAAAGTTTACGATCAACAAACGTTCGTAAATAGTAACTACGTATGTTTACGATCGACAAACATTCGTAAACAGTACTTTCTGAAGTTTACGATTGATCCTTGTTCGTAACAGTAGTAACCTATGATTATTCCAATCGATCAAAAATACTTAAATTTTCAAAATTAAGCTCAGATAATCGATCGAAATCAGTAATTAAACATGGAAAAACACTCGATTAAACCAGTTAAATGCAAAACATATAGAATTTTCGAGTTTTTCACATGAACATTTTGAAGATATTGAAGAACAGTTCGATCAAAATTAACACAATTAGTCCAAATTCAGCTGTAATTAGCTCAATTAATCATGATTACTCATCGCAAACAGTATCCCATAGATCATCGCAAACAATTCAAGCGCAAACAGTAAGCATCGCGATGAATAGTAGCTATCGTAAACAAGTTTGCGATGAACAGTAAAACGATCGTAAACTATATTTCAACAAAATCAAGCATCGTAAACATCAAATTCAGCTCGAAATCTATCAATTCTTAACACGCATGCTCTGATACCAATTGTAGGTCACAGTTTTAACATCCAATCAATAAAACTTGAGCATAGATTGATCGAATTACCTTGATAATAAACGCGCGGAAGACTTTGGCTATAAACTCAATCAACCTCCATTAATACCAAGCTTCTCTCTACAATATACCTCACTTTCTCTCTTTACAATTACACCCCTAATTATGCTAATGATGAGAGAGAAATCTAACCTTGAGAGAGAAACAATTACTCAAGTTATGTGTATTTTACACACACTTGCCCTATATATACCAAAGCATACTTTGGTATATTTAAACTTTAGTCCCTATATTTACATAAAATACAATTAAGTCCCTAGACAAAGATAACATGATTATTGAACACTAGAAAATATTCCTAACAGAATTTTTATATGTCAGACTAAGTATATCCATGACCTATTGAAAAAATATGGTATGTATAATTGTTCATCAATTCCTACCCCGATAAGTACTACATGCAAATTAGATTCCGACCCATCTGGGAAGTCGGTAGATAATACAAACTATCGAGGTATAATTGGCTCATTGCTTTATCTGACATCTAGTAGACCAGATATTATGTTTGCTACATGTCTTTGTGCAAGATTTCAGGCTAATCCGAAAGAATGACATCTTGCCGCTGTTAAAAGAATCCTCCGATACCTCAAAGGAACACCCACACTAGGTCTATGGTATTCGAAAAATTCTGCGTTTAACCTTGTTGGCTACACTGACACTGATTTTGCAGGATGTAGAATGGACAGGAAAAGCACTTCAGGAGGAGCACAGTTTCTTGGGGACAAACTGGTAAGTTGGTCCTCCAAGAAACAAAATTGTGTTTCTACATCAACAGCTGAAGCAGAATATGTTGCTGCTGCCAGCTGCTGCTCACAAGTACTGTGGATGCGTACACAACTACACGACTATGGGTTTGATCTAAATAGTGTTCCCATTTACTGTGATTCTAAAAGTGCTATTGCCATTACTTGCAATCCTGTGCATCATTCACATACAAAGAACATTGACTTACGTTATCACTTTATTAAGGATCATGTAGAAAAAGGACATATAGAATTACACTTTGTGTGCACGGAATTACAGCTTGCCGACTTATTTACGAAGGCATTGGATGAAAAACGATTCAAATTCCTAGTCTCTAAGTTAGACATGCTTAATTTCTCTACTTGATAAAATGCGTGATCTTTATATTTTTTTTGAGTCTTTGTTTTCTTATGTGATGCCTAAATTTAGTACAAAAGTTGGGGAAAGTATGCAATTTTTTATATAGATCAAAATATTAACATTTGAAAACTGCCCTCACTAATTGAGGGGGAGTGCTTATATTTCAACAAGGAGCTATAAAATTTTTTAAATACCACATTCTACTATTGAGGGGGAGTGAATGATGATATAGAGTACGAAAGAGTTCTTAGCAAGAGAGATTAAAACAAATAAAAAAAAATAAAATTGTTTACGGCTTTTACTTTACGTTTATTCTCATTCGTAAACTTTCAATTTAACGTTTTCTTACTTTACGAACGATTTTCGTTCGCAAACTTTAAATACCTATGTGTTTACTGTTTTCATTTTTTTCTCTTTCTAAAAATCCTTTTCTCTCTCTTCGAAAAACCCCTCTTTCGGAAATCTCCAAATCCCTTCAAAATCCTTTCGATTTTCTCGCAAAATCACTCAAAACAAAAGCCTACTCCACTGGGTAGGTTTCTGATTTCCGCGTCTAATGAGTGTTTTTAAGCTTCGATTCCGTTCGTATTTTGATGTAATCGACGTTTTTAAAAACTGTATTTGGTGATTTTGTGCTCGAATGTAGTATTTGCATACTTAAATGATCTCTATGTTTCTTAATCTGAGTGTTATTAAGGCCAAATTCATGATTACGAACCCTGTTAGTGTTTACGAATGATGAATGAATGTTTGCGAATGATGAATGTGTTTACGACTGATGAAAGCTACTGTTCACCGTGTATGTTAACGAACGTACTTATACTGTTTTCTCTTTAAATGGTTTACGTATGATTTTCATTCGTAAACATAGTCTTATCGTAAACTAACTTGTATTGTCTCAAGATAGTAAACCATATGTCAATCGTAAACTTTTCGAATCGTAAACTTTCAAACTACTGTTCTTCGGGTCTCATAAGTTTACGGACGTTACTCATTCGTAAAAAGTCTTTATCGTAAACCATATGTTACCGTTTTGAGTCTTAAGCAGTTTACGATCAAAATTCATTCGTAAACATTACTTAATCGCAAACTAAAGCGTACTATTTTCAGCGCTTAGCGGTTTACGAATGATTTACGTTAGTAAACAGGGCTTCATCGTAAATGTATAGTTACTGTTTTCAGCGCGTTGGAATTTACGAATAACTTACGATCGTAAACTGTAACACTGTTTACGGCACGTTTCATTTTAAAAGGTTTACGATCCCACACTTAGAAAATTTTTCAAAATTTTCAAAAGGCCAAACTTTCATTCGTAAGTTCAATACAACAGTTTGCGATGCTGGACACTTAGAATATTTTTCAAAATCTGCTTTTTGCTAAAAACAGAGTATAAAAACAGAGTACAAAAATAGAGAAAAACAAAACAGAACACGCAAACAGAGTTTACGAAAGCAACAATACACATATTCAATCATTATCAATAACACTACTAATAAATTGCCTGTCTTATACAGATCACATGGCTCATCAAACAACATAGTATCTCCTACACGAAAGGGAGTCATGGTTGCCAATCCAAGACTGCTTCCAATTAGACCCGGCCACATACAAAGGGCCCGACGACATTATTCTGTCAATTCTCCAAGGGAACCCTCTTTGGCCAGCGTTCAACAAAACTGCCACGGTTCCAATTGTTTACGTGCAACAATTTTGGGCAGAAATGAAACGAAGAATCTCCTCGGACAACACCATATACTACGAGACATATCTTTAGAATGTCCGTCTTCAAATAACAAAAGAATTTATCCGAAGACTTTTGGAGCTACCATGCCATGACGCCTACGAAGATGTTGCTTCAGAAGAAGAATTACTGATAGATATGAAGATTATAGGCCATAGAGAACCCCTAACAAAGACTGCGGGCTTTCAGCAACAACTCCTCCCGCATCCTTGGAAGACACTATTCAGCCTGGTCAACAAATGCTTCTCTCCAAAGCACACAGGCTTCGACAGATGCAATATCAACATTCTGCGGATTCTACATGGAATAGTCTACAACAAAAAGTACGACTACGTCCAACTAATCTGGAACGACCTCGACCATCAACCCCATACTCGAGATCGTACAAAGAAGCCACAGTATGTCCCATACCTGAGATGGTTCTCCATTCTTATCAGAAGATACATGGATGCCATCTCAACCGTCCCGAATACCCAGCCTTGTGAGGATTTCACCCCGCCGAAGATCAAATTCTTCCAGAAGGCAAAGCATAACCCATCCCTCAGACCGATGGCCATTCCTGAGTACTTACTACAAATGGCGGACCCCACAATGGCTGTTGAATACCGACAACGCCACCGAATTCCCACTCCTCCCATGGCTCAGACAAACCCCTCTGAACCTAACCCCGGGAGTACTAGCCAAAGAGAGGGTGATGGGTCAGCGAGTGAAACGGTCACCGTCACTCCACCAACTACGGTGGTGACCGTCCCTATAGTTACTTCACCACCTAGGACCACCCCTATAGGTACAAGCACTGAAGTCTTTGTGACCAGTGCTCGGGTAGAAGTCGCCGCGTCAGGTCCGACGGCGCATGCACAACATGCCCTAGACCATTCAACTGTCTCCCAACAGATAGTTGTCTCAGATATGCACGGGGAGCCACGTACGCTATCCCTGCCTCATTCTGAAGCAGCGGGTATTGAATCAGGTGGTACCCAGCCCCAAACCACCGCACCTTCTTTGACCACTTCGAGTCTAGTGTCCACCTTCCCAAAATTTTTTGATCTTTCTAGGACACAGCCTCTTTTTGCCACCACCCCTCTTGGTCTTCGTGACCAAGACAGAATCTCCATAGATGCTTCTATACAAGAAGTCATTCGAGGATTGGAGAGAAGTCCTGCCACGGTCAACCCCACGATAGCTGTAACAGCAGGCCGTGCAGTGGATACTTTCTCCACTGTCACGTCAACGGTGCGCCTAAGTGGCCCCGGCGGTGACTTACCCTACATAACAGAGTCGCGGTTCGAGGAACGCCTGGCGTCCGCTCTGGCATCGTTCAAGGATTCCTTGATGCCAGAAGTACGTGCTGCTATAACCGCAGCCGTTCAGGACAAAGGGAAAGCCCCCGTCCTCGAAACTTCTTTGTCATCACCACCAAATATCCCCATCCCCCCTTCTCCACCATCATTTCCCAATTCATACACCATGCCTCTTCCTGAGCTACATGATATTCTCATGTCCCGGCTCATGTCAGAAGACGTTACCCCTGACATGATTGTGCTCTTGAAGAGAATCCAATCCCCATCACCCCAACCACCACCGACTACTTCTTGCCGTGACGAACCTCAGGGTTCCAAACGACCACATGACGATCCAGAAGACCCGGATCGCCCTGAGGAGGAGAAGAGGCCCCGCGTCACGCAAGCCACCACAACCCAAACCACTAAATCAACCACCCCATCCACCTCTTCAAAAGGTCGTACAAGGTCAACACCACGAACAACCAGACAACGGCCTTCCTCTCCACCAGTCCAAACCTACCAAGAGGCACCGGCAGCAGACTTTGGGCCTTCTCAGACACATCAAGAAGCTGCTGGAACCTCCTCCTCCCTGCCTGACGTCGACCTACACGAGGTGATCGAAGAGTACGTGCTCCAAGATCAACCATCAAAAAGGGCAGAAACGAATGATGAGTCTGCACTAAGAATGCTGAAGATCAGAGATCTAATCAAGCAGTCCATCTTCAACATCTTCCAAATGGAGCCGTCAGAAATTAAAGAAGGAGAAGACTACAACACCGAACAACCCAAGCTCTAAGAGGCTATGACCAAAAATGTCGACCCACAACCCCGACTATCAACAGGGACTCGACAATTGGAAACAGCCTGGGAGAACAGAAGAGTTGTAGTTCCTTTTCTAGAAGATATTCGGCACAGGATTTGGAGAAGGGAGGAGAAAATAAAGAAGCTTCACGAACTAAATCTGCGGGGCCTTACGCATCTCAAAGGGACGGAAGCAAGAGCATATCTATATATGCTGGCGCAGAAGTTCGTAAACCCATTGAGGGACCGCAGACAGGACCAAATGAGGATCCGGGACAAAGGAAAAGTCACGGACTTAGTTGAGGTCGAGCACCACAGCTATGGCCGGAGTGTACAATTCCCGATCTTTATCGTCAAGTTCGTGGATTTCGACTCATCCAGAGAAAGAGTCGAGAGGATTTCGCAAGCTGACTTGCCACTTCTGCATTTTCAAGACATCATCAACATATACGGGTTCTACAGGAAGTTCACCCTGAAGGAATACCGTTATAAACTCGGATTGGACGCGCTGAAGAGGCTGATGCTAAGGCAAGTCAAGTATTATGCTGCTCAAGACCTTCAGATTGGAATAGAAAGCAATATGAAGAAGGTCAACCTGCCAGGCCCAAGCAACCGAACAGCTTCAGCTCATGGGTTTGAACTCACTTTCATCTTCACCGAACCCGAGCTGTCTGTAATCTACGAAGACTTAGAAGACCAGAAACGAGTGATGCTCATGTCAGAACTCAACATGTATTGCGATGGGACACTCAAGAAGGTTCTTCAAAGTCTACGTCAGAAACTGGATGGCCTGCAGAGAGTGGAGCAACCGAAATCTGAACTAGATCTCGAAGAAGAACGTCTTACCGAGAAAGTCATCACTGCCATTGAAGAAAGGCTCAACTTGAGAAACAACATCAGGCAGTTTGAGATAATTCTCGGTCTACGCAAATCCTTCTACCTTCGAGATCGCCCAAGGACAAGAGGACGAGGTGCTAAAAGAAGAAGATGAACACAAAGGGGGAGATTGTTAGGAATATTTATTGTGTTCATCATTGTATTCCTCTTGTAATTGGTTAGTTTGTAAATACTAGTTAGTTCGATCCAAATTGTAAATATATACCGAAAGCTGAAAGGTATATATAGTCTCGGTCCTCATTTCTTTTCAGGTATGTTTTTGGAAAATTGTTTTGGTTTTAATCGAAAACTCATTTTGCAAAAAATTCTCTCTCCTTCGTTTATACTTTACGCGCGTGAAAACCTCACACACAACCAATCTTCGATCGAAAACTTTGTTGAAGACTGATTTGCTGCTCGATAATCAATTAGATTTTGGATCCACACAGCCTCGATCAAGCTGCTCTGCATTTGATAAGGTTCGAAAATAGCTTCCGCGAGTTCTCTGTAAAGTTCGAACCGAGATTGTGTGTTAATTACTTGTGTTGATCGATTTCTGGACCTACAGGTTGACTCAATAAAAAGTCTGACTGCACTTAAAATTTTGGATTGGCACCTAAACTAACAAGAATGTAAATGTTTTTTTTTTTAATTTTGGGACGTCAAAGAATGTATCTGTTGGAAGTATTTTATAGTGTTCAATAATCAAGTTATCTTTGTCTAGGGACTTAATTGTAATATATGTATAGTTAGGGACTAGAATGCAAATATACCAATATTGATTGGTATATATAGGGCAAGTGTGTGTAAAATACACAAAACTTGATTGGTAAAATACACTCTCTCTAATCACTATCTAAGGTAGGGTTAATTGTAGAGAGAGAAAGAGGTTAATTGGAGAGAAAGTTTGTGATTAATGAAGATTTAATTGAATATTACCCAAATGCTTCCGCTCGATCATCTTCAAGGTAATTTCGATTAGATCGATGCTCAAGTTCATATGTTGGATGTAAAAACGGACCTAACAATTGGTATCAGAGCCAAAATCGTGTGAATTGATCAATTTTTGGTTGCAGAAATTTGTTTTTCGTATGATGTTCTTCACGAAAAAAAAAAGAAGCATTTTTCGCATGCTACAGTGATGTGAGCTGATATGATATTTTGCTTGCTGTTTTCGAATGATTCTGAACGAAATCTATTTGCGAATCTATTGATATATTCTAGCTGCGATTATCTTCGATTAATTGAGCTCAATTTGGACTAAGATTGAAAATTGCGATCGAATTTTTTTTCTTTTTCTTAAAACTGTTCTTCGCTAAATTGCTAAATTGAACTATATTTTGGTTTCTATTGTGTTAATCGAGTGTTTTAGATGATTACCCATTCAATTTCGATCGATTAACTGTGCTTTAAGTGACAATTTGAGTGTTATTTGAATCATTCGCATTATACTCACGTTTTCGCACCAAATAGAAGTTTTCGCACCATTCAAAGTTTTTCGTATCAAGCTTTATTTTTCGCATGACAATGTTTTTGTATCAGCTTTCGCATTGACCAAAATTTTCGTATCTCTCACATTATAAAATTTTTTCGTGTTGACTTTTCTTTTTCGTCATACGAAAAATGTTAGATACGAAAAACTTGATTTTCGTACGAAATTCTAATACGAAAAACTATTTTAAAACGAAATTTTTTTCCTCGTACGAAAAAGTCCATACGAAAAACTATTGTCTGACTTTCATACGAAAAACTTGGATACGAAAATTTTTGTAGTTGTTTTCACATACGAAAATCTTATGCTTTGATACGAAAAACTTCCCATAATTTGTTTTAAGTACGAAAAATTTAAAACTTTTTTTTCGTACGAAAACATACGAAAAACAAAGTTTTCGAACGCTACAGTGACAACATTTATCATACGAAAATTTTAGCGTGCAAAAATTAGTCTAGATACGAAAATTCCTTAGATACGAAAAAAAATTCATACGAAAACTTTCAATTGTCGTACGAAAAAGTCAAATACGAAATCCTACTTTGCATACGAAAAAGTGTTCCATACGAAAACCTTAGCAAAAAGTTTTCGAACGAATATTTTAATATTCTTTTAAAGGTTTTCGCACCTACTGCAATACTCGAAAGAAAGTTGTCGTATGAATACTTTATTATTTCTTTAAAGATTTCGCAACCCCTCTCATACGAAAAATTCTTCCAATACGAAAAACATTTTTTGTCGTACGAAAAAAAATATTTTTCAAAGTTTTCGAACGCTAGTGGATACGAAAACTTTTATCTTCCGAAAATCTATACGAAAAATATTTGTGATACGAAAACCTTTACTAAATATTTTCGTATGAATATTTTATTATTTCTTTAAAGTCTTCGTATCCCTTCTCATACGAAAAAAAAATTCTACGAAAAAATATTATCTACACATGCGAAAACTTATGATGGGAAAAAGATTTTCGATACCGCAAAGCTTTCGATAGTTTTAGGTAGCAAAAAAAAAAAAAAAAAGTCCTAAAATTTTAAATTTTTAGCTACGAGATTTTTTTGCGTACTTGCTTCAAAAAGGTTCCCGATTCATAAAAAAAAAAAAATTTTTTTTGGGTAACTAAATTTTGTTGGACTGGTAAAATTTTTCGGTACAAAAATTATTCTCGGTATAAGTTTTTTTCTTTTCTAATCATTTCAAATTTTTTTTGATACCTAAACTTCTGAAAACTTAATCATTCGAAAATCTATTCGAACACATTGATCCAAAATTTAATATCAATTCAAAAACACGATAACGATAAAAAACATCCAACCCAGAAAGTAAATATGGAAGCCAACTACTTGATAAAAAATCAAAGAATTAGAAGCTATGCTGGAAAATAATCACAACTGCTTAGTTAAGAGTCTAGAAGAAAAATCTATTCTTAAAAATAAACTAACAATAGAACAAGAAAGGCTGACGAGCTTAAAAACAAGGGTCGCACAACAAGAATCAACTATAAGCGAACTTACAAAAGAATTATCTACATGTAGAGACGAAAAAATAAATAGTGCAGCCCAAAATAAAAGTCTTCTTGAACAAAAAAATCAATTATATTCAAAAATTAAAGAACTAGAAGATACTCTTACGAAGAAACGACAAGCTAAAAAGCCTATGTTTAGCAATATGTCAACTCAGACAGATGAGCAAGTGCCAAACACAACTGAAAAGGAACATTCTATACAATCAACAAAACCAAAATCTAAAGATCGTGATATTCTAGAAAATGAACGCAAAATTGCTGAATTACATTCTCTTCTGGAATCAGAACGTAAAGAGTTTCGAGCAAAAATGGATAAGCTTTTAAAGGAGAATTCATTTCTCAAATATTCCTTAGAAAATGGCACAACTACAACCATTCATCCTGTAAAACCTGAACCTTTAAACAATATATCTTCTAAACAGGATCAAAAAACTCAAATGACTAAACCTATAAAGCAGGAAAGAATAGAGCAAGACAATTCATTTTCTATTACAATAAACAAAATTGTTCCTAACTCTATTCTTCCTCCAAAAATTCCTAAAGTCATTCCAAAGATAAAGCAAGAAGCTACTAAAGCTAAAACAGACAATAAATACACATTCTCTATTAAAACTGAAATTTCCAAAAGTAATAATTGTCTAAACAAAAGTAGCTCATTTAGTACACATTACAAAGTGAATGATGTGAGTTTAGAAGGTAGGAAATACGACACTTCTATACTTAATGCTATTGATTCTATAAGCTCGTATTCCTCTCTCAAGTACCCGGTCAAAGTCAAATCCGAAAAGCATCTCAAACGACTGGCGAAAGAGAAAATTTTCTCATTTAACGCAAGACACACATTCACCGATGCTGAAATTTTTAATTTTCATAAGGTTCAACAAGTTTGGAAACCTAAGCTAGAAATAGAAATAAGTAGTCCAAAACAACATTGGGTTCCTCAGTTCAAGACTACTTTACATGCAAATTCCATACTTGAACCATTTGTGCTTAAATATTTATCTGCTAATCAGGGAGGACCCGTCCAAAAGTGGGTACCAAAGTCCCGATAATTTGTTTTGCAGGATCCCGATCGTACGTGGTAAATAGACGACGATTGCTCCACATGTATGGTCGGTATGCAATGATGAGCAGTCGCACAAGACCCCGACACGTGTGGTATTCTGGTTGCTCCACACACGTGATCGGTATGTGACGTGAGCAAACAAACCAAATCAAGACTATTCCAACGTTCTTGATTTGACATTGTTTTTAGTTTTATTTTTCTGTCCATAAAAAAAAAAAAAAAAAAAAAAGAGAAGAGGCAATAAAAAAAAAAAGGGGGAGAAAAAGAAAAAATGAGGCCATAAAAAAAAAAAGGGGGAGAAAAACAAAAATAAGGCCATAAAAAAAAAAAAAAAAATTAGAAAAATAAGGCCATAAAAAAAAAAAATAATAAATAAAGAGGGGAGTGGATAGAAAAGGTGCAACAATTTCAAAAGAGCGTATTACCATAGTTTATTGTAAAAAGCGCATACGTTTTAGGGGGAGTGATACTCATAAGCGCATACTTAAAAGGCGCACATTTTAAAGGGGGAGTGATACTTCATTTACTAAAGGCGCTTGACCTGAAAGAAAGTAATATGCAAATTTCTACAAGAAAGCACATGTTTAGGGGGAGCAAGAGCATCATATTTGAAATAGCACATCTATTTAGGGGGAGCAAGGGCATCATATTAGAAATAGCGCAACTATTTACGGGGAGTGTTACAATGAAAAGGCGCTAGAGCTTAAGGGGAGAATGCCCTGAATACAAACTTCATGCTTTTAAGAGGGAGTGCTACCTAAATGTCAATAAAACGCATGGACACAAAAGAGTTGTTCACATACCTGTTCCAAAGGTTCAGTCGACCCAACTGATCCTAACCCAGGAACAAACCCCGAGTGTATGTGAGGGTATTGAGCGTATCACGATGACATCCTTACAACTCAACCACAAACTATCCGGGCTATAACCATATAGGTACAGGACTGATTTATCAGATCCCGGGTAGAAGACGCTTCATCTGGTCCAAAGGCGCATGCACGACCCTTCCTAGCTACTCATTTGTCTCCCTAAAGACAGATGTTTCAATATCTCACGGGGAACCGCATATGCTATCACCGTTTCATTTGGAAGCGGGAGATATTGAACAAAGTGGTCCACAGCCCCACACCACGACTTTCTTGAACACTTTAATGTCTAGTGTGTCCTCATAACCTAATTTTTTTTTACATTTTCTAGGACACATACATTCTTTTACACACATATTGCAGGTCTACGTGACCATGCCAGAACTTCTGTAGACGCATCATTAAATGATGTGCTTCTATGATCAGAAGGAAGTCCTGCCGTTGGAACATAAAAACAACAACGGTAGCAGGCCATCTTCTGGAGCACGACTCTAGAATGATGTCAACGGGTTGCCTATGTGGCCCCGTAGTCCCTTCAAATGCAAGTCTGTGTGACTTTGCATCAACGACCAAGAGTGACATCTAGGGATGTTTCACGATGATCGGTCGTCTGTCCCGTTTTTCAGGTACTTCATCCGGAATTCAACGCCAATACGTTCAGCGTACACATGATCACCTTGATCACACAGCATGACGATACAAATGAATTGCCATGAGGGGGAGAAGTATATCAAGGAGGCCGAGCATGTGAACTCATTAAAGAAGCCAAGCTTTCAATGCACGTGCTGAACCACAACAAACAAGACCTCTCTCCATGGTTCGAGCATACACGACAAGTCAATGCTGATGATCCGCGCGACTCTGATATATGCAAGAAGGTGACGAATATTCAAGTTGCAAAGAAGAAAAAGAGAGTGCATGTAAATAGGGGGAGACTGAAGATTCTCCAGATGCTCTCAGCTATTTTCTTCAAACAGCAATAGAAGACCGTGTCACATTCAAAGTTGAGGACAAAGGGGGAGATTGTTGGAAATTATTCTGTTGTGTTCAACTGATGATGAAGACTGAAGATTCGAGAGACAAAGACAACCGCAGCTTCAATTATAATTGAACACTAAGGGGGAGATTGTTGGAAGTATTTTATAGTGTTCGATAATCAAGTTATCTTTGTCTAGGGACTTAATTGTAATATATGTATAGTTAGGGACTAGAATGCAAATATACCAATATTGATTGGTATATATAGGGCAAGTGTGTGTTAAATACACAAAACTTGAGTTTAGCTTTCTCTCACTAGAAACACTCTCTCTAATCACTATCTAAGCTAGGGTTAATTGTAGAGAGAGAAAGAGGTTAATTGGAGAGAAAGTTTGTGATTAATGAAGATTTAATTGAATATTACCCAAATGCTTCCGCTCGATCATCTTCAAGGTAATTTCGATTAGATCGATGCTCAAGTTCATATGTTGGATGTAAAAACGGACCTAACAATTGATGTTAAAAACGGACCTAACAGTATCAACGATAAATATTTATGGCCTAGCGTGCGTTTATTCACACCCTCTGTTAGATGAAAAAACATTTGTTTATATATCTCATGTAATTGACTATATCGAGAAGTTTAATTTAACAGCAATTTACAAACAAGCACAAATATCACTTGTACATTTAAAATGTAAAACATCAAGCTGATCATATATTGTGTCCATTAAATTAAGTTAAGCATCATCAGTTCTCGGACCAAGTAATATCCATCTGACCCCAATCACTCTCCGGAACACCCAGAGCTTCCCAAACAGCCTTCGAAGCATCAACGATACTGTTATTACACGGTGGTTGATAGTCGTGTTCATCGTCACATCCCATAGTTGAATCACACTCATCTACCACCATAGCTACCACACTTCTCCCGTTACCACTTATCGTAATGTTGTGAAAACACCTGTTCCCGTTATTGTTCCAACACATCGACAATGCGACTATCGGTGTGTCATCGGAGTGGTAATGACCGTCACATTCCGAAGGGCCACCACCATCGCCGCTGTTAGGAATATTTTTAGTTGTGTTCTTTCAGGCTTTTTAGTCTTTGTTTACTTGTAATATTTATCTGTATTATTGTTTTTAGACTTAGGCTCATTATTAGATGTTTAGCTTGCCTAGGAACCAAAAGTATAATTATGCCAAAATGTTGGCATAAAGGTGGGCTAGGGCTTCCACTTGTAATGATCCTTCAATTGAAAGAAATCCCCACTTGAGAAAAAGGGGCAGCCGCCACCCTCTCTCTCTCTCTCACTGTTCTATCAACGAAAACATACAAAGGAGAAGAGAAGAGCTAAATCCATATAAATCCCGAGGGTTGCTGGGTTTTGGTGACCGACAAGTGGTATCAGAGCCACCGTGTTAACGAGTATGGTAACAAAACGGATTTTTGGTTCGAATTTTACAGGTTTTGCTGCCATTTTTTTTAAAACTCATTTTCGAACTGTTGAACACCTTTAACTGCATTTTTAGCTTCGATTTTTGGGTTTAAGCTGGAGTTTTGAGTGTTCCTAAACTGGTTTTGATCTTTTGAACTCAAAAGAAATTGTTTCCAGCATTTTTAAGAAGTTTTTAAGCCATTTTCGTACCCAGATTTACGTTTTCAGTACTAGAACTTGTGTTTTCGGTACCAGAAATCTTTAAGTCTGCAGGAAAAAGTTCTCGGCATTTGAAGTTTTCGCCGCTACAGTGCCCTCTAAAGTTTTCGCAATCTCAAACGTTTTCGACACTGAGGTTTTCGGCGCTACAGTACATAAAGTTTTCGGTATTGAAAGGTTTTCGGTATTTAAAAACTTTTCGGCACCAAGCTTATATTGAAAGGAAAAGTTTTCGGTCTTCACAGAGAAAAGTTCTCGGCACTCACACATAGAAAAGATTTCGGTATTCAAAAACTTTTCGATTCATACATAAAACTTTTCGGCTCTCAAAAGTTCTCGGGTCAAAGCCTTGAGAAAAGATTTTGGTCAACAAAAGTTTTCAGTCTTCACAGGAAAGTTTTCGGGTCTAAGTTTTGAGAAAAGTGTAGAAGACATTTTAATTGTGTTCTTAATTGTAAGCTATCTTTAGTATTGGGCCAAGTGTGTAATTTTATTATAGAATAGGGACCTATTTGTAAATATACCACAAGTATGGTATATATAGCTAGCTTAGCTCACTTAGGTCCATACGCTGTCATTTTCCCAAGCTTAATGAAACACACTTGATTTTATTTAACTTGAAGAACACTCCACTTTCTCTCTCAATTACCTTTAACCCTAATTTCTCAAATCCATCAAGGTAATTCATCATTATAGAGTGTTAATCATCCTTAGATTGTTAAGAACGGGCCTAACAATTGGTATCAGAGCCAATTCTGCTCGATTTGTGGATCGAAAACGCTGAGAATTCGATTTTGATTGCGTGCGAAAAAGTTTTCGGACCGGTCGATTAGTTTTCGCATCAAACTCTTCTCTGTTTTTGTGTTAAAATTCCTGTTTGATGCTGATCTTAAAGTGTTCGAATATCATTTTCGCTTGCTAATTGATAGTTGTTTTCAATCAGTTGATTCAAATCTGAGATTATCTGTCAAAATCAACCTTCGATAGGTTTTTCGATCGTCACAGTGTTCGTGCTAAATTCTAGAAAATTGCTATATGATTTGCTCTAAATTGTGTTAATCGAGTGTTTTCGCATGATTACCCAGTATATTTCGATTGAATTTTCGTGATCTATGTGTTAATTGAAGCAATCTGCGTAATTGAGTTTCGACAGTTTGATGTTTTCGTATCGTGCGTAAAAGTTTTTTTTCGTACCAAGTTTTCTTTCTCGCATTGACCTGGATTTCGTACCTCTCACATTTGCTGAATTTGTCGCATTGACTTTATAAGTTTTGTATACTGTAGCTTACGAAAAAAAAAAAACTTTGGATACGAAAATACAATTTTATTCTCGTAACGAAATAGGTCTGTACGAAACTCTTTCCCATACAAAAAGTTTCGTGTATACAAAAATATTTTTTTACGAAAAACTTTATTTTCTCGTACGAAAAAGACTTGATACGAAAAAGTTTCCATACGAAAATCTATACGAAAAATTCTTTGATACGAAAAAGTTTTTTTTTCAATACGAAAATTATTTTTTCTTTCGTACGAAAAATATTTCAATACGAAAACATTCCACCTGAAAAAGTTTTTCGCATACTGTTCATCCGAAAAAGATTTTTATACGAAAAATATTTTTTTCTCTCGTACGAAATATATCTCATACGAAAAAACTTTTGAGTTTGACTTTCGTACGAAAATCTATACGAAAAATATTTGTTAAAAGTTTTCGAATGCTAAAGTGAACACAAAACTATCTTCAGTACGAAAAAAAAGGGGTCTTTTCTCTCAGCAAATCTGTTTCTCACAAACATTTAAAAAATTATAATAATACTGTGACATCTTTTCATACACAAAGACATTTGCAATAACTCTATACTTGTTTTCACTAACCCTTTGCGTGTGAAATTCTCAAGTTTTCGATCTTCAAAATCAAGTAGAAAGAATCCAACAAATCTAAAGGAAGAATCATGGATGCTTACTCAATGGGTAACGATGTCCGACCACCGATACTACGACGTGGAGAATACACAGCTTGGAGTAGCAGATTCTTAACGTTCCTAGAAAGCAAAGAACAAGCAGCGTCAATACTATCATCTCTATCTGATGGACCTGCTCAATTCTGGATGCACATAGAAGGACATCCAGAAAATGATCCGCCCATTCCTGCTTCTAAAAGGCTCAAAACTCCTGAAGAGTACTCTGATCTCCAGAAATTGAGAGCTAAAGCAGACTTATTAGCCAAAACCTATCTCCTGCAAGCAATACCAAATGACATCTACATCCTGATAGACAGTATGACTACAGCTAAGGATATGTGGGATGAAGTACACAATGATGCAACGAACAGAAGTCGGCATCAAGGCTAAGAAAGCAAATATACTAACGGCCTACGATTCATTCAAGGCCAAACCAGATGAAGACCTACACAACACCTACCAAAGGTTTCTAACCCTCATAAATGAGATGAAGAAAATAAGCATCTCAAAAACAAACATGGAGATGAACATCCGATTCCTTTCATCTTTGCTGCCAGAATGGAAAAGGGTGACAACTCAAATACGGCAGAACAAAGATCTAGACGAAATGGACATCCACACAATCTTTGACAACCTCGCACAACACATTGAAGACATCAATGAATTAGTCAAAGAAAATACTCAAAAGGTGTCTGAAGAATCCATAGCTCTTGTGACTGAAAGAAAGCAAAAATCATCAAAGTCCAAAATCAACAAAATTTCAAGCTCTTCAGAAACTGAGGATGATTCCATCTCGGACTCGGATATGGAGATGAAAGAAGTCAGAAAGCAATTGGCATTACTTACCAAGATGGTAAACAAAAAGTTCTTGTTAGGTCCGTTTTTATCATCCAACGAAGAACTCGAGCATAGATTCGATAGATTTACCTCGATGATAATGCGAGCGGAAGCTTTAGGATTAAATCAATCAAATCTTCATTAATCACAAACTATCTCTACAATTATCCTCTTTCTCTCTCTACAATTAACCCTAGCTTAGATAGTGATTAGAGAGAGTGTTTCTAGTGAGAGAAAGCTAAACTCAAGTTCTGTGTATTTTACACACACTTGCCCTAAATATACCAATCAATATTGGTATATTTGCATTCTAGTCCCTAACTATACATATATTACAATTAAGTCCCTAGACAAAGATAACTTGATTATTGAACAATATAAAATACTTCCAACAATCTCCCCCTTAGTGTTCAATTATAATTGAAGCTTCGGTTTCTTTGTCTCTCGAATCTTCAGTCTTCATCATCAGTTGAACACAACAGAATAATTTCCAACAATCTCCCCCTTTGTGCTCAACTTTGAATTTGACACGGTCTTTGTTGCTGTTTGAAGAAATATTTGAGAGCGTCTGGAGAATCTTCAGTCTCCCCCTATTTACATGCACCCTCATTTTCTTCTTTGCAACTTGAATATTCGTCACCTTCTTGCATATATCAGAGTCACGCGGATCATCAGCATTGACTTGTCGTGTATGCTCGAACCATGGAGAGAGGTCTTGTTTGTTGTGGTTCAGCACGTGCATTGAAAGCTTGGCTTCTTTAATGAGTTCACATGCTCGGCCTCCTTGATATTCTTCTCCCTCTCATGGCGATTCATTTGTATCGTCATACTGTGTGATCAAGGATCCTGTGTACGCTAAATGTGTTGGCGTTGAATTCCAGATGAAGTACCTGAAAAACGGGACAGACGACCGATCATCGTGAAACATCCCTAGATGTCACTCTTGATCGTTGATGCAAAGTCACACAGACTTGCATTTGAAGGGACTACGGGGCCACATAGGCAACCCGTTGACATCATTCTAGAGTCGTGCTCCAGAAGATGGCCTGCTACCGTTGTTGTTTTGATGTTGCAACGGCAGGACTTCCTTCTGATCATAGAAGCACATCATTTAATGATGCGTCTACAGAAGTTCTGGCAAGGTCACGTAGACCAGCAATATGTGTGTAAAAGAATGTATGTGTCCTAGAAAAGTGGAAAACATTTAGGCGATGAGGACACACTAGACATTTACGTGTTCAAGAAAGTCGTGGTATGGGGTTGTTGTAGGTCCATAAATCGATCAACACATGGTAATTAACACACAATTAGGTTCGAACGTGAATATAAATGCGCGGAAGCTTACTTCGAACCTTTAACGATTGAATTACTTTTCGATCTGAGCAGAGTGGATCCAAATCCTCTTGATTATCGAGCTGCAAATCCAAGTGATAATCAAGTGGTCTTCAATTAATTCTTCGATCGATATTTTTGTATGTGTGTGAGGTATTTGCGCGAGTAAAATGTAAATGTTAGAGAGAGAAAGTTTTGCAAAATGAATTTTCTATTAAGCCTGAAACTTTGCGTGCATAAAACTATTTTCCAAAAACCTTCCGAGAAGAAATGAGGACCGGGAATATATATACCTTTCAACTTTTGGTATATATTTACAATTTGGTCCTCGAACTATCTAGTATTTACAAACTAACCAATAACAAGAGGAATACATGATGAACACAATAAATATTCCTAACAATCTCCCCCTTTGTGTTCATCTTCTTCTTTAGCACCTCGCCCTCTTGTCCTTGGGCGATCTCGAAGGTAGAAGGATTTGCGTAGACCGAGAATTATCTCAAACTGCCTGATGTTGTTTCTCAAGTTGAGCCTTTCTTCAATGGCAGTGATGACTTTCTCGGTAAGACGTTCTTCTTCGAGATCTAATTCAGATTTCGGTTGCTCCACTCTCTGCAGGCCATCCAGTTTCTGACGTAGACTTTGAAGAACCTTCTTGAGTGTCCCATCGTAATACATGTTGAGTTCTGACATGAGCATCACTCTTTTCTGGTCTTCTAAGTCTTCGTAGATTACAGACAGCTCGGGTTCGGTGAATATGAAATTGAGTTCAAACCCATGAGCTGAAGCTGTTCGGTTGCTTGGGCCTGGCATGTTGACCTTCTTCATATTGTTTTCTATTCCAATCTGAAGGTCTTGAGCAGCATAATACTTGACTTGCCTTAGCATTAGCCTCTTCAGTGCGTCTAATCCGAGTTTATAACGGTATTCCTTCAGGGTGAACTTCCTGTAGAATCCGTATATGTTGATGATGTCTTGGAAACGCAGAAGTGGCAAGTCAGCTTCCGAAATCCTCTCGACTCTTTCTCTGGCTGAGTCGAAATCAACGATCTTGACGACATAGATCGGGAACTGTACACTTCGCCATAGCTGTGGTGCTCGACCTCAACTAAGTCCGTCACTTTTCCTTTGTCCCTGATCCTCATCTGGTCCTGACTGCGGTCCCTCAGCGGATTACGAACTTCTGCGCCAGCATATAGAGATATGCTCTTGCTTCCGTTCCTTTGAGGTGTGTAAGGCCCCGCAGGTTCAGTTCGTCAAGCTTCTTGATTTTCTCCTCCCTTCTCCAAATCCGATGCCGTATGTCTTCTAGGAAAGGAGCTACAACTCTTTTATTATCCCAGGCCGTCTCCAATTGTCGAGTTCTTGAAGATAATCTCGGTGTCGGTTCGACATTTTTGATATGGCCTCTTGGAGCTTAGGTGGCTCAGTGTTGTAGTCTTCTCCTTCTTGTATTTCTGACGGCTCGACTTGGAAGATGTCAAGGATGGACTGCTTGATTAGATCTCGTATCTTTAGCATCCGCAGTGCCGTCTGATCATCTGTTTCTGCCTCTTTTTGAGGTTGATCTTGGAGAACGTACACTTCAATCACCTCGTGCAAGTTGACGTCGGGCAGGGAGGAGGAGGTACCAGCAGCTACTTGATCTGATCGTGAAGGTCCAAAATCAGTGTTGCCTCTTGGTAGGCTTGGACTGGAGGAGTCGAAGGTCGTTGTCTGGTAGTTCTGGGTGTTGACCTCGTACGACCTTTTGAAGAGGTAGATGGGGTGGTTGACTTTGTGGTTTGGGTTGTGGTGGCTTGCGTAACGCGGGGCCTCTTCTCCCCCTCAGGGCGATCCGGGTCTTCTGGATCGTCATGTGTGCGTTTTGAACCCTGAGGTTCGTCACGGCAAGTTGTAGTTGGTGGGGGTAGGGGTGATGGGGATTGGATTCGCTTCAAGAGCTCGACCATGTCAGGAGTGACGTCCTCTGACATGAGTCGGGACATGAGAATATCCCTGAGCTCAGGAAGGGGCATAGTGTGTGGGTTGGGAAATGATGGTGGTGAAGAAGGGAGGGGAATGTGGGGTCGGGGGTGGTGATGACGGAGAAGGCTCGAGGACGGGGGCTTTCCCTTTGTCCTGAACGGCTGCGGTTATAGCAGCACGTACTTCTGGCATCAGGGAATCTTTGAATGAAGCCAGAGCGGACGCCAGGCGTTCCTCGAACCGTGACTCTGTCATGTAGGCAAGTCACCTCCGGGGCCACTTAGGCGCACCGTTGACGTGACAGTGGAGAAAGTATCCACTGCACGGCCTGCTTTCACAGCTGTCGTGGGGTTGACCGTGGCAGGGCTTCTCTCCAATCCTCGAATGACTTCTTGTAAAGAAGCATCTATGGAGATTCTGTCTTGGTCACTCAGACCAAGAGGGGTGGTTCCAAAAAGAGGCTGTGTCCTATTTAAATCAAAAAATTGTGGGAAAGTGGACACTAGACTCGATGTGGTCAAGGAAGGGCGGTGGTTTGGGGCTGGGTACCACCTGATTCAATACCCGCTGCCTCAGAATGAGGCAGGGATAGCGTACGTGGCTCCCGTGAATTTCTGAGACAACTGTCTGTTGGGAGACAGTTGAATGGTCTAAGGTAGGTTGTGCATGCGCCGTCGGACCTGACGCGGCGACTTCTACCCGAGCACTGGTCACAAAGACTTCAGTGCTTGTACCTATAGGGGTGGTCCTAGGTGGTGATGTGACTAGAGGGACGGTCACCACCGTGGTTGGTGGAGTGATGGACCGTTTCACTCAGAGACCCCTCACCCTCTCAATGGCTAGTGCTCCCGGGGTTGGGTTCAGGGGGGTTTGTTTGAACCGTGGGAGTTTGGACAATGGAGCGGCGTCGGTAAGCTTCAGCCAATGTGGGGTCCGCCAGTTGGAGAAGGTATTCAGGAATTGCCATCGGTTTGAGAGATGGGTTTTCCTTCGCCTTCTGGAAGAATTTGATCTTCGGCGGTGTGAAGTCCTCGCATGGCTGTGCGTTGGGGATGACTAAGATGGCGTCCATATATCTTCGGATGAGGATTGTGAACCATCTCAGGTATGGAACATACTGCGGCTCTTTGTACGATCTCGAGTGTGCAGCTGATGGTCGAGATCGTTCCATATAAGTTGGACATAGTCGTACTGTTTGTTGTACGCTATTCCATGTAGAATCCGTAGTATGTTGATGTTGCATCTGTCAAACCCTGTGCTTCGGAGAGAGGCACTTGTTGACTAAGCTGAATAGAGTTTTCCAGGGATGCGGTAGGAGTTGCTGCTGAAATCCGGCAGTCTTCGTCAACGGTTCACCATGGCCTAGAATCTTCATGTCAAGAATTAACTCTTCTTCAGATGCAAAGTCTTCGTAGGCTTCATGGATGGGCAGCTCCAGCGTTCGTCGAACGAAGTCTTGTGTGAGTACAAGACGTACATTTTCGAGATACGTCTCGTAGTAGATGGATTGATCGGTGTCAATCCGTCGTTTCATCTCCGCCCAAAATTGTTGGACGTAGACGATCGGGACTGTAGCCGTTTTGTTGAATGCTGGCCACAGTGGATGTCTTTGGAGGATTGATAGAATGATCTCATCCGGCCCTCGATATGTGGTGGGGTCGAGTTGGAAGTTGTTGTCTTTAATTGGCAACCACGACTCCCTTTCATGTAATAGATACTCCGTCGTTTGATGAGCCATTTTATCTGTCACGACATACCAAATATTAGTACGAACAAGACTTGATGATTGTAAGTATACTCTGTTTGTGCTCTGTTTTTGCTCTGTTTTTGTGTTCTGTTTTTGGTAAAATCAGATATTTTGAAGAATAGTCTAAGTGTTTAATATCGTAAACCAAAATTGGAGTATTGAATTTTACGAATGAAATATGTGAAAATTTTTCTAAGTATTTGATCGTAAACTTATTTTAAAATGAAACGCGCCGTAATCAGTATTAGTTTACGATCATAAGTTGTTCGTAAAGTTGAAAGCGCCGTAAACAGTAGAAAAAGATTTACGATTGGGTACTGTTTACGAACGAAAATCATTCGTAAATGGTTTACGATTAAGTTTACGAACGTAATCATTCGTAAACTTTAAAAGCGCTGGAAACAGTAGGAAGGTTTACGAATAGGTACTGTTTACGAACGAAAATCATTCGTAAAGGTTTATGTTAGGAATATTTTATTGTGTTCAATTAATTATAATTATCTTTGTTGTGTATTTATAAATATTCTCTTTATAAGAGGCTTAGTGTAATTGGGCTTTGTTAGGGGCCCAAGTATTATATACCAAAATGTGGTATAAATACCAAAACCCTAAACATAATAAGAGTGTATTGTGTGAAAATCAAAGTGAGCCCCCAACCTCTCAAGAACACACAAGCACCCCACGCGAGCTTCATTCTTCCGGTCATCAAATCGTGTAAGATCGTTTAAATCTTTGTTTAGTTGGATATCTAGGCCTTTCAAGTGGTATCAGAGCCAAACGCGCTCAGATTTGATTAAAAATCTTTGAAAATTTTTTGGTGTTCTTCGTGTTCTTCAAAAAAATTTCGAAAATTTTGACATGTTTTGGTGTTAAATGCTTGATTGAGTGTTTAGGAGTTAGGATATAAGTGTTTCGATCTTTACCCAGGGCTGATTTGATTAATTTTGTGTTTGGGGATCGAAATTTGGGTTGATATTTTCGCAGAAAAGTTTTCAGACCGAAAACCCACTGCGAAAACCCACTTCGAAAACTCACTGCGAAAACCAGTGAGAAAACCTTTAGTGTGAGAAGTGTGTGAGAAAACCCACTTCGCAAACCTTCACTGCGAAAACCCACTTCGCAAAGCTACTTTGGCTTCGCAAACCTCCGTGCGAAAACCATCTCCTCTCCACTTCGCACTTTTTCCACTTCGCAAACTTTTTTCCCACTTCGCAAACCTCCTCTCCCACCTCGCAAACCCAAGTTTTCGCATCTATTCTAACAAAAAAAAATAATTAATTATTGTTACTGTTCAAGATTTTGCATCCAACTTTTCGCAACAAGGTTTTCGCATCCAACTTTTCGCATCATTAAAAAAAAAGAGAGTTTTCGTACCGTTCAGGTTTCGCACTGAGCACTTCGAAAACTCCGCTGCGAAAACTTTTGAGGGCATTTTCGTAATTTTCCAGTTTTCGACCCAAAAGTTGTCGAACCCACTTCGAAAATCTTTTTTCGCACTCCTAACAAGAAATCTATTTTCGCAACACTCACTTCGAAAACCTAAGATTTTCGAAACAACACTTCGAAAATAAGTTTTGCACTATATTTCGAAAATATTTTCGCACTCATATCGAAAATTTAAATTTTCGCACCCAAGCACTCCGAAAATTTATTTTCGCATCTTATCACTTCGAAAACTTGATTTTCCTAAACATACCGAAAATCAAATTTTCACATACCCCTTATCGAAAATAAATTTTTGCATATCATAACACATCCAAACATCTTTGGCAATTATAGATAGGTTTGATAAATTCCGAAGTTTTCGAAATCACCTCAAAAGTTTTTCGGTATACACCAAAAATCTTTTCGGTACCCAAAATTTTCGATACTTCACAATATTTTTCGATAAATCAAACTTTCGGTGCAGAAATTTTAAAAGCCAATTTTTTTATTCCAAAGCATCTTTGGCACATTATAGAAAAAGCTTTTGGTAACATTTTCGAAGTTTTTCGACATCACTTTAAAACTTTTCGGTACACACCAAAAAGTTTTCGAGACTTAAATTTTCGAAACTTCACGACTTTTATCGACACACCAAAACTTTCGGAGCTGAATTTTTCAAAAGCCAAAAATTATCAAATCTACACAACGCGTTAACGATCGCGTATCCAACTAAATTAAAAAAAAAATAGTAATATTTTAAAATTTTAAAAATCATGGATTCTACTTCCGCAACTTCTGAGATGAGCTTTGACGAGAGTGATTTATATAAAGCTTTTCTTTCTTTGAAGGAAGATTATAAAACCATGCGTCGTGAGCCATAAACATGAACGTAGGACTACCCAAGCGTTAGAAACTAAGTTAGCTAGTGCACTAGAAACTATTTCTAGTCTTGAATCAAAATTAGCTAGCTCAGAAACAAACGTTTGTGAGCTAACCAAGAACCTAAATTCCTCTAAGCTAGGCCAAACTCAACTTATAAGTCACGAAAAGACTATAAGTGAGTTAGAAAGTAGACTAGACAATAATTACAAATGCTTAGTTAGGAGTTTAGAAGAAAGAGGTCGTCTTACTTGCCATTTAGAAAACGCGCGTGAGAAAATCACTAATCTTGAATCTCAGGAAGTAAAATTAAAAGCTCAAATTAGTGAACTAACAAATAAATTAAACAATTGCGAACTCGAACGCAATAATTATCTGTCTGATTTGAGCAATTTGCGGAGTAGTTTTAAACTTTTATTTGAGGAACGCAGTAAATTGCACTCTAAAGTTCATCACTTGGAGGGCATCCTTGCGAAAAAGGGTCAAACAGACCAAAGTTCCTCTAAAGACTTAGCGTCCAATGGGGAAAATAGTTTACATTCTAATAAACCTATCTCTTGTTGGGAAATTCCGGAGGTTGCTAGTAAAATTGCAGAATGAACGCAACTCTGAAATCGGAAAGAGTAGGTTTCCGAGCAGAAAAGCAAAAACTCTTAGAGGAGATTTAATCTCAAAAACTCCCCATCCTTACCTGTGTTAAATAATCCTTCTAAAGAAATATCTCCATTAAACAGGATAAGGGAACGCAAACGGACGCATTTGTTCCTAAAATTAAAAAGACTTTTACTAATAATTCTAAGTCAACTTTGACTGGCGCGCAGAAACGAAAAGTAAAAGCAATACATGTAAAAATGCTAAGGAACAAAAGAATATTAGGAAGGAGAAAGGAAAATCGACATTATTTCCAAAACCAAAGACGACATTGCTAAAGATTCTCCTTCTCCCGCTCCTACCAAAAAGAAGTTCCTAAAGAAGAAGTTCCAAGCTCAAGCAGGCGAACTTCTCAAACTTCCAAAATCTCTCATTCTTTAAAGAATGATAGAGATGGAATTGCTTACACGCACAAAAATGCTTATTATTCTAGTAAGCAAAAGTCCATCAAAATTCATCATTATAGAGTGAATGATGTGAATTCTTGTAGGCAATACGACTCATCATCTGATGACGCATATAGTGCGATAAGCTCGTATTCATACTTGAAATACCCGGTCCAGATTAAGTCTGAAAGACACCTTCTGCGACTGGCTAGGGAGAAAATCTTCAGATCTTCTAAACCTAGACACACGTTCACCGGCGCTTGAATTGTCATTTCCCTCTAAGGTTCACCAAACTTGGATTCCTAAATCAGAAATCAAATTAAATAGAACTTTAAAGGATGATTTAGGATGTATATCTGAACCAAATGTGCATAAATGTTTCTGCTAATTTGGGAGGACCCATACAACAATGGGTACCAAAGTCCCGAAAGTTTTGCAGGTGCCCAATCACGTGTGGTAATTTGACGATGGTTGCTCCACACGCGTGATTGGTATGAGACGAGAGCAACCACATAACCCCGATCATGGTAGTAATTA